>JAEVFN010000051.1:699622-1062200 GCA_030449075.1 Murraya paniculata | reverse complement strand
GGTCTTGAATTTTGGAGGAAAATCATCCATCAATTTTTTTTAAAATTTTCACATTTTTTAGCGATGAAATTTATTTTCATCACTAAAACATGCTCTTTTGGTTTACAAAAGAGTTTTAGTGACGAAATTTATTCGTCGCTAAAAATAGTTTTAGCGATGAAGTTTATTTTCGTTGCCAAAACATGATCTTTTGGCATATCAAAGAATTTTAGCAACGAATAAATTTTGTCGCTAAAACTATTTTTGGCAACGAAATTTATTTTCGTCTCAAAACATGCTCTTTTGGCAAATCAAAGTTTTAGCAATGAAATACATTCATCACTAAAATCACTTTTGGCGACGAAAAAGTTTCATCACAATATATCCAATTTTTGTCTCTAAAAGTTTGGGCGCCAACATTTTTTTACCGTTTAATTTTTTTGACGACGAACCTAATTTTTTGTTGCAATATGTCCTATTCATCGCTAAAAGTGATAATTAAATATTATTTTTTCTACTATGAATTTGGCGACAAAATTTTTTTTCATCACTAAAAAGTATTTACAGCGACAAAAATAAAAATTTCATTGCTAAAGACCAATATTCTTGTAGTGATAATCACAGAATTATATTCTTGACTGTACAGAAATGATATATAGAAAACGGGCATAAAGAAATAACAATATAATTTTACATGGTTCGGCCATTGACCTACATCACGGCCAAAGCATGAAGAGATTTTTACTACGAAATGAGAGTGTACGAATATTAAAGGCAAACATTCAGTGATGACCTAAATCATTGATATGTGCTTAATTTCTCACTCAATCTAAGAACATTCAATCTCCAAAATTCACTCAAAACGAAACCTTCACAGGAAAGTCTTATTATTAAGCCTTTCCTTACTTCATATGCTCAACAAATCAAATTTGAGGATGATATTTCACAAAATGGACGGCTCTATTTGTCCTGTGAACAATCTTCGTCACCATCATCATCCTCGCCATACCAGTTGCACTAAACAATCTTCATTCTGACATTTGCTCTATTTGCCTAATGACACAAGAAACCTGAACAAGTGTTCTAAATTTTTAATCTTTATATATAGCCAAAATGGTGAATAAGATGATGTAGTTGATAATACTGACCTGAGTTAATAAATACGAGGCTGGTAATAATCACACTATCTGATCATGTGGGGAAAGCCTTCGCAACAGAAGATGCTGCTTGCTTTCAAGCAATAATTACTTTCCAATTTCATAAGGTAGCTTAACGGCCCTTTTAAGAATATCTGCACGAGCCCAATAATTAGTTATGGAAATTCAAATCCAGAATCATATAAGGAATGATGTATAATAAGCCACTTGGCAACTATATATGCATTTATCACCTTCAATTTGCTCATCTTTGTCTAGAGTATTATTTTTGCATTAACTTAATTAGCTTGCAAGCCACCTGAAACTGGTTTTAAATAATGGGTGAGAGCGTGAATTTGAACGAATTAATCAAATATGACGACGGAAGGAACAAAAGTAGAATAGCCACAAGAAGTAGAAATATACTTTTGCTATATTTACAGCATCTTCTACTGTCAAGTTCTTTTCCATTAGCTCTATTCTGTGTGTGCTCAAACGCAATGCCTCAAGGCTCAAGATAATTTTATGACCATCAATCTTTTTGCAGCCACGTGCGGACTTGAAAAACTGGTTGCGCCCTAAGGAACTTGAATATTAGAAAAGATTCAGAATGAGTGACTGAATATTTTAATGAAACTAATTAAACATACACGCCTTAAAAATCTGAAACTGAATTACCCAAATGAATATACCTGTTCATAGCAATTGCACGTTGTAGGAACTTTACTACAAAGACTTTTTCAAACCCCTGAAGATGATACTCTACCTGATAACACAAGGAAACACAGTCGATATATGAAGATGATTTCACAAACAAATGAGAGCTTACCATTATTGGAAGGGTAACGATTCTCTCTCTCAAGAGACTCCAAGCTCTCAATATTCACTACACTGAAACTCTTACAACAAAATTCTCATCAAAGATTCTCTACTCAAATTTGATGAGACATCTCTCAGAAGGGAGAGCTCTAATAATACATAAAGCTAAAAATCTAACACTCATCAAATTGGCTTGCGAACAATTAATCTTCCTTGCTATCTAACACTCAGAAGGGAGAAGTCTAATAATATATAAAGCCAAAAATCTAACACTCATCAAATTGGCTTGCGAAAAATTAATCGTCCTTGCGATCATACATACCAGGTGTGGTGAACAATCTTCATTCTGACAATTGCCTTAATAAGCTGCTTAGTATTATTTACCTGAAACTTAAACAAAAACAACTTTACTAAAGTTTCGTCTTTAGAGGAAAAACAGTAAAGAAGATGATATATATTAATACTAAAAATTGACCTGAGTTATCCTGATGTCAAGTTTCACAGCATCTAATGTGGACAAAATCTTCGCAATACAAGATGCTTGCTAAATTCAAGCAACATCTTATCACCTGTAATTCAATTAAGACAATAACTTTCCTCCACCAGTCCACCATTACCCTTCTCAATTTCAATGCATTATTGGCAACTAAATTCATAGGGTAGCTAATTAAATGCCCTCTTAACAATATCTTCTCCAATCTAACAATTATTTGGAAAATCTAAATGACAATCATGCATGGAGGGCATCAAAATTTGGTTACAGCTGCCTGGAAAAGGCTTTACATTCTGAATGAGAGCATGAATTCAATCAAATATGATGAATGAAGAAACAAAGGCATAATACCACAGGAAGTAGAATACTTCTCCTCAGAGCTCTGTTATTTCTGTTTGTGCTCAGACCAGTGGAAACAGTGGAAATGAATTTCTACGATTAGAAAAATCGGCCAAAACAGGTACTCTGCAGAAGTAAAGAAAATGAGAGTTGAAAAAGATTAAAGATTGATATGATAATTAAAACTTCTCACACAATAGTACTCAATGATTTATAGCAAATTAAGATTGTATACTTAAATTTTAATTGCAACTAAATATACTCAACATGATATTAGCATTAGTAGACCGCACCGAAACATACCGAATTGAATGCGCCTCTTCACAGCCACTGTAGAAGGACTGAAGCTTTGCCGCAAAAGCTTTTTCAAACCCTTGAACATGATGCAAGATATGAAATTGTTGTTACTACAAGCATTCAAAATGTGTAAAAAAAAAAGGATATTCTTACTGAGTTGGAAAACTTTTTGTCGACCTAAATTAAATAACTTGAAAATCAGAGAAGATTAGGAATGAGTGACTAAACTTTTTAATCGCAACTAAACATACAAACCTTGAAAATCCAAAATTGTACGCCGAATGAATGTGCAATTGCACGAGCTGATAAATTTACTGCAAAGGCTCTAACAAATCCTTGAAGATGATACCCTACATATGGTGATAACCTGGTAACGCAAAGAAACACAGTGAATATTAAAGGTTATTCTGACAATGAAAATTTGTGCAAATTATAAACTGTGCTTACCTGCATAACAGTGTCAACACCGAATTCCTTCCTCCATGGAAGCATATGATCAGCCCACATATGCTTTGCTTTGTAGCTTTTGAATTTTGAGTGGCTGAAATTTTTATTACAACCAAAGGTGAAAATTGGGTGAAAAAATGATAATATTAGAACATGTTTATATAGGAAAAACGTATCAAAGAATGAAACAAGATAGAAATGATGATCTTAGCACCTTAACTTCATGCAATCTTTCAGGCAGCTATCCATCCACAATTGAAACAGAGCAGACCCGGCCATCACTTGCTTCTTCAAAGTCCAGCAACCAAACGTTGCACAATAACCACAGTGATAATCCGTGGTTACCCCAATGTTCTCCATATGGTCTTCAAAGTCGACCTAAAAATAAAATAAAAATGCAATGCAGGTGGAAATGAAAATTCTATAAATTAAATAAAATAAAAACGCAACGCAGTATCGGTAGAGAATCTAGTGCTTCAGCTTGCTTTAACATCATCGTAATAGCAAATTTTGATATATATTTACTTCTCTGTGGTTCAATTATTTACTTCTCTGTTCTTGTTCATCCACAAGACAGAAGAAGATGGAAATGAAATTCTATAAAATAAAGCAAGAGAATTACAAACAGAACATTTTAGCAATCATTTCACTGAACTTGTCATTTTCACAGACTTTCTCTGCTGCCTGCATCATTAAAACCAAATTAGTACGGACATGTGAATTGCTAATGTAGTTCTAACATTTCCTCAAATCACTGGTCAACACCGTTGGAAACGTGCCTTGGTTGCTTCAGTAACAGATTTGCTAAATAATTGGTCAATAGACCAAGTCCTTGGGAATATTTGGTTCGATATGGCTTGATATTAGGAAGATATTTTGTTTTTTCTATTATGTTTTTTCAGCTCTATATAAAAGAGTATTGCAGTGAATATTTGTATACATAAAAAAATTCCAATAAAAATTTCTCTTCCTTTCTACCTTGTTCTTTCGATATACTAACAAATTAGTATCAGAGCATTTTTTTCTTGAGGGACCTGTGAGTTGAGTAAATCCAAACACACAAAAAAAAAAAACCATAATAACCCAAAAAAAACCACAAATACAATTACCTCCAAGAATGGAAACTGAAACTAATTTCTCCCATATTACACCTCCAATTTTTTATGGCGACAAGTATCAAGCTTGGGCTATTAAAATGATAGTCTATCTTGAAGCATTAGATCTTTGGGAAGCTATAGAGGAAGACTATGATGTGCCCCCATTGCCACCAAATCCTACAATGGCTTAACTTAAAACCCACAATGAAATGAAGACCAGGAAGTCCAAAGTTAAAGCTTGCCTGTTCTCTGTTGTTTCAAGCACTATCTTTACAAGAATAATGAATTTGGAGTCAGCAAAGAGTATATGGGACTACCTCAAAAAGGAATACCAAGCCAATGAAAGAACCAAAAATATGCAAGCACTCAATTTGATCAAGGAGTTTGAAATGCTGAAAATGAAAGAGACAGAAACCATCAAAGACTACTCTATAGCAAACAAGGTGAGGTTGCTTGGTAAGGACTTTTCTGATGAAAGAGTTGTGTAAAAATTCTCATTACTGTGCCTGAAATATATAAGTCCAAAATTTCTTCACTAGAAGAATCTAAGGATTTGTCAAGAACATCCTTGGCAGAACTGGTGAATGCATTACAGGCACTAGAGCAAAGGAGAATGATGAGAAAAGAAGAAATGATGGAGGGTGCTCTTCAAGCAAAGGCAGAATGTTCAGGAAGAGGAAAAGATAGGAAC
This sequence comes from Murraya paniculata, assembly GCA_030449075.1. Classification (NCBI taxonomy): domain Eukaryota; kingdom Viridiplantae; phylum Streptophyta; class Magnoliopsida; order Sapindales; family Rutaceae; genus Murraya; species Murraya paniculata. Next base: position 1,056,902 of record JAEVFN010000051.1, on the reverse strand, counting down.
AACAACAACAACAAAAACAAGGATGAGATCCATCCAGCATGCCCACACTGCAAAAAGACAAATCATTCATAAAGGAAGTGTTGGTGGAGGCCTGATGTCAAGTGCAGAAAATGTGGTATAAGATTGGACAGACGGAGAGGATTTGCAAATCTCAACAACATGAAGAGGTAAACGCTTCTATGGAGCAACATGAAGAGGAGCAACTTTTCGTTGCAACATGCTTCGCGAGAAGCAACAGCTCTAGCGATTCCTATGACTAATGACCAAGAGCTCTTCAAAGAGCTTGATAAAACAATCATTTCCAAAGTTAATATTGGAAATTGTGAATTTATTTCAGCCAAAGGGAAAGGAACTGTGGCTATAGAAAGCTTAACAGGTTTGAAGTATACTATTGATGTTCTATATGTGCCTAATATTGACCAAAACATGCTTAATGTTCGTCAGTTGATTGAAAAAGGCCTCACAGCTATATTTGTAGATAAATGGTGCTTGATCAAATATGTGGAAGGTAGAGCCGTATTCAAGGTGAAAATGAAAGCAAAAAGCTTTGCTTTAAATCTATTGAAGGAGGAGCAAATAGCTTTCTCAAGCACTATGGCCAATGCAGAATTATGGCACAAAAGGCTTGGGCATTTCCACCATGATGGACTTTTATATATGTAGAAGCATAATTTGGTGAAAGGTGTTCCTTTGCTAGAAGACAAGCTAGCTGATTGTGTGGCTTGTCAATATGGCAAGCAAGCTAGAAAACCTTTCCCTGAAACAACATGGAAATCGACACACAAGCTGCTGCTCGTACACACAAATGTTGGAGGACCTCAGAAAACATCATCTTTAAATGGTAGTAGATATTACATTATATTTATTGATGATTATTTCAGATTTTGTTGGATTTATTTTTTTCAAATTCAAATCTGAGGTTTATAATATATTTTGGAAATATAAAGCATTAGTGGAAAATCAAAGTGGTTACAGGATGCAGAAGATAAGGTCTAATAATGGGAAAGAATACACAAATGACATTTTTGACAAGTTCTGTGAAGAAGCTGGCATTGAACACCAACTCACAGCTCCTTACACACCACAACAAAATGGTGTAAGCAAGAGAAAAAAATTGAACTACTATGGAAATGACAAGTTGTATGCTGAATAAGAAAGAGTTGCCAAAGAAGCTGTGGGCAGAGGCTTCAAACACTAAGTTTTTTTGCTGAATAAGCTGCCAACAAGGGTTTTGCAGAAAAAAAAACTCCATTTGAAGTGTGGTTTCGTTATAAACCAAACTTGCAAAATCTAAAGACTTTTGGTTGTCTTTGTTTCTCTTATGTGCCATAGGTAAAGAGAGACAAACTCGATAAGAAGGCAGAACTATGGCTTATAGAATTTTCCAACCACAAAATGGAAAAATTCTTGTAAGCAGAGATGTGAAGTTTATGGAGGATAAACATAGAACTGGGAGTAGTGTATAAAGAAGCAGTTGACAGAGCCACCGCAATATTTTGATGACGATATAAATGATGTCCCAATTAGAGTTACAAGGCCCTTATCTGATGTTTATGAAGAGTCATTCTATGATGCCGTGATTAAAGTTGCGGCATCAATACCGTAATTAAATATAAATTATGTAAATAAGACATAAAATTTGTAAATATAACATAAAACTTGTAAATCAACATTAACTGTAAAATAAAACATAAATTTTGGAAATAGAACATAAGATTTGTAAATGGAAGGTAAAACAAATAAATTAATATAAAACAAGTAAAATTAATGTGTTACTAGTAAACAAAACAAAAACTTATAAATATAACATAAAACTAGTAAATCAACACTAACTGTAAAATAAAACATAAATTTTAGAAATGGAACATAAGACTTGTAAATGGAAGGTAAAACAAATAAATTAATATAAAACAAGTAAAATTAATGTGTTACTAGTAAACAAAACAGAAACTTGTAAATATAATATAAAACTAGTAAATCAACACTAATTGTAAAATAAAATATAATTTTTGGAAATGGAACGTAAGACTTGTAAATGGAAGGTAAAACAAGTAAATTAATATAAAACTAGTAAAATTAATGTGTTACTAATAAACAAAATGAAAACTTGCAAACATAACATAAAACTAGTAAATCAACACTAACTGTAAAATAAAACATAAATTTTGGAAATAGAACATAAGACTTGTAAATGAAAGGTAAAATAAGTAAATTAATATAAAACTAATAAAATTAATGTGTTACTAGTAAACAAAATAAAAACTTGTAAATATAATATAAAATAAGTAAATCAACACTAACTGTAAAATAAAACATAAATTTTGAAAATTGAACATAAGACTTGTAAAAGAAAGGTAAAACAAGTAAATTATGATAAAACTGCTGAATTGATGCATTACTGGTAACTAAAATGAAAACTTACAAATATAACATAAAACAAGTAAATCAACATTAAGTGCAAAATAAAACATAAACTTTGTAAATTATGCCAAAAACTTATGAATAAAAGCTAAAATGAATAAATTAATATAAGAGTTACTATTAAAAAAAATTCATAATTGTAAAATAAAATCTCATCATAATGTTTATTAGTTTATATAATTGTTGCCTTTTTTATTTAAATTAAATAATGTTAACTTTGTATTTATGTAATATATATGGTATTTTATTAAAGATGAAATTTATTCTCAAAATCGGATTTTGAAAAAAAAATATTATTTTAATATTTTTTATAGTTGTTGTAAGATGAGGATATTTTGCATCTTTCTACACTTCCTCAACAATAACCTTAAATGGTCTCTAAGTACACGTAAAAAATTTAAAACTACACAACGTATGCATAAAACTCAAAATAAAATCTAATTTATTGACATATCATAAATGTGTCTAGTAATATAAGAATTTTTTTTTATTTTGTTTTTGCTTGCTCCACATCAAGATAAATAATTGCGCTTGATTAACTTGTGTAATAAATAGATATTATATATAAAAAAAATGGGGAAAAAAGTATACTAATGTCCTAGAATAAATATAAAATTTATGGTTAAACCAATTCAATAAAACTTATTCTATTTTTTTAGTACAATTTTTTGTTTAATTAATGAGTACTTTTTTTCCATGTTTAATTAAAGAAAATATTTTTTTAATAATTTTTTCACTAAAATTATATAGAAACAATGTTAATTTTTTAAATAATTAATAATCTTGTATAAATTTACTTGTTTTACTTTATATTTACTAGTTCTATGTGTAATTTACAATATTTATGTCTATCACGGTATTGATGCCGTAATTTTCATTACGGCATTATAGAATTTTCCGTTTATGAAAGAAGTAATGTTGCTATTTTTGAGCCTACAGAATTTAAAGAAGCAGAGAAGGACAACAAGATGATTGAAGCAATGAAAGAGGAGCTCAGAATGATTGAAAAAAATGACACTTGGAAGTTGGTGGATAGGCCTTCACATAGGAATATTATTGGAGTCAAATGGGGTTTACAGGACCAAACTTAATTCAGATGGTTTTGTAAATAAATACAAAGCCAGATTAGTGGTGAAGGGGTATAGCCAGGTATTTGGAGTAGATTTCTCAAAAACTTTTGCTCTAGTGGCACGCTTGGACACAATCAGGATGTTGCTTGTTTTGGCAGAACAAAAGGATGGAAAACTTATCAGTTAGATGTAAAATCTACTTTTTTAAATGGTTATCTTCAAGAGAAGATTTACGTAGAGTAACCTGAAGGATTCCAAGTCAAAGGACAGGAGGAGAAAGTCTACTTATTGAAAAAGGTCTTATATGGTCTTAAAGAGGATCGCAGGGCTTGGTATAGCAGGATTGATGAACACTTTCAAAGTCTTGGATTTATTAAAAGTCTAAGTGAAGCTACATTATACTTAAAAAGAACATATGCTAACTCAATTATAGTTTCTGTTTATGTTGATGATCTCCTTGTTATAGGAAGTAATGAGAAACTAGCAAAGGAGTTTAAAGCTGAAATGCTCAAAGTATTTGAGATGATAGATCTTGGCTTAATGTCATATTTTTTGGGTATAGAGGTGAAGCAAGATCATGATGGAGTCTTCATAAGCCAAAAGAAGTACGCAAGGGAAATACTAAAAAACCTTCACATGGAAGATTGCAAAAGTACCAGCACACCAATGAATCAGAAGGAGAAATTTAGCAAAAATGATAGCGCAGAAAATGTTGATGAAAGCAAATATAGAAGCCTGATTGGTTGCTTGATGTATCTTATTGCCACCAGACCAGACATAATGTTTGCAGTAAGCTTGCTCTCAAGATTCATGCATTGCGCCAATGAAGTGCATTTTCAAGCTGCCAAAAGGACTGTAAGATATATCAAGGGCACAACAAATTATGGCATTAAATATTCTTACTGTAAGAATTTTAAGTTTCATGGTTTTTTTGATAGTGATTGGGCAGGCTCTGTTGATAATATGAGAAGTACAACTGCTTTTTGTTTCAGTTTTGGATCAGGAACTTTTTCATGGTCTTCAAAGAAGCAAGATGTGATAGCTTAAAGTACAGAAGAGGCAAAATATGTAGCAGCAAATGCTATGGTAAATTAAGGAATTTCGATCAAAAAATTACTTGTAGATTCACATATGGAGCAAAATTAGCCAATGCAGATTCAAGTAGATAACAAAGCTGCAATTGCAATGTCAAAGTTTTTCATGGCAAGACTAAGTATTTTAAGATCAAGTTGTATCACTTGAGAGAAGTACAAAACGGTGGCGAAATTAAACTGCTTTATTGCAAAACTGAGGAACAAGTTGCAGATATCTTAACCAAGGCTCTACCTAAAGCTAGATTTGAAATGTTAACAAGCAAATTAGGCCTTTGCAGCTACTAAGATAAGGAGGAGTGTTGGAAACATGTCTTAGTTGCCTCAGTAACAGATTTGCTAAATAATTGGTCAATAAACCATGTCCTTGGGAATATTTGGTAGATATGGCTTGATATTAGGAAGATATTTTGTTTTTTCTGTTATGTTTTTTCAGCTCTATATAAAAAGAGTATTGCAGTGAATATTTGTATACATAAAAAAAAATCCAATAAAAATTTCTCTGTTATGTTATTTCACTCGTATGAAATAAAACAAACTAGGCTAATGTAGTAAAGCAGTTGCACAATTACTTTACCCATCTCACAAAGCTAAAGAATTAATGTCACACAAATTATATATATCAAAAGTACGATTTTCACCATAAAAGGTAAAACTGATACTTTAGTTTTCAACAATAAAGTATCACAGAAATTTTGCTCTGGGGAAGTTCCACATAACAAATTAATTATCATACATTAAAGAATAAATTAAATTAATGGTTGAAGTGAATAGTTATATTCAATACGAAAATCAAACATTAGAAAACATTCCATATTCCTGTGAGACATTGGCAAAATATAAAATTTTAATTCAAAATCTAATTATTATTATTATAATTTCATTACAAGTAACAACCAAGTAAAACAGAGGAGAAGGAGAAATTACCGGCGGGTGATAGTAATTGCAACCGTTCGAGAATTTACAGCTCGACGTTGGGAATGTGAGATATCTTATGCCAGTCTTCTCCTCTGTAACGTGCTTCCAGAATAGGACATCCCCTAATACTCAATTCCTGCAGTGTCGTCGTTTGATGAATGCAATCTGGCAGCAACTTTAGTTTGGGGCAACAATCAATGCACAAGGAAGAAAGACGTGGCATGATGGAGATGTTTTCCTTCCACGTGATCCTGTAATTCCACTCTTCCAGTTCTTCCAATTCCTCAATTTTGAGTGATTTCAATTTGGGGAAGGCAATAACTGATGAAGATGAAGATGGGTCATCCTCCCTTCTTTGTTCTATTCCCAAAAACTCATTACCCACTCTTTTTACACTATTCAAATTGTATAGGACGAGTTTTTCCAGACGCAATTTTCCCAAAGGAGGCAAATGCTCACAGTTAACGCACAAGAGAAGTTTTAATTCCCTTAGATTGGTTAGTGAAGCCAACCATTTGGGAAAAATGTTGCCTCCGTAGAATATAATCCACAATTCCTCCACATTCAAAGGCGGTTGCAAGGCTTCAAGAAGTTGTTTATCTTTCTCATTCTTCCTGCTCCCTTCTTCACCTTCCCCATCTGCAACTCTACCAAACTCAAGACGGAGATGGAGGAGGTTTTTCTTATTGTAAAGTTGTAATCTCTCAGCCTCATCTAAATGTGATACATTACTCAGCCCTTCTACTCTACATTCACGAAGGAGTTGAAGATTTTTCAGAGATTCAATCCTGCACGTGCTGCGACCATCAACACCTCCACCCACCACAAACTTTTCTAATGTTCGAAGACTGGTTAATCTGGAAATCCCCATTGGCATGTACTTCAACTTATCAGTTTGACCATTCAGTAAACTCCTCATGTTCATTAACTTCCCAATTCCCACAGGCAATTCTCTAAGATTTGGGCACCATCTAACTGCTAGCTTTTGTAAATTATATAATTCACACAAAGTCTCAGGCAGTCTCTCTATACATAATTCAGACAAATTAAGATATTTTAAATGTATCAATTTTCCAACATTTTCTGGAATTTCTCTAATGAAGTTTTTGTCATCTAAAGGTGAGAACCATTGCCTTATAACTAGTGCCCTTAAACATGCCAATTTACTAAATAACTCCGGAAGGATGCTATTATTAAGAGACGGATTGTAAGGACTTGTATCATAAATTAAGAGGCTACGCAATCTATTAAGTCCAGGAATGGACATAGGAAATGAAGCTCCTCCTTCAAAATTTAACCCTAAGTGACGGACTTTCTCACCAAAACAGTTCATGACTGATTCTTTCCTACTGTTAATTTCTAGCCACAAACATTCTTCTCTACTTACAAGTTGGGCAAAATCATGTACTATGTCATGCATCTTGCAACTCATAATATTATCATCATCTTTAACAAACTCTTGAAAGAAAGAGCGTGTTGCTAAGATGTTGAAATACTCTTCTCCAGTAATCTCCATCTCTTCGTCTTCTTTTGCATTAAGATAACTTTGAGCCATCCATAGTGTAATTAGTTCCTCTTTCCTTATATTGTAGTCTTTTGGAAAGATAGCACAATATGAGAAACATCGTTTTACCATAGAATTGGACGGCAAATCATTATAGCTCAAAAACAAAGGAGACAAAAGACCTTTCCCAATCTCTTCTACCTTCCACATTTCACTATCTAAAATTCTTTGCCACTCTCTTACGGTTCTTTTAGAGCGCAAGAGATTCCCCATTACCTTTGCAGCAAGAGGCAAGCCTTTGCACTTGCGTGTAATTTTTCTTCCGATTGGTTCTAATGTTTCACAATCCTCAAAGGACCTACCTAGAAATGCTATATGCTTAAACAGTGACCAACATTCCCCTTCAGACAATTCCTTGACAGAGATAATATCTACTGATCCCATCTGAAGTGCAACCGACCTATCACGTGTGGTAATCAAAATTTTACTTTCATGGTGACCATTCTTCAGACAAGAAAAGAACGGGTCCCATTTTTTGTAATCTCCATCCCACACATCATCTAAAACAAGAAAAAATCTCTTCCCCTTAATAGACTCATGAATCTGTTGCATAAGAGATTGGAACTCACCTAAACTAGAAGCAGATTTGTCTAAAACCTCAAGAATTGCTTTCGCAATCCTAATCTCCTCAAAAGTGTCTGATACACACACCCATATAACTTTGTCAAACTTTCTTTTTACCCCATCATTATTGAAGGCTAGTTGCGCAAGAGTTGTTTTACCTATACCCCCTAACCCAAACAGTGAGATGATATGAAGGCCTTTTTGTCGTTCGCTACTCTCACCCAACAACCAACTTAACAGCTCATTTTTCTCGTCAACTCTACCACAAATCTCCCCCTCATCAACCAAGGAGGTGGTTCGCACTCGCTCTGGTTTCTTAACATTGTTACTTACATTCTCAACAAATTTAAACCTATCTTTTTGAGAGGCAATATCATCTAGCTTTTCATTGATTTCCCTAATCTTGACGGCAATGTCATGACGAAGACTGAGTTGTTTGAAACTACCAAAGCAGTTTGAGGCAGAAGGAAAGAAGGAACATACCTTCTTCTTATGAGGAGCAAGAGCAAGAGCACCGTCATCATCAAGGCCCTCAATCTGCAATTTGAGCCTTGCAGTGGTCCACTCCTCCAACACATCTTCCATCTCGTAGGATGCGTCTTTGAGCTGACCCAGCCAAAAAGTAACGGCTTTGTCGTGCTGCATTTGCCTTTTCTCTGCATCTTCCAGCACAGCTCGAATGGCTTGAAGATTGCTGGTAAGCTTTTTCACTTCTTCTCGGACGCCAGTTACAAGCCTCACCTGTTGTTTCACTTCATCAGCCGCAACAGAGATCAGCTGCTCCAGGAGAGAGGAAACAATCGCATCGACCATTCTGACAAAGAAAACGAGAATTTTGAAGAGTTATTGGATGTGCTTTTGTTGCGAAGATACTGAAAGAAAAGGTGTTATCGCATTCTTTTATACTGCATAGAAAAAGTTTATGCTTATCCCCACCCCACACGTCAATAATTGTAGAATGTTTAATTTCCCTGATTCTACTTAACTAGTTGTGATGCGTAATTGTAAATATCCTCAAGTTATATATATAGACACATATACATATACATATCATATATATATATATATATATATATATATATATATATATAATTCTCTCCCGCAAATGTCCACACAAATAGAGTCCAAATTTGACATTTCACGGTCTAACAAAATAATTTTCACCACTGTAAAACTATTAATGATGGCCTAAAACACTATATTTACATGTTATTTCATGTGGAAATCTATGGAGAGATAACGACTATATATATATAAACAGATCTTAATTTCTAATAAGATATTAGTCAATATTTAATCAACATTTATGCAAAGGGGTCCCCACTCTCGAGCTGGAGGGATTTGGCACCGGATGAAAAAAGTTATGCTCATCCCCACCCCATACGTTAGTAATTGGAGTAGCATCTTTTAATTTCCCTGATGCTACTCCACTAGCTGTCGTACATAATTATAAATATTCTCAAATTTGTCGCATCTTTAAAGTATGAACACTTGTTTTGTCTATGTCACTTTTTCTATCTTATTGCAATATCATTTAGAGGATTTCAGTTTCTTCAAGAGATGGGAAGCGATCGCATCAGCCATTCTAATATTAGATTAAATACTAAATGTTACAATTGCTTTTGTTGCGAAAATGCTCAAAGGAAAGTCGCTTTTATGAATTCTGTGAGAATGCTCATTCAAGCATTTTTGCATTCTTCTTGTACTGCGTGAAATATTTAATTTTTACCCTTGAGTCAATGTCAATGCAATGCTTTTGTGCTGTAAATTACAGGGGTCCCCACAGGGGTCATCGTTTGGACTAGCTTTCTGCACCACCACGTCAGTAATTGTCTTGCATCTCCTCTGTTTCTCTGATTCGTAATAATTATGCAGACTACTCAACATCAGCACTTGTAAAATTTCTTACATTTATAATTAGTAACAAAATAATTGTAAACTACAACAAAAAGCTTATAGCAATCTATCGATGAATCTTCTGAATTCATATTTAATAAATTGGAACTAAAATAGTCATAAATTTTTTATTATAAATATCAGTATATTTTTTATGATGTAACATATATTGATGAAACTATAAAAGCAATTTCGCCTTATTGTATAAATGGGAGAATTGCGTGGGATATACCCCATTTCTTCCAAAATATCCTATATATGCCTTAAATTATAACGCTCTTTAATTTTACACATATATACTTTAAAAAGTCAATGAAAGTACAAAAATAACCTCAATCAAATCTTCATAAAACTGAATTCACATCCTCGAAGTCGGGTAAATAGTCGAGAATACTCGACTTCAACTGAACCATGCACAATTAGTAATTCAATATAAATTCTCGACTTTTTCATATTAGTCAGGTAAATAGCTGAGGTTACTCGAACCATGCACAATTAGTAATTCAGTATAAATTCTCAACTTTTTCATATTAGTCAGGTAAATAGCAGAGGTTACTCGACTTCAATTGAAATGAAAGATTATCTGGAGAATTGTTGACTTTTTCATGTAAGTCAAGTAAAGAGTCAATGATACTCGACCTTAACTTAACCTTGGCCAAGTATTCATTCAGTAAAAGTTCTCAATTTTTCAAGAAAGTCTAATAACTAGTGGAGAATACTCGACTTAAATTGAAATAAAAAAAATTCCCTTTTAATTCAGTCGGGTAAAGAGTTAAGGATACTGGACCTCAATTTAACCTTACCTGAGCATCATTTAGCAAAAATTCTCGACTTTTTGTGAAAGGCTAGTAACTAGTTGAGAATATTCAACTTAAATTGAAATAAAAAATTCCCTTTAATTAAGTCGGATAAAGAGTTGAGGATACTCGATCTCAATTTAACCTTGCCCGACCGAGTATTCATTTAGCAAAAATTCTCGAATTTCATAAAAGTCAGGTAACTAGTTGAGAATACTTGACTTAAATTGAAATGAAAAATTCTCTTTTAACAAAGTCGGGTAAAAAGTTGAGTATACCCAACCTTAGTTATGTCAGTATGTAATCATCTACCTAGATATACAATAGCCATTAAAAAATAATTTCTACAATAACCATAAATTATCTAATAAATATTAAATAAAATGTCATCTCATAACACATAGCAAAGTCATCCTTATACAATTTCAGTACGGAAATCCTTATAAAATGACTCAAGATAGTTTTTCACTTGCTCCAAGCACTCAAGCCATGACCTAAAAGCTCCACAATGCCACCCCTTAAAGACGACATACCATCTACGATTCTCCATCAAATCCTATATAGACAAACAATTTTAAATCTCAAACAACATTAAGGGAAATAAATAAAGCATGAAATAATGGCAAAACAAAATTGAATACAAAGAATTGAGTTACTTGCATTGCATATAAATTTAAAGTAGGGCATCACTCCTCATGTAACGACATTGACATCTTGCATTTGAGTCGATTGTGTCCACGACCGCCACACTGAGTGCATGCACAAGGTAGCTTTTCCTCACCCTTAGATGGTATTCTATTATTTTTTGGACACCACTTGACCGCTTTTCAAGAGGAGGATATACTCTGCGAACACATATATCATTAGAAATATTCCACCCTTCTTAAGGACCAATAAGGTAAATGGTCTCAGAATATACTAACACCCATCTATCACTTGAATCGTAGTGAGAGTAATCATTAAAAAATTTTAACAAAAAAATTATTGAAATAGTTGACTAAAATTTCACTACAAGACTTACTCAACTTAATTATTTAACTAAAGTACTTGACTTGTTCATATCACTTACTCGACCTTATTACTCGACTCCTATCAGCGTGATCAAAAGACTTACTTGATTTCTTCAAATGACTTAAAATAATTAATTATTGCCTTATTCAAAAGATTTACTCAATATATTCAAAAGACTTAGTTAATTTGTTCAAACAACTTAACACAGTTAATACTCCACTTGTTCGAAAGACTTACTCAGTTTTTACTCGATCTTATTACTCGACTCCTACTCAACGTGATCAAAAGACTTACTTGATTTCTTCAAATGACTTAAAATAATCATTGACTTATTCAAAAGATATACTCAATCTATTCAAAAAACTTAGTTAACTTGTTCAGACAACTTAAAACAGTTATTACTCGACTTGTTCGAAAGACTTACTCCGTTTTTACTCGACTTATTTAATACACTTACTCGATTCCTATTCAACTTATTCATAGACTTACTTGACTTCTTCAAATAATTTAAAATAAGTAATACACCACTTGTTCAAAAAACGTACTCGTCTTTTACTCAACTTACTTAAAAAATACTCAGCTCATACTCGACTTATTTAAAAAACTTACTCACTTAATACTCAACTTATTTAATACACTTACTTGACTCCTACTCGACTTATTTATAGACTTAGTTGATTTCTACTCGACTTATTCAGAAACTTTTTTCACTAATTACTTGAATTATTCTATATTACTCGACTAGTTACCTGATTTATACTTTACTACTAGGGTTACTCTTACTCGGCATATTTCTTGACTTAATACTCGACTTACATCATAACTAACCTGACTTATTTCACTTCCTTGATTTCCTGCTCCACTAGATACTCGACTTATTAAACTCCCTTCACATCTTACTCGACTAAATACTTGACTTCGTACTTGACTTCTACCTAGAATGATTTTTTAATCACTCATTACTCAAATTAAGGTCTTAAATCCCTACGTTTTACACAATAGTGTCTGTGTATAAGCATAAAAAATGAATAATGTACTATTAGAACTCATAAATCATCAGCAAATATAATTGCAATGAAAACAAATCAAACCTTAAGCATACAAAATATTTACATTTTAGACATACCTTATCCACCACTTGATAGTGCACCTTTTGAAGAGTTTATATTTATCCAAAACCTTTGTATCGGAGGTAAAAGATGAAATGGTGAGAGAGGAAGAAATGGTGAGAAGAGAAAATCGTGAGAAATGAATGATGAGAGAAAGAAAGTATAAGAGAGGAAAAAAATATAGATGATGATTTTTTTAAGAGTATTTTTGACTTTTTCCACCTTCATGAGGTATTTGTATGTACTAAGGTATAGATTTAATATTTTAGAACAAACGGGACATATTTAAATAAAAATCCCTGCATAAATCCATTATGAATTTCATCCTAGATTTGTATGCGGTCAGGACCGTCCAAGTGAGATTTCAGATAAAATCATCTCCTGACAATTTATTTAATATTGTACTTTCAATTTAGCTTTAACGTATGGCCGACAACTTTTGTTGTAGGTAGGCCAAAGCATTATCATATAGTAGTGAATCTGTTTTAATCTACAGTTAATACATAACTTCATTATATATGTCGGTCATGATAAAAAGAGAGTTGTTAAATATAATTAATATTAGTAATAAAATTACTCTTATAATAATAATTACTGTTATTAATAAAGTGATTATAAATAATATTAGTAATAAAAATTTTATTATTATCATTACTACTACTATTATTATAATAATAAAATAGTACTAATTATTTTGATAATAGTAATAGCAATAGTAATAATAATAATAATAATAATAATAATTATTATTATTATTATTATTATTATCATCATCAATAAATTTTTCATAATAATAATAATAATAATATATAAAGAAGGACAAAATGAAAATTTTAAAATTTAAGTGAGAGCAATATAGTCACTTATCTGAATATTTCCATTCTCACCTCCTCTCACAGGAATGGGAACTCTAGTAATCACTTTCAATTTTAGTTGAGGTCTGTCACTTTGATTCTGATTCCATCTTTCATTTAAGTAAGTAAACACATTATTAATTTACATTTTGATTACTAATAAGTAAACACATTTATTGTAGTGGTCGAGCCCTTTTTTTTCTATCTGAAGACAAATGCAACTTCATAGGAGTCATTTTAAAAAGTAGGGGTTCTGTAGTTAAATTTTTTCTTTTTTTTTTAATTAAGAAAAGATAGAATATTGTCACGGACCGCTCAAATTTACCATCAAAGGAGGCTAAATTGGCGTGCCAAAGTGCGCTCAGTAAAAGACCACCTAAAGGCAGAGTACGCTAAGTAGCAGGGTGCGCTCAGTAGTGGACAGCCTAAATCCATAAGCCAAAGTAAGCAAGTCCAGCCCAATTTTAGAAATCTCTATAATACACTAGCACTTGTAAATATTTAGATAATTTTACACTTGTGTACTCTAGAATTTAGTTGATAATTAGTCAAGTTGTGCAAGTTGCATAGAACTCTCTAAATCTAGGCAAGCCTCCCCATAAATAAGGCATGGCATCCACCATTTTGCACAACACCATACGTGAAGCACAAGCAACTCAAGCATACGTGTAAAGCTCTCATATATTCTCTCGGTCGGGTAATAAAATTTGCTTGGCTACATTGTTCTCTTCTCTCTAGTTTTTCTGCAATTATCTTTGCTTAGCTAAATTGAGAAGTTGTCTAACTGCCGCACGGGTTGCTGTGCAAAGTAATGATCCCGTGACAATATGTTGTGATTATTATGAATTTTCCACCGCTTTATATAAAGCCTCTAATTTATTTAAATTGTGTGCATAGAAGTATACTACCCAAATTGTTCCATTATTGTATTAATATACTATTTTTGTGTTGACACTTGTCAACAATTGAAAAGTTTTGTTTTACTATTAGCATCTCTACATGTAATATTATCTCATTTTTCTCAAACAATATTACTATCAAGAGAAAGAACTGAGAATTCTCCATCTCAAAGTTTAAGTTTTTGGTTATCAACACTTTCTTCATTTTCTTTGTATAGTTTAGATATTTTCTAATTAGATTTACAACACATTATCCGCACAACTTTGCTTTGATTCAAGAAAGTATTCAATTTCCTATGCTATCATTTCATATATTTATTTAACTCTATACTTATACGTACGTTTTGTAACCACTACTGATTTAGATTTTCACCAAAAGAAAATAAGGCAAGTGATTTTCTATTTTTTTATGGCATGAAATTATTATGCTCAGTAAATTTATATACATATATATGATTATTGATTGATCTAATTTTAGATGAGTTATTATTTTGGAGATCAGTGCTGTTGTTGCGAAAATGCTGAAAGAAAAGGAGCTAGTGTATTCTTCTTTATACTTCATGATAAAATATTTACTAATAGTCATATTCTATCAACAATTATGCAAAGGAGTCCCTACTGAAAGGAGAATTTATAATTCAATGAAAGTTTTAATCATTGTAGCATCTTTACTTTCCCTGTTTCGACTTCACTAACTTTGTGTTACATATTTGTTAAATATAATATTCTCAAATTAATTTGTAGTGGTCGGGCCCGTGCCAATCAAAAAGAGAAAAAATAAAACAAAAGTTGGAAAATCATGCAGCCGACCACTACAAATTAATTTGAAAAAAGTAGTGGAATATGAGGCAGGCGAATGCACTTCATGGTTCATGGGGTCATTTAAAAAAGTAATGGTTCTCTAATTAATTTTTTTCTTTTATCTAATTAAGAAAAGGTAGCATATTTTTTATTGATTTGCAATTCTTTAAAAAAAAAAATACATGAATGATTGATAGATAATATTAATTTTCTAAGTTATTTTAAATATTTAAAATATCTATTTCATATTTTATTTATAATATTATATTCATATTTATCATAGAACTTAATTTTAAATAAATTTTGGGTTGTTGTAATCGAATAGGTAAATATTCATTTAATTTTTATATTTTAAATTATATGAATGTTTAGTCTATATATTTAAAATATATATATATCTTACGACTCTCCTAATGTTAATATCTTACACTCTCCTGTCCTTACTTTTTATTTCCTTTTTATTTACTTTTTGTTTCCTAGCCTTCTGCTCCACCACATCAATAATTGTGTAGCATTGAGCCTGTTTCTCTGATTCATAATAATTATGCAGACTACTCAGCACCACCACTTGTAAAACCTCTTACATCTGTATTTCGTTACTTGCGGCACTTAAGACAAGTAATAAAAATATTTGTAAACGACAACATAAAGCTTAGAGGATCTACCTATGAACATTCTGAAGTTATATATAGTAGATTAATTTGATCTAGAGTAGTCTCAGTAGGTAGATTTTCTGATTATAAATATTATTAGGCATTTAATTGTTTGAGAAATCGGAGTTAAATCAGTTCCATAACCATTTTAATTGATTAAGGACCCCATTGGGATTGCTTTTGGGAGACTTAAAAATGATTTTAAAAATTTAAAAACTATCTACCTATCAAAAACTACTTTTTGGTTTTTGATAAAAAAAAAAAAAATCAAAACCACTTTTATCATAGTCAGCCCCTCTTACAACTGATTTTAAAAAGCAGGGAAGGAGTAGGTTTTAGATTCTGATTTTGAGAATCAATTTTATTCTTTAATACA
Organism: Murraya paniculata; assembly: GCA_030449075.1. Taxonomy (NCBI): domain Eukaryota; kingdom Viridiplantae; phylum Streptophyta; class Magnoliopsida; order Sapindales; family Rutaceae; genus Murraya; species Murraya paniculata. The sequence goes on along the minus strand of JAEVFN010000051.1, from coordinate 1,040,878 downwards.
ATTTTATAAATATCCTTAAAATTATTACCTAAACCCAAACTTATCTTTATCCAAATTAGAAACAAAATCAATATTTTAATAAATTTATAATTTTTATTATAATTCATCAATATAAATTATTAATATCAATTTGTTGGTCGAAATTATTATTAAATTTTTTTCGCTATACTACAAATTTAATTATCAGTTGTTTTAGGATGAAAAATAAAGAAATTAAAATCAATATATTATAAATTTTATATTTAGTTAAAATTATTATGATACAATTAAAAATATTATATGTTCATGTTTTTATATATATAAGTAAATTTCATCATACATTATGTACATCTTACTCATTTATTTCTCACAGCAATTTAACAGTAAGATTTACCAAATGCTCATAACTGCTTTCAAAACTCACAATACTTCTGAAAACAAAATTTACCAAACACTTAACTGATCTTCTTCACAGCTGATTATTTCTATAGCATAGCTAATAATAATTATTTTAAAAATTACAGCATTCTCAAACTGGCCCTAAGATGGATATCATACTATGGACTTGCTTCATATTATGAAAAAGCACGAAAGATAATTAAGGAACAGCTTTTTTAATTCAAAATTTTTTTCCAAGAGCTGATATTATATTAAAAAAATTGCGTGAAAATATAAGCTGATAATATATTAAAAAATTAGGGTGAAATATAAGTAAAGGTATTGTAGATTGATCCGTTTAAGCTTGCGAGAGGACTCGTCGGTCGTCAATTATTTTCTGTCGTTCTTGGGATACATACTTGCACCAAATCATATTCGTAGCTATCAAATTTTGGGTTCAAATTTAGAGCAAGAAAAAAGTTCGAGTTGAGTTATTAACAGTAAACCCAAACTGCCCTATTTTATTAATAGCAAATAGAATATTAGTACTCCTAAGGTGAGTTTTGACACATTGAATTGCGTTATGGTTTATTGCATTAGAATGTATTACTTTGAGTTGTAATGCAATACTAGATTTGATATAGTATGAACTGTATATAATAAAATAATATTATTTTATTTTTATGTTAAAATTAAATTAATATTACTTAAATATATTAATATTTTATGATTTTATTATTAACTTTTTAACTAATTATTAAATATTCTTGTATTTAAATTTTATAAATATAGAAAAATTTAATAATATATTACTACTAATTAATAAAATATTACAATACTATGTTATATTATTAATTATATTATATTACAATAAATTTTATTTCTATGCATTACTTTTTATAATATAATATAATCATATTATAATATGATATAATATGATTATTATGTAATGAAAGTAAAATAATGTATTATCATTTATTTATTAAGTTCATGATTATTATTTAAATTAAATTTTATTTAAATACAAATATAAATTAATAGCTAATAAATTTAAATTTATTATATTTTATAAAATAATAAAAATTAAATGATTATACTTACAACATGAACAATGTTTTAATACAATACAGCCTAAACTCTATCTCCGCTTGGTTTTATTTTTATACCTTCCATTGTATTGGCTATCTTTTTAATATTGTGCAATGCAACTAGAAATTACAACCAAAGAAGGGTTAGCATAATAACAGTGTTTTAATGCAATGCAATATAGTATAATGCAAGTTGTCATATTGTATTATAATGTATTGCATTGTTTAATGAGGGTGCATTGTATTAACATTGTATTATATTAATATTATACAATGTTTAGTGTTACACTGTATTGTATTATTTAAAATAATATTTTACATCATTATTTATGTGAAGTTAATATTATTTATTAATACTTTATATTATTACTAAATTACATTTATTAATTTAATTTACAAATAAAAAAATAAATCATTGACAGCCGTATCAACTATCACTGATCACCATGAATCACCGCTGACACCACACTTTGGTTTTGTTTGATGTTATTTTTGGTATCGTAAAATTCCTCATCGATGTAGGATTACAACGAACATGTTTCACTGGAAATAGAGCTTCCGATCATAGATCCATTGTGAAAGTTTTGAGATTCAAAATTTTGACCATAGATCTATTGTGAAAGGAACCTCGGTTCTGATGAAACATATACTGTTGCAATGCTCAAACAACAAGTTCCAACAATACTAAAATAAACTCAAATAGAAATATAAATCTAGCGGCCGATTGTCGCTAGAGTGATTTAGAGCAGTTGCCGTTGCCGATTAATATTAAATAATAATAATTGTAGATAATAATATTTTATTGTATTATTTTGTATTTATAATAATTAATAACCAAAAGAAATTCATATTATATATTTTTAATTATTTTTTAATTTTATTATCATATTTTAATATTTTCTTTTCTCTTTTAGTCGGTGTTCAGTTGTACTTTACTTCGATGCTTGCTGCTTTAAATTCGAAAGTATAAATTTATTATTATTTTATTTTTTTAATTATATTAAATAATTATTTTATATTAAAATTTCTCTAACTGACATACTTTTCCCGAAACTAAGATTTATTCTGAAGAAATATCAAAAGATTTATTCTAAATAATGTAAAGCCGTAAATGTCACACAGGTGTTTTTTATATTTAGTCCAAGAGACGAGAACAATCCAACAATTGTTCGAATTGACTGTATTTCTCCGGATATAATTAAATTATGTATTATATATACTGTTAGAAAGATAAATATGCCTAGTTTTTGAAGAATTTTAAGGAATAAAATTCAGACTTCTCTTCTTAAAGATATTCATGATTTTGTCAACGAATGTCACAGCTGTTACAAATTCTGCACATGGCCAAAAGTTCTGAATTTACTGGCATCAATGCATCAAGATCTAGTTAACAAGCTTCATATCAGTGGAAAGCTTTGTGAGTCAAGAGTTTAATGAATTTTACATGTTTGATTTAGAGTTTTCTAAATCAATATATGATTAAATGAGTGTTGACTGCTCAGACTTGCAGTTGCAACCGACCTTGAAGTCAAATTGCTTTTTACTTTGTTTTCTTCCACTTTATGACAGCTAAGACCTACAATTCAAGTTTGATTTGAATTCTGAATGATAGAGATCTTATCCTAAACTTGCAGGGATGTTCCAAGTTGTCCATACAAAAGGTATTAAGTTGTAACTTTACAAAAGGGGGTGATTATGAGAATGTAACTTAGAAGAGTGCTCTTGTTAGAGTTTCTTCATGCAACTCTATATATCTTGGGTCGATTCCTTAGAGTGGTGAGTTGAGAAACCCTGTATCTCTTGTAGGATATCATTGCATAGTGAATAACTATATCCCTTTGTAATCCTCTTAAGTGGTGAGCTTTAGTGAGTTACAAGGCTCTGTTTCTCTTGTAAGACATCATTGGGTGGTGAATATCCCATTGTAATGAGCTTTGATCTTGCCTCATCTATGTGTGTGTCTTACTTAATAATAAAGTTTAGTTTATAATTAGGCAGCATCAAAATGGCATTAGATGTTTGTCACATTAGCCGCTTTCCTTTGAAACAGTCCAAACTTTGCCTAAAGTTTTCACAGCAAGACTAGGATATGTTGTCCTTTATACGTCTGTGTCAGAAAGGAAACGTACAAAATGCATTTAGCATTGCCAAAGCAAAGATGGAACATGCAGATTTTCTGACAAAGAGAGCACCATTTGATTAGGAAGAAAAGCTGGAATAATAAACAGGCAGAGATCTAAACTGAAATCAACCGCACAAATTAACCCAAAATCGAAGAAGAAACGTGAAAAGGATACCAATACATTGGACATTTGATGATACAAAGTCTGAATATCGGACTGAGTATAAGCAACCACCCAGCCGAATTAATGTTGTCAATTGATCAATTTTACTCTCCGTAGTTCCATGTTCAAACATAGGGAAGCTAAATGCCCTTTTAACAATAACTTCTCCGATTCTGCCTGGAAATTGCTTCATAATCTGAATGAGAGGATGAAGTCAAACAAATATTATGAAGGAAGAAACAAAGGGATAATACCAGAAGTAGAATACTTTTCCCCAGAGCTCTCTGGTCTTGCTTGTGCTCGAAGGAATGGAAATGAATTTCTACGAATTAGACAAATCAGCCAAGACAGGCACTCTGTAGAAGCAAATAAACAAGAATTACCAAAAATTGAAGATCGATATGGTACTTAAAATTTCATTCCCCATATAGCTGATATAAAACTTTGTACACAAGTACTCATGATTTATTGTAAATTAAGACTGCATACTTGAAGAATAATTGTCACCGTTAATCTTCTGTAGAATATCAGAAAAGATTAAGGATGGGAGATTAAACCATTTTAAGTACAATTAAATATACACAACATGGTACTAGCGTTAGGAGATCGTACCAAAACGTACCGAATTGAATATACCACTTCACAGCCATTGTGCGGGCTTAATTTGAAACTTTACCGCAAAAGCTTTTTCAAACCCTTGAACGTGATAAACCTGAGAGATGAAATTGTTATTAGAACCAGCATTGAAACATGTGTGAAGAAAGGAGGTTTTTCAGAAATGCACCTCAACGAATTCTTAATTTCTAAGGAATAAAGGTTATTGTACCTCCTATTGCTTTAATTTTTTTTTTTTAACAAGTCGCTGCCAACGGTTAAACTGTCATATGTTCGTAATTGACCACAAAATTTGAAGGAAATCTCTTCATCCTTGAGCGGAAAATACAAAAGAAAAACATAGTTCGCAATTTTACTAGCAAAACTAACATTTTGTTCCATAGCCAGGGGCGGAGCTAGGATTAATTTTAGATGATTTTTCTATTTATAGCTATTATGTAATCGTTTGGAATTTCGAAATTTGTGAATTTTGATTGTAGCTGCATGCTGCCGTGATTTTGATTTGGAGACTTTAATTGATAATTAAAACTACTGTTGTAAGTGAAAGAACAAAATGAAAAAAAAATTAACAAAATAAAGATCAAAGAGATAGGTCCAAACTTTATCAAACTTTTAATAAAAGGCTATTTGTCATTTTGTCATAATAGAAATATAATTAATAAAAAAAATCAAACAGCCAGGTTACGTTGACTTTATTTCACAAAATATAAAATTAAATTTTCATTATATGTATAAAGTTTATATATCTAGTATTCTGGGTCGGATCATTCTTTTTCCACCTAATTTTTAATATGTCATTTAGAAACCCCAAAATTTTTTCAAAGCTTGCAAGGTCATGGTCCCCTCTAGAAGTGGTAAATTTAGGTTTAGATCAACCCGATCAGGTTTCAGGCTGATTGGGTTGGAATATCTGGATTGGATCGAAGTGGGTCAAAAATTCAGGTTGAGTTTGGATCGGATCGGGTTATAAGTATATATTGGTCATGTCGGGTTTGAATTCAAATATGATTCATGTCATTTAGGATGGATTCGAATAATGTTTGGATTAGGGGTAATTTTGAGCCTTTTTTTTGTTTATTTTGAGTTTTTTTTTTCAAATTGCTTTAGTCATTGAAGATTGTTTTAATGTAATTATCTCATTTTAGTTCGTTTTTACCCATTTTCAATTAAAAAATAAAAATAAAAACTACTACTGTTAAATCAAATGAATAAAAATTAAAATAAGCTACAATTATTGGATTGAATCGAATATCCATCTCTTTGCCTTCTTCCGCATTAAGGTAACCTTGAGCCATCGATAGTGTAATTAGTTCTTCTTTATACATATTGTGGTCTTTGGAAAAGCCTCACCTGTTGTTTCACTTCATCACCAGAAAAGGAGTTCAGCTACTCCAAGAGAGGGGAAGCAATCAAATAAAAGGAGAAATAATTTGATAAGTAGTTTATTCATTTGATTTAACACCCCAAACGCCATCCGCCCCACCCCAAACGCTGAAAGAAAATACCGAAAGAAAAGGAGCTGTCGCATTCTTCTTATACTGCATGAAAAATGTTTATTCTCATCTCCTCACCCCAAACGCCAATAATTTTCTACTTATTTTGCAAATCCACCCATTGCAGAAAATAATCGTAATAATTTCATACTATTTTTAGAGTATACAAATCAATAAAAAGTTTAGACAATTAACAAATTAAATCCTTCATATAATTTTTTTTTTTGACGAGGTATATTTAACTATTTAGGTTGATTTAAAATAAATTTTATTTAACTATTTTATCCCAATAATATCAAAATGACTAAATTATCACTTGTATTTAATAGTTTAAATCTCCAAAATTTTTCTTTATTTGAATTTTTAAAAAATTATGTGAATTTATTGTGATTATTTTTTGGGAGTGGGGGTGGATTTACAAAAATTGTAGGGTGGAAATATCACTACCCTTTTTTTTTTATCAATTATTGTAAAATGCACATCTATCGTATGCACATACGTTTTGTTTGTACCAGTCCTGAGCGCAAACACTTCACTATATTATACAATAAACTTCAATTTACCTCCTACTTAGAATGACATTTTTTTAATTTATTATTAAAAAATGTGAAACATCAATTTAACTCGTTTACATTAAGAAGACAATACACACACACACATATATATATATATATGTATTAACTCGTTTACATTAAGAAGACAATACACACACATATATATACATATATATATATATATGTATGTATGTATGTATGTATACCCTCATCTTTTGAACGAATGAATACAAGGACAAATTGAGGCTTTTACACTTTGAGAAGTAAATTAAAGTTTGTTATTCTAGCTAGGCAGTAAAAAGAAGCTTACCCCTGTAATATATATCAGGTAGGCCAAGGTGACTTCGTCATTAATTCTTGTAATCAATTTCTTTTGTTCTTTTATCTAACTAGAATAGAAAATTAAGGGAAGCATTGTCTATCGAATTGAGCTTCTCTCAAGAAAAATACAGACGGATGATTTATATATAACCATTAAATATGTTAAGACTTTTTGTTATTTTTGAGTCCTAAAAGTATGAGAGAAATTAACATTTTTTGAATTTATTTTTATACCGTAAATTAATGAATGAAATTACCTACAAAATTATTTTAACTTTCATGATGTAAACAAACAATCATCATTAATTTCAATAGAAAGAAGTATTCTGGGTAGAACTGATTTCTTCAGCAAAATATGATGTATTTGGGACTTCTTACTCTGTTAGCTTAATAACACGTTAATTGTCACATAATGTCCTTTTCCCTAAATTTTATATTTAAACTTTGTAAGACCATAATTGCCCCATTTTTTTATTTAAAAATAAAACAAATTTAGCTTTTGGCATGATCTAATTGGTATTGTTTCAAAAGAAACGAAAAAATAAAAATAACTGCTGATAAATATGACACTACCTAATTGGTCTTGTTATTGACATGTACTAATGCATTATATTTTGTATATTTTATTGATATGTTTCTCTTGAGGGATAATATTCATTATGTGGCAAAAAATTTTTAAAACTGAGATTATTTATGTTCTGATACTTTGAACATCTTAATATACACTCATCTAAAAAAATTTAACATTAATTTTTAGGTAAATTGCATTTTACGCTCTTATTAGATTGACATACTTTAATTTACTCGCAAAAATATAAAAATTTCAATTTACCTTTTCAAATTTATTAAATTTGATTATTAACTAATATTGACTCACTAAAATACGATAATGCCCTTGTTAATTATAGAATAGCTTATGTTATTGATGTATTATGTTGGAGAGATATATCATTTATGTCCCTACTGTTCTAAAATAAAATTAATTCAAACTTTATGTGCGTCACTAACGAAAATCATCCTCTAATCAATTTTTTAAAAAATAAAACAAAATATCAATAATAATATTTCATAAAACAAGAATATTTCATGTTAACCCAACCTAAAACCACCCGAAAACCTCCTGCTATATATAGTTACAAAGAAAATCTCACCCCCAATCCATGAAGATTCTCAAATTAAACAAAAATTATAAATTTTGAAATAAAAATCCCAAAATTTATAGAAAAGGGAAATTTTTTTCTCACTCTTCTGCTTTCTTCATCTTCTTCATTCTATTCCCTGTTCATCTTCTTCTTCGTTCATTTTTTTTTCTCTTTCGCACACTTAACAACTCCACAGCCACTTTTAAATCCAAAACAGCCTAGCAAAATCCATGCCCATTGCCCAGCAACTCCCATGGCCTCGAGCTACCATGTCCAGCAAAACCCATGGCCGTGCTAGCAAAACCATGGCCATTGCCTACGCGCAAGCCGAGCCCAGGGCTGTGCGCTGCCATTCTAAGTAAGCCTATAGCCGCGCACAGCCATGCCAAGAATACGATGATCCAAGCAAATGGTTGTTGATAATTGTAATGATTAGTTTGGTTTTGGGTTTACTGGTAAATTTGGGAAGAAGCTGGAATTTGTTTAAAAGGAGATGATGGACCAAGACTTGGAACAGTAGCGTTGCCGCACCATCACGTGGCGCCAAACTTCGCTGCGAGTTGCTGCCGTGGCTGCTGTGGCCTTATGATGCTTGGCGAAGATGAAGTGTGTAGAACATGAAGAAAACAGTAAGAAATTAAAAAGGAGGGGGGGGGGGGGAGAATGAACCGAAGAAGATAAAGAAATTAACCAGAAAATAAAAACAAAAGAAAAAAGTGAGAAAAATTTTATTTTCTTATTTTAAAAGGACGTAATTTTTTTATACTTCTGTAGTTAAAAATTTAACAAAATAAAAAAATAAAAATTATCAATTTGGGTATAAAGTGAATTTTATTGAAATGTGCTAGTGTGCGTTGAAATTTGTTGAAACATTTGGGTTTTGTGGAAATTACCTTATATGTTTTGACTTCTTATCCTTAAGTTGACAATTAAGCGAATATCCAAATACAATTTTATGCTTTCAATAGTTAAATTTAATCGGGAGAAAACAATATTAGGGACATAATTTGAAGTTTTCATACTTTTAGAGGGTAAATTAAAGTTTATCAATTTAATAAGGGGTAGAATACAATTCACCCTTAATTTTTACTCTAAAATGACAAATTAATACTTAAATAAACAAAGGATTTTTCTACGATGTTGTATGTGTTTTTATAGTATTGATAGTAAAATTATTTTGAATCCTTAAATTTAAGTGCTTTAATCTTAGTCATTTATTTAATATAATGAATAATTAAATAATTAATTAAAAAATAACAGGTAACTTACAAATTATTGATAAATATTATTTTTTTCTGAATAGCTCTGAAGTGCTATGGAATAAGCAATACTTGTCCAGAACAATATCTTTTTTAGACTAAACAAAAATTCTCCATTTCATTAATACCGTTTCTAACATTATAACATGGCTTTCAAAATCAGAGTGATTATTAGGGCATGAAACAAATCTGGCTGCTCAGTAAATATTTTCAAACCCGAAACAAGATCTCCATCTATGTTTTCATGTGGAAGAAACCATACAAGCGAACCAATGGAGATGCAGAATCCCAAAATAAGAGTTGGATAGTTGTTTAGGGATTCTTGGTCAGCTGCACGAGCTTCGGACTTCATCTTTTTCATCTCAAGCTTCATTTTGTTTGCGCAGAAAGAAGATAATTCGGGTAATTTGTTGGTTTTATATGTATATGGTCAACTGTTATTAGATTTTGGATAGGATTTGAGTGAGAGAGAGCGAGAGAGAGAGAGAGGAAGAGAGAGAGAGATACGGTGATGAAGATGATAATGATTGATTAAAGTTTTCGCGCGGGGGCAGCTATGGAAGACTTTTGAGAAAGAATCATCTTCATCACTCTGTTTATTCAATTTGATTATGTGATTAAGTTGCTTGTCAAGAACAACTTACCGAATCTCTTTCATCTAATCATTTGGCAGCAGAGATAGTCTTCAAGAATTTAATTGTAAATATAAGAATATGAGAGATAAAATCAAGAGTGAATTCAATGAGATAAAAGAGAGAGATTGTCTTTTATCATATCTCTATTTTCTTTTCTGCTTTTAAGCTTAAAATAACTTTTTTAATCCGTTTATTAATTGGTTATAATATTTTTAAAATAGTTAAAATTTTTATTAATAAAAATAATATATACCATTAATTAGATCTAATGGTACATATTTCTTACACTATTGATGCCGTAAAAAAATTACAGCATCACAGAGGAACCAAAACAATACACTATTGTTTTGATCATCCCTGCTTCTTTTTCTTAGCATAGCTCTTGGAATGAAAATTAACAAAAAGTGCCAAAAGCGAAGCAATAAACACAGTATTGAAGCACCAACCCCAAATCGCAGAGCAACCAAATCCCGTGAAATGATAATACAGCATCAAAACCGAAACAACAAAACCAAACACAAACTGAACGACCTGACAATCAGTGACCAATCTCTTCCACTTTGGCCGCAACCCCATCACACACAATAAATAGTACCCGTACATGATCACATGCACACTTGCATTGGTGATAAGTGCAATAGGAAACAAAGACTGCTTCATCTGTAACCAAAGGTAGCAAATTACGACGATGGTTGCGTGGTGGTAGACGTGGAGGAACGTCAGCCGTTGGATGGAGTTTGACAAAATGATCAAAAAGGTGTCTAGGAATTCGAGTATTTTGGAGAGGTAGAAGATGTAAGCGTAGAAGAAGAGGGGGCCAGACGGAGAAATGGTAGGGGGGAAACAGAGGGTGTAATGGAGGTGGGGTAAATGGAGGATGATGGAGAGAGCGCAACCAACAGCCATGATGAGGGAGAGGAGGAAGAGGGTGAGGTTATGGACGGCTGTGATGGGCTTGAGGATGTGTGGTCCAATGAGAGGTGATGATGATGGTGATGTTGATGTTGATGTGTGGTAGAGGATGAATGTGAGGGAGAGGTAAGTGAGTACGGAGAGAATGGGGAAGTGTGGGGAGGAAGCTATTGTTTGGTTTTGAGTCCATGTGAAGTTGAGGATTTGTGGGTGGTATACAAGCCAATATTGGAGTGTTGAGGTGATTGAATATGAAGCCATGGCTGGTTTTTGGGGGGAAGTAAGATTTGGAAGAGATGATGTTGGGAGGAACGGGGGAGTTTATAAAGTTTGGGATAATGTGGGGTATTTTGGACATATTGTTGTCTTAGCTTAAATTTTGAGAAAGAGATAATCAATAATAAATTCTTTTTTCAATTCAATTTAAAACTTTTCCAAAAACTGTTTTATTTTTTTCCATTTTTGGTTTTTAAATCGTAAATTTAGTAAAAGAAGTTGAATCAAAGTGATCACTTTTTTTTTTAATGTAAAGCAATTAATTTTTTTTTTGGGGTGATTTAAGCAAATATTGAGTTGCGCATTTCAAAAATATTGATATTTGATTCGAGATCGTCTACTGAAACTACAAAAAAACTAACACTTTCTATTAAAACAAAACCAAAATTAAAAGATGACCCATCGTCCGCCAACTGTCATCAAACGAAGCCATCACTTACACAGAAAATAAAAAATAATATAATTTTCTTAAGTTGCAGCAGTTAACTTACAGCATGATGAACAGTAACCAATACGTAGTTACTGTTTACCCTATTTTACAGTTACTGTAACTTAAGGGGTCCCAAAATGATATATTCATTTTAACGTAATTTCATACCAAAAGATCATTCTTTCCTTTGGAACAACGACCTCTTTAATTTATAAAATATGGTAAAAGGGGATGGGTACGAGGTACGGTGTCTAGGCCTTTGTGACAACGGCATCCTTGGACGTGGGTGTCATGTCATTAGATTTTTGGCTACTTCTGTCTCATGGATTACATGCACTCAACGTGGAGTCCTTATGAATGGATAATATGGAAATGGAACAAAATCATGTTTCTCAAGTCAAGTCAGTCAAATAAGGTCGGAATCTACAACTGCGTTTAGTGGCAGGAGAAAGTACATGGGACAGAACTATTTTTATTTCAGTTTCATGTTTGCATCTTGAGGTTGGTACGAAAAGGATGCGGCTGCCCTATAAAACCGACAGTTTCGTCCTAAATTAGGTGAATTTATCTTGTGAGATAAGTAGTTTAGGATATAACTCAAATAATTAATTTTTTATTAATTTAATAATAAGAACTTTCGATTACATTTTGAAAGTATAATTCATTACAAAAAAAAAATACTTTAATAAAAATAACTGTTATTTAAGATATTACATTTTTACAATTTAAAATAATTTAAATTTTTAATTATTATAACAATAAAATTTGTAATATAATCCAATCACTTACTACATTACATAAAATATAAAATAGTACTAAATATAATCATGTTACATCTAATCCTATAATATTCTATCACATCATATACTACCTATTCCATCCCACATACCAAACGTGTAAAATTGAGTAACATCTTGTATGGTCAAGTACATCGAGTATAGACTTGCATAATCGAGCAAGAATAGGTAAAATCAGGTAGAGTCTAGTAAACCCTTATTTGATGTTGAGATTGGACAACTATAACTTTTAAACTACATAATTAAATAATTTTGGTAAACATTTATTGTTGTTGTGACTTAAAAATTAATTTAATTTGATCTCATACTTTATTATAAAAAAGAAAAAACTTATAATATCTTTATTAATTTTATTTAAATTGTCATTTAAAAGTCATACATTTAATACACACTATCAACTTTCGGCTCTTTTTTTTTTTCACAATGGCTAGTAATATCAAACAAGGCGTAAGTCGAGTATGTTAATTGATTAAAGTTACGATTTTTTTTTTATAAAATAATTAGTGTGGAAAGAATATCAGCTGCTTCAAATGGAAACTTGCAATAAAAAATGTATCACGAAGTGGCTCAGACACACCATGAGAAATCTGCAATAGAATTTGCAAAATTTAACTGGGTTATAGAGAGTTAATAAGACTCTAAAAGCAACACGGCAATTATTATTATTCAGTAAACAATTCATAGATAAAACAAAATTAACTGTTCTAACTTACTAGAATTTGACTCAAGAAAAGTTGGAATATACGACGTTGTATCACATATAGTATTTAGACATCAAGAAGAAATCCCTCTATCAGTGAACTACGCTTGCCAGGAAACACAAGGCGAAGACCACCACCTCCGACTAGTTCTTAGATGTCTCAAAGAGTTTGATGAGGACTTCCGTGTTGTGTCCCTCGACAGGCAGCAAAATTGGGCAATTGACTAGATTAACTCCCAAGAAATTTATGCAGTCACCTTCTTCCGGACTATCCTCTGTCTTCGCGCTTTGGGTGCCCCTGCTTCCCCGGAAACAACGGCATTCTTTGATATCCTGAGCTGGCCTGTTGTAAGCCTTCTTCAAAGGTCATCTGATTGAAGTAGCGGACCCGCACGGAATCCATTTGATCTTTCTCCTAATTGGACAACCTAAACCCTGCACGGAATCCATTTGAGAAGTTGAACAATAGACGAAGTCCAGCACATATAGGCAGTAAAGAAGAATTTAGACCGCAATCACTGATTGTTTCAGGGTTGAACGAAGGGTTCTATTAGGACTCTTAAAAGTTGGAACCATATTCAACACTCGCATTTCCTTAAAGAACTATCTCAGAATTCTGTAAATTTAAAACCATTCTTACATATTTAGCTGTAAAACAAGAGAAATTGTACTTCCGCCGCAAAGTATCACTATTGTTAAGGATATGGACTTGGAAAGGATGCTAGTTGATTAAGTAAAGAAAGACTGAAATAATACTATGAGGTGATGGATCTATACACTTCAATAGAAACCAGGCTAACATCATATCAGACAAATAAACAGATTCCCAGTCAAAGTTCAACAAACAAAACATTAAAACAAGAGTAATTTGGTACGACCAGAATAGTCTATCAATGTACATATAGAGATGTCGATCAATAGACAAATACGTAAAAGAGAGAGAGGGAGAGACCTCCAAGCCGTGCATAAGAACAATGCCACTCCAATAGCATCAAAATGGTTGGTGACCGCTCTATCGAATTCACACAATAGCTCTGATCTCACGTTTGCATACAGTCCAAGGAAAGCACCATAACCAAGCGCATTAGTACTCACAGATGGGGCTGTCACAGATAACCTGTCAGACATTAAAAATTGCCCAAATTTAACAAATGTTAGACAGGCTTAGACAGTAAACAGAACAATCTTCTAAGTTTACTTTATTTATAACGAATAAGTGAACAAAGGAATGAAAAGGAAGTTTTGCAACAATGTTTACCTGTCCTTTTTACCAGCCAGATAGTTGGACAAAGAACCTTGCACTGCTCCTGCAGTTAATCCCACCATACACAACTGTGCAGCCTTGTGAAAAAGGGAGTGGATTCTCTTGCAAATCAAATTCTGAAAATGGGCAATTCCGTTCAAATATATTGTTTGGGAGCTTTTGTAATGTATTTTGCAAGTCAAACCGGAAGGTGTTTCCATAAGAGCGACGAGGAGCAACCGACCAAACAGCAAAAGCATTACATGCTGTTACTGCGAGCACATTTATTAGGGCAAGATCCCATGCTTGCTTTATCCTATACTGCGAGCACATTTATTAGGGCAAGATCCCATGCTTGCTTTATCCTATAATGACAGGAGCAAATATTTGTTAGCTTAATATATAAAATAAAAATAAAAAGCGAGTTCCTTTGTTATGAAAGAAAAATAAAAACACACCTATCCTTACGATTCTCCAACTCCCACCAAAGAGTGCAACAAATTGTGGCAGCCTGCTCTAGTAGAAATTTATACGAAATAGCAGGATCTGCGAGCATCCTGTGGCAGTCAATACATGAGAAATCTGATGAGAGATCCAACATTTTACAACCAATCAAAGATCACTAAACCATTGGAAAGTGTATACTTATATAAGCGAATGAGATGGGATGAATTCGAACAAACTAATCTACATAATGACACAAGAAACAATCGTAAATTGACCACAAGTAGAAATATACTTCTGTTATATTTACAGAGTTGAAATAGAGAACTATAAGGCTATTGTGCTGAGAAAATAAAGGAAAGTAATGCACTGAAAATGATGAAACCAGCATGTTCTATTCCTCGAATCATTTCATATTTATACAAAGTTGTTGTACTATGCTTACAGCTGTAACGTTGCAAGATCAATGGCCTAGATTAAATGGTGAATACATCCAGAAATGGATGATAACCGTTATTGTATTGTTGTCTCTATTTACTGCACAGTCTTAGCCATCCATCTTGTTTCTTGAATCTCAGCCGTTTGATCTTGTGATGCTTCTAGACTCTTCAATTTAAACCTCGCCCCAATATTAAGTTTACTGCTGCAATACATCAAATAGCTTGTGTGCTTATTATGGATCCCTTATTTTAACTCCCCCTCTCAAGCTCAGCTATCTGGATAGACATTGAGCTTGCTTCTAAGGTGTTCAAAACTTGCTGTTGGCAAGGCTTTGGTCAAGATATCTGCCACTTGATTTTTGCTGTTCACATACTTCACTTCTAGCTCCTTTGTTGTAATTTTATCCCTGACGAAATGTACATCGATTTCGATGTGCTTTGTTCTTCCATGAAATACTGGGTTTTCAGCAAGTGCAATGGCACTCTTGTTGTCACACCATACCACAGGGATTGTACTGAGCTTAATTTTCAATTCTGAAAGGAGTGACTTCATCCAAATGATTTCTGCAACTCCATGAGAAAGTGCTCTGTACTCTGCTTCGGTACTTGACTTGGATACAACTTTTTGCTTCTTTGAGCTCCATGATACTAGATTCCCAGCTAGAAATATGCTATACCCACCTGTTGATCTCCTATCATCTTGGTCAGCTGCCCAATCAGCATCGGTATATGCCATAATTTCCATTTTTCCTGCTGGAGTGAAATAGAGACCATGATCTACAGTTCCTTTGAGGTATCTTAATATTCTCTTACACCCCTGCCAGTGTATTTATCTTGGATCTTGTACAAATTGAGACAACTTATTAACACTATATGCTATATCTGGCCTTGTTATTGTTGCATATTGAAGTGCTCCAATTACACTCCTATACAATGTTTTGTCTTCAAATGCTCTTCCTCCTTCATCGTCTTCAACTTGTTGACTATACCGTAAACATGAGCTCATTGGCGTGAGACTTGATTTACAGTCAATCATGTTTGTTTTAGTTAAAACATCTTGTATGTACTTTTCTTGACATAGATGCATTCCTTTGCAATCTCTCTTAACTTCAATTCCCAAGAAGTAATTCAAATCCCCCAACATCTTGAGTGCAAAGTTCCCTTTCAATTTTTTTATCATAGCTTCTATCATCATGCCATCATTCCCAGTTATCAGTATATCATCAACATAAATTAGAAGGTAGATTGATTTTTCTTCATTTTTCCAATAGAACAAGGAAGTATCTGAGATTGCATTCTTAAACCCCCAACTCAACAGCGCTCCCTTTAACTTTTCATACCCAGCTCGTGGAGCTTGCTTCAAGCCATAAAGTGCCTTTTTGAGTTTGCACACATGGTTTGGCTTCCTTTTATTTTCAAAACCATCTGGTTGAGACATGTAGACTGTCTCACTTAGCTCCCCATTGAGGAAGGCATTATTCACATCTACATGTTTGATGTCCCATCCATAAGTTACAGCAAGACTTAACATGACCTTCACTGTTGACGATTTTGCCACAGGGCTGAAGGTTTCAGTGTAGTCTATACCCTCTTTCTGATGATATCCTTTTGCAACCAGCCTTGCCTTATATCTTGATACAGTCCCATTTGGATTGTACTTCACTTTATACACCCATTTGTTTCCAATCACCTTCATGCTTGTGTCTAGTTCTACAAGCTCCCATGTGTTATTGTTCATTAGGGCTTTGTATTCTTCTTCCATTGCTCTCCTCCATACCTTACTGGCCAAGGCATTTTCTATATTTGTTGGTAGGTTCTCAACCCCTTGAAGTTCCTTATGTGCCAGGTATATCTTCGGTTTGAATATTCCGGACTTGGATCTTGTCACCATGGGATGTGTGGAAAGTGTTTGTTCAAGTTGGATTTCTGGTGGCTGTTCTGGTTCTGGTGTTTCATTATAATCTGCTTGGTCATTTGGGGTTGTGTTTTGGGAAGACTCAATGCGTTCTGGTGCATATGTGTCAGTGATTGCTGGGTTGTGTATTTGATTTGGTGTGTTCAGGTCTTGCCTTGATGAGTTCTCTTCTTCACTGGATGTGGCTTGGTTCTGAACAAATGGTTCTATATGAGCTGTTGCATACGGCACATATAAAAACTGAGTGTAATTATAGATAGGACTGCTGTTTGATACTTTGTTTTTCACACCAAATGACTCATCTGTTTTAAATGGAAAATCACACTCATCAAACACAACACTCATAGCAATGTAAATTCTACCTGAACTGTGAAGACACTTGTATCCCTTATGTACTGAGCTATAACCAATGAAGACACACTTTAATGTATGAAACTGTAGCTTATTCTTGTTGTATGGTCTCAAGTGAGGGTAGCAAGCACATCCTAAAACTTTTAGAAAGTCATAATCTGGTTTTTGTTTGAAAAGCTTTTCAAATGGTGATATGTGATCAATAACTGGTGTAGGCAGCCTATTAATCAAGTAAACTGAAGTTTCTATAGCTTCCCACCATAATTTCATAGGCATTTGTGCTTGCGCTAACAATGTCAGTGCAGTCTCTACAATATGCCTATGTTTTCTTTCCACTTTTCCATTTTGTGTTGAAGTGTAAGGACATGAGTGTCTATATTCCTTTTTGTTCCAGATGACCTTTAAGAGGTCTGAACTCACCACCCCAGTCACTTTGTATGCATTTTACTCTTCTTTCTAAGGTCCTTTCTATCTGAGTTATAAAATTTATTATGGTTCTTGTTGTTTCTGATTTGGTTGTGAGTGGAAAAATCCAAGTGTATCTTGTATAATCATCTACTAGGCTTAAGTAGTATCTATATCCTTTTCCTGATGTAATGGGTGCTGGTCCCCAAATATCAGTATATAGTAATTCTAAAGGTGCATGTCTTTTGGTCTGAGAGCTTTGATGTTTGAGTTTATAGTTATTTCCATATTGGCAGGCTGAACAAAATGAGATTGAAGCATTTTTATTTATAACCGAGATGTTGTTACAATTTGACACTATTCTTTTGAGCACAACATCACTAGGATGTCCTAATCTCCTATGTAGCAGGTCTAATTGTTTTTCACACTCAGTTTGTCTTTTATTAGACTCAACAGACTCTGCAGACTCAATACTCTTAGACATTACTGACTCGGAACTTAGCTCTACATCACTTGGTTCTTTTATTCTTGCAAACAAAGACTGAAAACATAAAAGAGACTTCACAGCAGCCCTCTCTACTTTCTTCTCATTAGCAACATTGATCAGAAATAATCCTCCATGATTAGACCCTTGAAGAAGAGCACTCCCCAGCTTGTCCTTGACAATGCAGAACTTGTCAGTGAAAAGTATGCTAAGATTGTTATGTGTGATTAAGCTTGATATGCTAAGGAGATTCTTTGATATGTCGGGCACAAAAAGAACATCTTTGAGTGTTATAAAACCTCTTTTCTTACCAACAGATATAGGAAACGACATTGTGCCAGTGTGTGAGATTTTTAATTTGTGTCCATTTCCAACAAGAAGAAAAGAGTTACCTCTGTATTCAGTTTTTGTGTTCAGGTTGCTGAGATCATTAGTCACATGGTTTGTGGCACCGCTATCCAGATACCATCCTTGCTCTGAGGCTTCTTCATTTGCAGCAACAAAAGCAGATCTTTGTAATTGTTGGTTATTGTTTTTGGGCACAAAATCTTCTTCATGTCTGTGCCAACACTCATCAGTCGTGTGGCCAACCTTGAAGCAGATCTGACATGTGACATTTGGCTTATAGGTTGATTTTCTTCCTCCATTTCTACCTCTGCCCCTTCCTCTGGAGCTGTTGTTGTGATTTGCTCTATTTCCATTAGTGATACCATGGCCTTGGTTTGGGTTCTGACCTTTTCCAAGATCATTTCTTCTTGCATTCATCCCACACTTGTGTTTCAAGGCCATGTTTGCCTCAAAAGCAGCTTGTGCTTCAACAGTGGCTTGTTGTTCAAGTCTTGCTTCATGGCTTAAAAGGATTGAGTAAAGTTCTTCAAAGGAGATGTCTTGAAGTCTTGAAGTCAAGCTTACCACCACAGACTCATAGCTTCTGTCAAGTCCTGTAATGATGTGGTGACAAAGGTCTTCATTTGACACAATCTTTCCTGCAGTAGCAAGTTCTGTCACCAGATTTCTCATCTTGGTGCAATATTCATTGATTGTCATGTTCTCTTTTCTTGTGCTATGCAATTGCATCCTGAGCACAGTTGATCTTGCCATCGACTGTGAGGAATATATTCTCTCCAACACTGTCCACAGCTCAAGAGAAGTTGTGCAATGGGTTACAGCACATATGATGCTATCTGTGATTGTAGAGAGGAGCCAACTGAGTAGCAGTTGGTCCAGTCTACGCCACATTAAAAAGGTAGAATTTGGTATTGTTTTAACTGTATCATCATCTTCAACACTGCTGGTGTATTTGGTTGGTATGTCTTGTGAGTCATCAATGAGGTGTTCCAGACCATTGCCACGTATAGCAAACATGACTTGGGTCCTCCAAATGACATAGTTAGTTCTATCAAGTTTTGTAGGTATTGAAAATGAAAAGTTGAGTGGGGTTTGTGCAGTGATTGAAGATGATCCTTCTTGTGTTTTTGCTGGTGTTTCAAGTGCTTGTTCAATAGGCACAGCCTGTTCAGTTGAACCAGGATCTTGAGTCACCTCCATTTCTGGATTAAGTGCTCTGATACCAAGTTGAAATAGAGAACTATAAGGCTATTGTGCTGAGAAAATAAAGGAAAGTAATGCACTGAAAATGATGAAACCAGCATGTTCTATTCCTCGAATCATTTCATATTTATACAAAGTTGTTGTACTATGCTTACAGCTGTAACGTTGCAAGATCAATGGCCTAGATTAAATGGTGAATACATCCAGAAATGGATGATAACCGTTATTGTATTGTTGTCTCTATTTACTGCACAGTCTTAGCCATCCATCTTGTTTCTTGAATCTCAGCCGTTTGATTTTGTGATGCTTCTAGACTCTTCAATTTAAACCTCGCCCCAATATTAAGTTTACTGCTGCAATACATCAAATAGCTTGTGTGCTTATTATGGATCCCTTATTTTAACTTACAGCATCTTCTACTGTCGATTTCTTTTCCTTGAGCTCTGGTTCTGCGTGTGCTCCAATGCAACACACATGCCTCAAGATATAATTATCACCATCAATCTTTGACAATACTTGGAAAATTGTTTATGGCCCTAAAGGACTGGAAAATCAGAAAACATTAAGAATGAGAGACTAATCATTTTAACTGCAACCAAACGTACACACTGTGAAAATCTAAAACTGAATTACTCCGAATGACTGCGCCTCTTCTCAGCAATTGCACAATCTAATCGTTGAACAATAACAACATAGACAGTAGTATCATCGCCAGCCTAATCCTTGTTTTCGCCGGTGTTCACCTCAGAGTCCTCAAAATCAACCTAAAAACGAAATATTCAAACAGCCGCTAACATATGGCACGTACTAGTTGCAAAGCTATAAAAGCAGGCATGTGAATTGAAAAGAGATATAAAAGCAGTTTTTTCAATGCAAAGTCAAGATAAGAGATTAACTCTGCGTCTTAACTAGATTAAAAATAACAACAATGAAAACAGAGCTAGAGGAGAACTTACCTGTGCGTTGAGACCATATGAGGAATGTGAGATATCTCCTAAGATTTTGGTTTGAGAAACTCCATCTTCTTCTGATAGTTCTGACGGTTCCCCAAACTGTGGTCCATACAATTGCAATAGAAGCTGCATGCTTCAAGCAACATTTTATTATCTTCTGTTATTTCAGGACAATAATAACTTAGTTTACTCAGAGGTTTAACAGACATAAATGCATATAAAAGGCAGCAGCCTCATTTCATAGAGATATATCTAAAGTACCACATATAACTAGGAAAGAAGCTAACAGTGTTCAGCCATTAACCGTTTCAATTTCAACACTTCTTTTGACCACCGCATTCATAGGGTAGCCCAATGCCCTCTTAACAATAGCCACTCCAACCTAAACCATATTCATTCAAATTCAAATTCAAATTCAGAATCATGTTAGTATGATAGATGAACATTGAAAAATAGCGACTATGCATTTATCACCTTTTATTTGGTTATTAGTGTTTACACGGAGAATGGCTTGAGGAGAGCCCATTTGGTGTTCGATCAGATTGGGCTACCTTCTGAAAAATAGAAAAAATGTTGCTCCTATCTGATCGACCATGCGAATATTAAATTTCAGTCCCCATGTAATAGAAAAAATTTGTAACACAAATACAGATACTTATAGCAAATTGAGATTTCACACACACATGATAATTATTGTAACCATCAATCTTTAGAAACCACATGCAGACTTGTAAAAACCGTTTATGGCCCCCAAAAAAACTGGAAAATTATAACAGATTTTAAGAATGAGAGACTATAACATTTCAATGGCAGCTAAACTTACACACCTTGGAAATCTAAAACTTAAGTAGTCGAATGAATGTGCCTCTTCACAGCAATTAAACAAGCTGGAAACTTAAGTGCAAATGCTTTTTCAAACTCTTCAATTGCATAAGTTAGTTAGAATCAAGCTTTCTCAATCTCTCAATCCACACATGATAGCCTGATAACACAAGAAAACACAGTAAGCAAATAGTCAACTGTGCAAAATGCAAATTTTGGGTATGTTGTCAACTATGGTTACCTGAATAATATAAAGTGCCAACACCAAATTCTTTCCTGATCCGTGGAAGCATATCAGCCCTCATGCTTTGTGAATGTATATCAACCTGTGTAACTCTTAAGAAACTGAAAGATGAAAGACATGAAATTTTTTAACAACCATACATTGAAAATTGGGTGAAAATTTTGATAATAGTTCAGCAATCAAACCTCGCAGAATAACAACAGATGTAGCAGTTCCATTGCTAGCATAATCCCCGGTATCCCTAATGTTCTCCACACAGTAGTCCTCGAAATCAACCTAAAAATAATATGTTCAAATAGAAGGTAACATATCAAGGAAAAGAGACACGCAATGCATGTGGCTGGCAGCTTGCTTTCAACATCATAGTAGCAAATTTTGATTTTTTTTTGCTACTAATGGAACTTAAAGAGGTTCAATTCTTGACTCCTCTGTTCTTGTTTATATTCAGTACGGATGTCCATAAAAGAAAATGGAAAAGAGAATCTATAAATTAGACAAAAGCAAGTGAATGCATGAGAATTACCATAATAACAGCAATACCAGCAGAAAGTTTTTAGCAATCCTTCCATTAAACTTCTTATTTTCAGAGTCATGCTCTGCTGCCTGCATCGTTGAAACCAATTTAGTTGAGAGTTGTGTAAAAAGACTAAGTAAAACAAAGGAGGAAAAAATATTACCTGCCGTTGTAGTCTAAATTTCTTCTCTGCAACGTTTTTTCAGGGTATAACAATACGAAATATCATATTCCTTCAGTGTTGATGACTGACGGATGTAGTCGGGCAGTGCCTTTAATCTGGGGCAGGACACAATACGCAGGTACAAAAGACGAGGCAAGACGGAGACGTTTTCCTTTCTTGTGATCCTGTAATCCCACTCTTCCAATTCATCCATATTTTCTAATTCGAGAAATTTCAATTTGGGGAAGGCAATAACAGATGAAGATGAAGGTGTGGATGAAGATGGGCCATAATCACATTCTTCTATTCCCAGAAATTCATTATGCAGTCTTCTTACACTCGTTAATTTCGACATATAGAGTTTTTCTAGAGATGGCAATATACCCAAAGGAGGCAAATGCCCACAGTTATTGCACCTATAGAGTGCTAACTCCGTTAGATTGGTCAGTGAAATCAACCAGTTGGGAAACACTTTGCCTCTGTAGTAACCAATCATTAATTGCTTTAGATTCACAGGCGGTTGTAAGGCTTCAAGTAGTTGTTCATCTTCCTCATTCTTCCTCCTTCCTTCTTCATCGTCCGCATAAAAGTCAACATCCAAAGAAACGAGGATTGACCTCTTGTGAAGTTCTAATCTCTGAGCCTCACCTAAATCTGACACATTGCCTAGCCCACTTATACCACATTCTCGAAGGAGTTGAAGTTTTTTCAGAGATTCAAGACTGGATGTTTTGCTATCATCAACACCTCCACCCACAACAAACCTATCCAATTTTCGAAGATTGGTTAATCTTGTAATCCCTATTGGCAGGTACTCCAACAAACGAGTTTGAGCATTCAGTAAACTCCTCATGTTCATTAACTTCCCAATCCCCACGGGTAATTCTCTAAGTTGTTGGCACTCACTAATATCTAGCTCATGTAAATTGTACAACTCACACAAACTCTCAGGTAGTCTCTCTATATCTAGACCAGACAAATTAAGATATTTCAAATGTATCAATTTTCCAATATTTTCTAGGATTTCTTTAATCGAACTCCTATTTACTATATTTATAACAAATGTCCTCAAACAAATCAATTTATCAAATAACTGTGGAAGGATGCTACTATCAAAAGACCACTTGTAATCACCTTCATTAGTAATTAGGAGGGTACGCAATCTACTAAGACTACAAGTGGACTTAGGAAAAGAAGCTCCTCCATAAGTTAACACTACGTGACGGACTTTCTCACCAGCAGAGATTAGGACTGATTCTTCCTTACCATTCATTTCTAGTGTCAAACATTCATTTCTACTTAAAAATTGGGCAAAATCATGTACTATGTCATGCATCTTGCAGTGTAAAATGATATTATCATCTTTCTCAAACTCTTGAAAGAAAGAGCGTGTTGCTAAGCAGTTGAAATACTCTTCACCAATCGTCTCCATCTCTTCACCTTCTTCTACTTTAATGTAACCTTGAGCCATCCATAGTGTAATTAGTTGCTCCTTATTTATTTTGTAGTCTTTTGGAAAGATTGCACAATATGAGAAACATCGTTTCACTTTAGAGGGCAAATCGTTGTAACTCAACAATAGAGGAGCCAAAAGACCTTTCTCAATCTCTTCCACCTGCCACATCTTACTATCTAAAATTCTTTCCCACTCTTCTACAGTTATTTTAGAGCGCAAGAGATTCCCTATTGTCTTTATAGCAAGAGGCAAGCCTTTGCACTTGGATGCAATTTGTTTTCCAGTTTCTTCTAATTTTTCAGAATCCTCAAAAGAAAGACCGAAAAATGCTAACCGCTTAAATAACGATAAACATTCCTCTTCAGACAATTGCTCGATGGGGATAATATCCGTTGATCCCATCTTACGTGCAACTGACTCATGGCGTGTGGTAATTAGAATTTTACTTCCATGGTGGCCGTTCTTTAGACAACGGAAGAACGGTTCCCATTTATCATAATCTCCAGACCACACGTCATCTAAGACAAGAAAAAATATTTTCCCCTCAGTTAATCCATGGATATGGCTCATAAGAGATTGGAATTCGCCTAAACTAGAAGCTGACTTGTCTAGAGCTTCAATGATTGCTTTGGCAACCCTAATCTCTTCGAAAGTGTCTGATACACACACCCACATAACTTTTTCAAAATTTCTTTTCACCTTATCATTATTACAGGCTAGTTGTGCAAGAGCTGTTTTGCCTATGCCCCCTAACCCAATTAGTGAGATGACATGAAGGCCTTCTTGTTGTTCACTACTTTCACACAACAACTTGCTTAAGAGCTCATTTTTCTCATCAACTCTACCACAAACCTCTCCCTCATCAATCAAGGAGGTGGTTCGCAGTCGCTCTGGTTTCTTAACATTGTTACTCACATTCTCAACAAATTTAAACCTATCTTTTTGAGAGGCAATAGCATCTAGCTTTTCTTTGATCTCGCTAATCTTGACAGCAATGTCATGACGAAGACCGAGTTGTTTGAAACTACCAAAGCAGTTTGATACAGCACGAAAGAAGGAACATACCTTCTTCTTATGAGGAGCAAGAGCAAGACCATTGTCGTCATCACTTCCCTCAATTTGCAACTTGAGCCTTGCAGCGATCCACTCATCCAACACATCTTCCATGTCGTAGGATGTGTCTTTGAGCTGATCCAGCCAAAAAGTAACACTTTGTCCTGCTACATTTGCCTTTCTCTGCATCTTCGAGCACAGCTTGAATGGCTTGAAGATTGCAGGTAAGCTTTTTCACTTCTTGCCGGACACCTGTCACAAGCCTCACCTGTTGTTTCACTTCATCTGTCGCAACAGAGATCAGCTGCTCCAGGAGAGCGGAAACGATCGCATTAACCATTCTGACAAAGAAAACGAGAATTTTGAAGAGTCATTAGATGTGCTTTTGTTGCGAAAATACTGAAGGAAAAGGATTTATTGCATTCTTTTATACTGCATGAAAAAAAAAAAAAAAAAAATTATGCTTATCTCCACCCCACACGTTAATAATTGTAGAATGTTTAATTTCCCTGATTCGACTCCACTAGTTGTGGTGCGTAATTATAAATATTCTCAAGTTATGTATGAAATAGCACAAATTTGGATCTAGTAATAATTTTTATGATTTTTGTGCGTTTACTTTTTCATAATCTTCTACTATAAGGGTTCAGATTTAATTACTAATTTAAAAAATGAGCACCAAAATAATATCAAGCATTAACTCAAATTCACAAAGGAATAAATAACGAAAAGAAAAAAGATTGGAAAAAAACAAATTGGTAAATTAGCACATTGCCTTTTTTAATAATCTAAATAAAAATTGTAATATTCATATTAGTCCATAAAAAATTAATATAGATAACTAAAAAAATCTTATTAGGCTCCATGATCAAAATTTATTGAAATATTTTTAGCATGGGTTAAAAAAAAAAGGTTCCCAATTCACCACTAGTTAAATTTGAAGTACACGTGCCTATATATATATATAGAAATTCTTTCTCGCAGACATCCACACAAAATAGAGTGCAAATACGACATTCTACGGTCTAACAAAATGATTTTTATTATTGCAAAACTATTAACAACAACCTAAAATACTATATCTGCGTGTTATTTCGTGCAGAAATATCTAGAGATAGAACGTCTATATATATAATTTCTAATAAGATCTTAGTCAAAATTTTATCAACATTTATGCAAAGGAGTCCCCACTCTCTACCTGAGGGAATTTGGCATTGGATGAAAAAAGTTATGCTTATCCCCACCCACACGTTAGTAATTGTAGTAGCATCTTTAATTTCTCTGATTCAACTCCACCGATGAACACATGTTTTGCAGTAACATCTTTAAATTCCTACACGTTAGGAATTTGGTACATAATGATAAATATTCTCAAATTTGTCGCATCTTTAAAGTATGAGCACGTTTTTTGTCGTTTTAACTTTTTCTATCTTACTGCAATATCAGGTACAGGAATCCAGTTTCCCCAAGACATGGGAAACGATGGCATCAGCCTTTTGTTGCGAAAATGCTCAGAGGAAAGTAGCTTTTATGAATTCTGTGAGAATGCTCATTCAAGCATTTTTGCATTCTTCTTGTACTGCATGAAATATTTAATTTTTACCCCTGAGTCAATGTCAATGTGAATGCTTTTATGCTGCAAATTAAAGAGGGCTAGCTTTCCGCTCTACCAAATCAATAATTGTACAACATCTGCCGTGTTTCTCTGATTCACAATAATTATGCAGAACTACTCAGTATCAGCGCTTGTAAAATTTCTTACATTATAAGTAACAAAATATTTGTAAACTACGACAACAAGCTTAGAGCAATCTACCGATGAACCTTCTGAACTTATATATAATCGACTAATTTGATCTAGAATGACCTTAGTGTTGGAATAGTTTCAAAATAAATAATGTCTTATTATAAAGACATGTCTAATTAATTGTGCCATAGAAGAGGTATCATTCCACTTAAGAATGCATCATTTCATGGTGCTATTTCATTTGAAATTCTGATAGATCAATTTAGATCATTGATTAAAAACAAATCTTGATCCCATGACCATAAATGAAATGGTATTATGAAAAATAACAATCCAAATGGGAGGGCACAAATATATACATAAATAGGGGCCGTGTTTAGGCTATTTAGACATGAAAATAATGATCCTAAAACACTATTTTCTCAACTCTCTCTTTCCTGCAACAAATTTCATCATATAATGTCTATATTTTATACAGCAAATATCCAATATATTTTGTACTGCAAGAACAATCTATCAATAAATAAAATATTGATTCTTGGCAGACTTGCAACATTCAAGAGTCTTTTCAAGTTTGCTTTCGCCGATGCACAATGTAAGAGACAATTAAGTGCTTCATTGTATCATAAATGCGTATTTGCTTAACCAATGTGCATCACTCAATTATTGTTGGCAAATAATGTCTTAAGAAAAGTGATATTTGTAACATGCCTTGAAGTACACATTAATTTTCTACAATTTATCTATTAGTGTTCTTTTCTTCGTACCTACAGAGTAGTAAACTCATTCTTTTATTAGAATAAAATTCCACCATTATTACTGCAATTCTCTACATTTGCCATTCCCCACAAATATATATCCCTAGCATATTATTTCTGTAACAATGACACTGAGTTCATCTCCTCAGCAATTCACAATAGATTTTGTCAAATTGAAGCGGTTGATTGTCACAATTTTATACGTTGGTAGAAAAATTTACATTTCTTGTTGACAAGCCTCAATGTGGTTTATGTTCTCACAACATCCAAGCCTGTGGAGCGTGAGGATGAGAAACTAGAGCATGGCCAAAGTGGGAGCAAGATGTCTACTATGCATGGGACACATTTATTATGCCATATCTGATACTTTGTTTGATTAGTACCACAACAAACCCACAGTAAAAGAAATATGAGACTTATTGGAGTATAAGTACATAATGGAAGACGCCAAGTAAGAAATTCTTGGTTTCTAAACTTTCTTAATTACAAAAAGGTTCATAATACACTTGTCGTTGAACAATATAATGAGATTTTGCATTCTTGATCAATTCAAACAACCAACATGAAAATGGATGAGTCTATTATTACTTCTTCAATTATCAATAAGCTTCCTCTCTCTTAAAAATACTATAAGAAAAGTCTTAAATATAACAAAGAGAAAATTAGCCTGGAAGGCTTAGGTATACTTTTCATATTGAAGAGGAACTCAAACTTAATAGTATTAAAGATCAGGCTACTATATCTTCTGAAATTAATGTTGTGGAGGAGGAGAAGGAGTTTAAGCATTTTAATCAGCCCATTAATAATCAAAAGAGAAAGTTTGACTCCAAATAGAATCAAACCAACAAAATAAAAAAGAGCCGTACATGCCACCAAAGTGGAAAGCCTGGCCACTTCAAAAGAGACTGTGACTTCTTAAGAAACAAAAGGAATGTTCGAACATAAATTTTGTGGCTATTATCACTGAGATTAATGTTCTCAAAAATGATAATGCATGGCGAATACATTCTAGTGCAATCAAGTATGTGTGTAAGGATCATAGCCTTTTCACATCTTACAAAGCAATGGATGATGGAAGTGTTCTTTATATGGGAAATTCCTCCACTGCAGCAACTAAAGGAAAAGGCAATGTGCAATAGAGTTCACTTCTAGAAAAACTTTAAGTCATATTGATGTTTATCATGTACCTAAAGTTAGGAAAAATCTTGTATCTGAGAGCATTCTTAGTAAGTTTGCTTCAAACTTGTATTTGAGTCAAGCAAATTTGTATTGTCTAAAGGCGGTACCTTTGTTGGGAAATGATATATGTATAAGGGAATGTTTAAGCTCAATGTTAATAAAGTCAATGTTTTTTTGGCTTATATGATTGACTCATTATCTTTGTGGCATAATCGTTTAGGATGGCTAATTTAGAATTAATTTCTAAAAATAAAAACAATAATCCTACATCAGTCTCTTCTCAACCATCTTTCAACCATCTTTCCTAAAGTGAATTTCATCATATAATATCTATACCATATGCATTAAATATCCAATATATTGTTTATTGTAGGAACAATATATTGATTCTTAGTAGGCTTGCAACATCTAAGAGTATTCAGGTTTGTTTTCATTGATGCAGAACGCAAACACATGAATAAGTGCTTCATTGTATCCTAGGGGTATATATGCTTAGCCCATGTGCATCATTTAATTAAAGGGACAAATAACGTTTTAAGAAAAGCGACATTTGTACTATGCCTTGAAGTACACATTAATTTTCTACAATTTATCTTGTACCATTTTTCTTGTACATACAGAGCTGTAGACACACTACCTTACTATAATAAAATTCCACCTTTGCAATTCTCTACATTTACCATTCCCCACAAATATATATCCCAATGCTTAGTAGATAGATTTTTTCTATTATAAATATCAATAGATTTTTTAATTGTGTAATACATATTGATGAAATCATATAGACATATAGAGCAATTTCGTCCAATTATATTATTCCGTTATGAATTTCATCACGAATTTGTATGTGGCCAATGCCGTGCAAGTGAAATTTCAGATAAAATCATCTCCTGACAATTTATTTATTATATTTTCAATTTTGCTTTAACGTATGGAACCATTTCTTGTCTATATGGCAGACAACTTTTATTATCAGGCAGGCAAAAGCAAGAGCCATTATCTCATTAATTTTGTTATGCCACGACAAACTCCAAGATCTAGTTTAGAGAGCGACTCAAATAATGGTAATTAGTAATTTATTACATCTGCAGTTAGCTAGATACTTTGTTTAAGAAAAAAGGAATAAAATCAGTTTCACAAGGATTTTAATTACAATAAATATCATACTATGGTCTATGACTTACCTCATATTACAAAGAAAATATGTAAAAGATAATTAAGGAATAAAGCTTTCCACAACGATTTATAAAATTGCTTTTGATAATACTGTTCTGATGAAATGAAATATATGAAATTACTAAGAATTTAATTGGCCTCTCAAGAAGGTTTATTTATTGCTTGAATTCTCAAGTTTAAAATTCGAATGTCAAAATAGATAAAAGTTAAAAGATTATTTTAGGTTTTATCCACCCGTTTACCATTTTAATATATAAAAAAAGAATTACTTATTTCTCAGTAATTATGATTATTTTTAGCAATAGCAATCGGGGGCATAACATATCTTATAGATTTTTTTGAAGAACAAAGCTTATTATCTCTCCTATTACTTTAAAGTGTCATTTTTTTATTTTAAACAAGTCTCAGCCAAGGATTAAACTGTCATATGTCCGTAAGATATTCACCACAAAAGTTTATGGAAATTTCTTCATCCTTGAGCGGAAAATACAAAGAAAAACATAGTTGGCAATTTTACCAGCAAAACTAATATTTTGTTCATGGTAAATCTGCAGGGGGCCAATATTCAATCTTGAAATGTTAGCTGGGGATTAATTTTAGACCGTTTTTCTATTTATAGCTATTATGCAGTCATTAGGAATTTCGAAATTGGAGAATGTTGCTTCTTGTTGCAGGCTGCAGCGATTTTGATTTGGGGACTTTGATTGATAATTGAAGTTACTATTATAAGTGAAAAACAAAATAAAAAATAATTAACAAAATGAAAATCACAGAGCCAGACCCCAGCTTTATAAAAATTTTAATAAAAGACTATTTGTCATTTTGTCATAATGGAAAAAATAATTAACAAAATAGAAATCAAACAATCAAGTTACTCTGACTTTATTTCACAGAATATAAAATTAAATTTCTACTATATGTATGAAGTTTATATATCAAGTGTTTAGGGGTCAAAATTAGTCATTTTATACTTAATTTTTAATATTACACTTAGAAACCTCAAAAATTTGAAATTTTCAAAGCTTGTAGGGACATGATCCCCTCTAGGAGTGGGCAAATTTAGGCTCAAATCAATCTGATTGGGTTGCGGGTTGATTGAGTTGGAATATTTAGATTGGATTGGATTGGATCAAAAATTCAGGTTGACTTTGGATCGCATCGGATTATAATTATATGCAGATCAGGTCGAATTTGAGTTAAAATCGGATTCGGGTCAGTTAAGATGGATTCAGATAATGTTTAGATTAGAGGTATTTTTGAGCCTTTTATTGTTTATTTTGAGTTTTTGTAATTATTTTAGTTCTTGTAGATTTTTTTTTAATTTAATTATCTCATTTTGGTTTGATTTTACCAATTTTAAACCAAAAAAATGAAAACTACTACTATGAAATCAAATAAAATAAACTACTACTACCAAATTGGAGCAGATCCCCATCTCTTTGCCTTCTTATACATTAAGGTAACTTTAAGCCATCCATAGTGTAATTAGTTCCTCTTTATACATATTGTAGCCTTTTGGAAAGACAGCAAAATATGAGAAATATTGTTTTACTATGGACGACAAATCATTATATCTTAACAACAAAGGAGCCAAAAGACCTTTCCCAATCTCTTCTGCCTTCGACATATCACTATCTAAAATTCTTTTCCATTCTTCTACTGGTCATTTAGAGTGTAAGAATTTCCTTATTACCTTTGCAAAAAGAGGCAGGCCTTTGCACTTGCATGCAGTTTTTTTATCGATTAGTTACAATCCTCAAAGAACTGACCAATAAATGCTACGTGCTTAAACAATAACCAACATTCTTCTTCAATTAATTCCTTAACAAAGATAATATTTGTTGATCTTATCATGCTTGCCACTAACTGATTACACGTAGTAATCAAAATTTGACTACCGCAGAGACCATTCTTTAAACAACAGAATAATGGTTCCCATTTATTGTAACCTTCATCCCACACATCATCTAAGACAAGAGAAAAAAGTATCTTTCCCTCAATAATAGATTTATGAATATGGCTTTTAAGAGAGAACCTAATATTTGTCCGCTGCCATTCTCGGGTTTATGCGTCCTCCATGACTTACAAGGACTGCTTCTCTGACCATGTATCTGATAACCTCCGCAGACATTGCCTGCATCCCTTGAACATCATTTTTGGGACGGTTGCTTATTTGATTGTGTGGTTGTATCATGATAACGAGCAAACTTGTTCTAAGACCAACTAATGATGTAGAAATATTAAAAGGCCGTTAGATAATAGAAACTATGTTTTTAAATAATAAGTTTTATTAAGAATAATTTCAATGAACAAAATTAGGATTTTGATCCCCTTTTATAGAAGCCTAAATATCGCGAATTTATCAAAATAGGCAAATTTAAAATATTATATGATAATAGAATTCTCTTAATCTAAATAAGAAAAGAAAAACAAATGACACTCAAATCTAATATTTAGAAAAAAAAAATCAAAGAAGAAGGTGGAAAAATATAAAAATATCTTAAAACTAAAAAACCACTACGAAAGAAACAAAATTTTCAACTCAACCATAGGACAGAACAGCTTAAGCTATTATTTATCTAGTTTAACTCATCGCAAGCTTTGAAATGATATATTATACATTCAAAATGGGTACCCGTATCTCAAGTTATAACCTTTGGAAGATACGTACCTATCTCATTCGCAACTATTCTACACCAGCTTGCCTTAGCTCCGCTTCTTCGAGCACAGCTTGAATGGCATGAAGATTTATGGCAAGCTTTTTCACTTCTTGTGGGAGAAGAGTCACAAGCCTCACCTGTTGTTTCACTTATTCCTAAGGGGCAAAAGAATTCAGCTGCTCCAGAAGAATGGTCTGACAAAGAAAAAGTGAAATAATTTGATGAATTGTTAAGTGTGCTTCTATTACAAAAATACTGAAAGAACGAATCTATTGCATTCTTCTTATCTGCATGAAAAATGTTTATGGTTGTCCTTCCCACCCCACACGTCAATAATTTTAGTGATGAAGAAGTTCTAAGTGCTGTTGTTGGAGCAAGATCATCTCTGGAGGTTTGGCAAATTCTTTCTACACAGTTTGACGCCAGATCCAGATCTAGAGTTCTTCATCTGAGAACTCAGATCCAAACAACCATAAAACGATCAATGAGTATTTATGAGTATTATACAAAGATGAAGATGACACTAGATTCACTCAGAGCTGCTGGAAATAATAAGAGTGATGATGATTTTGTGTTGTGTTTGCTTGCTGGTTTTGGATTAGAATATGATGCAATTGTTGCTACAATCAATGTCAATCCAGAAAATACAACTCTATCAGATGTCTACAGTCTACTGTTAAGTCATGAAAACAGAATTGAGTATCAAAACTCTATTAACAGTTTTGATCATCAAGCTAATGTTGCTTATCACAAAGGAAATCAGAGAAGAAATTAGCAGCCGAATTTCAACAGTGGAAATCCAATCAATTACAATGGGAGACAGTTCAGAAACAGTTCTGGTGGAAATTGGAGGAGGTTTCTCTAATCAAATCCAGGATAGAGCAAAAGGAAAAACTCAAGCTGATGAAGAAGCACCTAAAGGACCTTGCCAAATCTGCTTCAGGAAGAATCATACTGTTGTGGATTGCTGGTATCGATTCAAGAAGAATTTTGTGCCTAACTTTACATGGAACAAGAAAAATGCATATGTTACAGAAGAAAGAGAACCCAGAGATGGAGGTTGGTATCTTGACAGTGGAGCAACAAATCATGTCTCAAATGACTTCAACAATCCCAGCTTAAGCACTGAATACAAAGGCTCATATTAGCTTGCAGTATGTAATGGCTCTAAACTGAAAATTGTTTCTATTGGTTATACATTGCTTGGCACACTTGAACCACATGTCTTACAATACATCAAACTGAATCACATTCTCTATGTGCCTAAAATAATCAAAAATCTTATAAGTATTTCTAAACTCTTAAATGATAATAATGTCTTCATTGAATTTGATAAAAAAAACTTGTGTTATTAAGGACAAGAGAAAGGGGATTGTTCTCATGAAAGGTGTGGCTAAAGATGGATTGTACAAGCTGCTGAATCTGCCTCTAAACCAAAGTCACGTCAAGTCTGTTTTGTCGTCTTCATTCTCAATTCCATGTTTGCTTTCAGTTTGCAAAATAAACAAACCAGAGTCCATGATGTCTGTCAGTACAAGTATAAATTGTACAAGCAACAAAGATCAAAGAACAAACAAAATGTTTGATCTTTGGCATATAAGATTCTGGCATCTTAATGCTACTGATCTTAGGAAAACTTTGTCAGCTTGTAACATCTCTGTTGGAAATAAAAATTCTGAGTTGTCCTTTTGTAATGCTTGTCAATACGGAAAACTACACAGATTATCATTCAAAAGCAGTGAATTTAAATCATCTGCTGCACTTGAAATCATACACAGTAATCTTTGGGGTCCTACACCAACAACTTCAAATCAAGGATTCAAGTATTACATAGTTTTTATTGATGACAAAACAAACTACACTTGGGTTTATGGACTTATTCACAAATCACAAGCTCTTTCAGCCTTCATATCCTTAAAAACCCAGATTGAGAGGAGTTTGGAGTTGAAAATCAAAATAATTCAGTGTGATGTGGGAGGTGAATACAAAGCATTTGAACCCTATCTTAAAAAAGAAGGAATTGCTATAAGATATTCATGCCCTTATACACATCATCAAAATGGAAAGGCTGAGAGAAAACATAAACACCTAGTTGAAACTGGTCTCACACTCCTTGCTCAAGCTGCAATGCCTCTTAAATTCTAGTGGGAAGCATTCTATAATGCTACTTACCTTATTAACAGAATCAGCACACCAACCTTGAGAGACAAAACACCTTTTGAAGCTCTCTATTCAAAGAAACCAACCTACTCTCTAATTACAACATTTGGTTGTGAGTGTTACCCTTTCCTAAGACCTTTTAACCACCATAAGTTTGATTTTCACACTTCAAAATGTGTTAACTTAGGATTCAGCAATCTACACAAAGGTTATCTGTGTTTGAATTCAAGTGGCAAAGTTTATATTGCTGCTCATGTTAATTTCCATGAGGAGTCCTTCCCTTTCAAAAATGATTCTAAATTTATGACTCCAAAGTCTGTTCACTTCCCAGAACCAACAAACACATTCAGCAAATTCATTTCAGTATCATTTCCTTCTGAGAGTCAAAGTAATGAGGCATCAGCAGCTAGTTCAAATCCAGCAGAAGACACAACTGGGTCAAACAATCTCACTAATAATCAGGTCCTTGATAACAACACTGATCAAACAAATTCAATGGATGACATTCTTTGTACTGCACATGAATTAGCTCAACATTCATTTGTCAATCAACCTAGAACAGAAGATCAAATACCAGAAATGCCTAAATCCACACATCCTATGACAACTAGAGCAAAAAATGGCATATTCAAACCTAAAATATACAACACTGAAACACCTCTGTCCCTTGACACACCTTTAAGTGTAGCTGAAGCTTTGAATGATCATAGATGGAAACAAGCAATGCAGGAAGAGTTCAATGCATTAATGAAAAATCAGACCTGGTGTTTGGTTCCCCCAGAACAGAATATGAAACTTGTAGGAAACAAATGGATCTATAAAGTAAAACAGAACTCAGATGGTTCAATCAACAAATATAAAGCTCGGTTAGTAGCAAAAGATTTCCTACAAACAGAAAGGGTTGACTATCAAGAAACTTTTAGTCTAGTTGTAAAGTCTGCAACTATAAGAATCATACTAAGTCTTGCTAATGTGAATAACTGGAAATTGAGGCAAGTAGACATCAACAATGCATTTCTTAATGGGAAGCTTAATGAAATTGTATACATGCCTCAACCAGAAGGTTTTGAAGACTCAACTCATCCAAATTATGTTTGTAAGTTGAAAAAGGCTCTTTATGGATTGAAACAGGTACCAAGAGCATGGTTTGACAAACTTAGATCAGTTCTGGAATCATGGCAATTTGTTAGAGCTAGGTCAGACACATCTCTGTTTTTCAGAAGGAATGGTAGTCAGCTAATAATTTTACTTATGTTGGTGATATAATTATTACTGGCAATGATAATGCTGAAGTAGAACAACTTATTTGTAGTCTGAGTAGAACTTTTGCTCTCAAGGACCTGGGGCAACTAAATTTCTTTCTTGGCATTGAAGTTATCAGAAACAAAGATACCTTGCTATTGTCTCAAACCAAGTACAAGAATTCTTGGCCAAGTTTGACATGAAGAACTGTAATGGAGCTGATACACCACTGGCTACAACAGAAAAACTTAGCAAGAATATGAGTGCAATGTTTGCTGATGCAACTCAGTACAGAAAAGCAATTGGAGGTTTACAATATGTTGTGCTAACAAGACCAGAGATTGCATATGCAGTTAATAAACTGAGTCAATTCATGGCTAATCCTTTACAGCCTCATTGGATTGCTTGTAAACGGGTACTGAGGTATCTCAAGGAAACTATGGATTACGAATTAATGTTTAAGAAGTATGATCTTCTCGACCTTGCAGCATACACAGATGCTGATTGGGGTAGTGACATTGATGACAAAAGATCAACCAGTGGTTATTGTGCGTATTTGGGTGGAAATCTAGTTAGTTGGAGTTCAAAGAAGCAGAGTGTCATTTCTAAATCATCTGCAGAATCTGAATATAGAACTATGGCATTAGCTTGTTCAGAATTAACCTGGATTTGCTCAATTCTCAGAGAACTAGATATAAAGATTCAGAATACTCCTCTACTACTAAGTGACAGCACAAGTGCAGCTGTCATAGCCACAAATCCAGTTTTACATTCTAAAACCAAACATATTGAAATAAACATTCACTTTGTCAGAGATAAAGTTGAAAAGAAAGAGGTTGAGATTGTTTTTGTGTGCAGCAATGACCAAATTACTGATGTATTAACCAAACCTCTTACATATCCTAAGTTCAGCTTCTTCAGAAGCAAACTTAAAGTCTTTCCAAAATACTTAAGTTTGAGAAAGGGTGTTGAAATTATTGATGAAGCTTAACTGAAGTCATCTCACGTTGGAGTACCAGCTGCAGCTTATTTAGGAATGAAAGTGGAAGCTACACGTGAGAGTTTGGAATGTTCTAGGATGGCAGAATTGTTTTGTAGAGATTCCATTAAAGTTATGTCACGAGTCAGTTGGTTAACAATCCAGCTCACACTCATTGCAGTTTGTAGTTAGTTTTATTAAGTTGTTATTTTCTGTTATTTGGTCTGTAACATGAGCGGAGGCGTGTGTGTGTAGTGAGAGAACAATCTGAAATTCTATATAAATATCAGCTGAGCTGATCCTTGTAAATATCAGAACGTTTTACAGAAATAACAAGTAGTCTTTCTTTTCATCTTCATCAAATCTCTAAAATCTAACTGTAATGGTCCGGCAAGTGCCATTTAAAAGCAAAAACAAAAAAACCAAAAAAAAATGAAAAAATACAAAGGTTGGAAAAAGCATGCATCACCAGATAATTTATTATGGGTAAATTTCATCTACTCCTTTATTAAATTGACATATTTTAATTTATCCTCTAAAAGAATAAAAACTTTAATTTATTCCAAAATACTATTATTTTTAACAGTTGATTGGGTTGACTAATAAAAATACGAGAATGCCCCTAACCCTAACTAACTTATGGGGTTAATAAGGATAATTTTATTTCGCCCCTTAAGGTTTGATATATTTTAAGTTAGGGGACAAAAATGAATTTATTAATAAAAAAACCCTGATAGAAAAAAATAGTAAAAGACCTTTAAATGATTAAATTAATTTTTACCTATATTTTAATTTATAAAACAAATATGATAATCACAAATTTTATTTACAGTATCACCACAACGAAAATTAAAAAAAATTAACTTCTATCCATCTCTTGAATTTAAATATTTTAGGAATATAAATCATTAATCAATTAGTTGACTTTTACCATCCAAAATACCATTTTACCTTCAAAGTTGCTAAAAGACAAATTAACCCACAAAATTTATTGACATTCAATTACTAATGTAATTCAACAGACTAAAAATTATATATATATATATATATATATATATATATATATATATATATATATATATATATAATTTAGAGAAATTCAAAGACCGAAACCTTAACCCCTATTCCTAATTCCAAATTTTTATTAGTTTCTTTTCTATTAATATCATTTGTTATAAATTTTAATCTTACTTATTTTTGTAATAATAATTCTTTTTTATTGAAAGCCATTTTAGTATATTTTTCTTCCCAAACGTGAAGCTGAGGGTAAAATGGTAAAATAATTAATAATTTATAAATATTTAAGTATATCCAATATTTACCATTTTCTTAGAATAAAATTTATCATTTTTTATTCATTATTCTTATGAATCTTGAACAGTGATCCCTTTTTAATTTATGATTAAAATGTTAAGAATGAAAAGTTATAATCTTTTAAAATAAAATTTGAAACGAGTTATTGGAAAAAAAAAATAATGTTATTCCTGATTTGGGCTTTGAAATCTAATAA
Source organism: Murraya paniculata (assembly GCA_030449075.1). NCBI lineage: Eukaryota > Viridiplantae > Streptophyta > Magnoliopsida > Sapindales > Rutaceae > Murraya > Murraya paniculata. The sequence continues at coordinate 1,002,565 of JAEVFN010000051.1, read as the reverse complement.
ATTACCAACCATGCCATCCACTACAATTTACCCTTAATTAAAATTTAAAATTGCAGTTCATTTTTTTGTTTTCCAAATTTTTTTTCTTTTATTCTTCGTCTTCTTTTTTCCCTTTTTTTCTAATTTCTTTGTCTTGTACTCTTTTTTTTTTTTTTTTCTTGTCTTCGTTCCATCTTTGAGGCTTTATCTTAATTCTCTGCGTTAATCAACGATATCATAATCAAAATTAAAAACTACGACACAATTAAAAAAATCAAAAGCTCAAAAATTATAAACAAAGGAGAAATTTTTTTCTCTCTTCTTCTTTCTTCTTCGAGTGATGAATAGCATGCAGCAACCGGACGATCCGGGCCACGCTGCCAGTCGAACCGAAGATGAGGTAAGCGAGAGAGGAAGGGGCCGGGTGGGAAAGCCGGGGTGGGGGGTCAGGAAGAAGAACGGGTCGGATTGGGTCTGTGCGTCGCGAGCGGCGAGAGGAGGATGACGTTCTCTGTCGTCGGTGAGTCGTTGTATTTGGATTGGGACTGCGTTCTGCTTGAGAATGTGTGCCGTTTTGATATTGTTCTTTATTTTTGGGTTTTGGATTTTGTTGGCAAATGGCAACTTTGTATCCTCTGTTCTGTTGGGTGTTTGTCACTTTGTTTAATTCTTATTGTATTAAAATTCTTATTTTTTTTTTTTGTTGTGAGGACACTGTAAATAAAATTTGTGACTATTATATTTGTTTTATAAATTAAAATTTAAGTAAAAATTAATTTAATTCTTTAGAGGTCTTTTATTATTATTTTTTTCTAATAAGGGGTTTTTATTAATAAATATATTTTTATCATTTAATTTGAAATATGTCAGATTTTAAAAGGTGAAATAAAATTATCTTTATTAACTTGTTAGTTAGTTAGGGTTAGGGCTATTTTCGTATTTTTAATTCCACATCAGTCTATCATTAAAAATAACGATATTTGGAGGATAAATTAAAGTTTTTATATTTTTATAGGATAAATTGAAGAGTGTCAATTTAATAAGGAAGTAAGATGAAATCTACCCTTTATTTATTTGTTTCAAGACATAGATATTTTCTACCCACTTATTTTGTAAATCCACCCTGCTATCAAAAAATAATTGTAATAAGTTTATACTATTTTTAAAATATATAAATCAATAAAATGTTTAGACAATTAACAAACTAGATCATTCTTATAATTTTTTTATTTTTAATTAGATGTCTTTGATCATTTAGGTTGATTTAAGACAAGTTTTATTTGACTATTTTACCATAATAATTAAAAATCACCAACATATCCCAAGAATCATGAGCTCTTGCATATAATAGTTTAGGTAGTTTATATCAGTTGATTCAATCTCCAAACATGTGCTTTGTTTGAATTTTTTAAAAATAATGTGACCTTATTGTAATTATTTATTGAGAGTGGGATATGGGCCTTTTTTGTTTATTAATTATTGTAAAATGAATATCTATCATATAAACACATGTTTTGTCTATAGTAGCCTTGAGCGCAACCCTTTTTTCTATCTTCACTATATTATATGATAAATTTTAACTTAAAATTTTAATTTACCTCTAGAAAATGTGAAACATCAATTTAATCTATTTACTGTTAAGAAGACAATCTATATATATAAGATCATTCTCAGGGGTGGGTGTTTTCATTTTTTTTTTAATGCGGACACGTTATTAAGCCGTATAACTTAATAGAGCTAATTTTTAATACACTATAAAGCTATGCAATTTAATAGCATTAAAAATCAACTTTGTTAAGCTGTGTCCGTATAAAAAAAAAATGAGGGCGCCCGTATTAGAGAAGAACCCTCTCTCTCTCTCTCTCTCTTATATATATATATATATATATATATATATATATATATATATATATATATATATATATATATATATATATATATATTCAATGCACCCGCTATTTTCAATCATCTTTTGAATATTTGAATAAAATTACGGATAAATTGAGGGTATTATACTTTGATGAGTAAATTGAAGGTTGTTATTGTTATTCTAATTAGGCGGTAAAAAGAAGTTTACCTATAATAGATATCAAGTAGGCCGAGAGGAGCCCAAATGCATCCGAAAATTTGTCAATTTCCAAATGCATTTCAAATTAGCATACCAAGTATTTTAAGATCACAAAATCTTACATTACAAGCCCTAAATTGGCAATGTGTTGTTGCATTTTACACAAACCCACCAGACACTTGGAGCTTTGGACAAACCCCTTGGCACAAATATAGTTGCCCTCAACTTTCAAAGGCCTGGAATCGAGGCTCACCAAACTTTTCTTCGTCCCATGAGCCCAAGAAGCTCTTCCCAGAGCCCAAGAGTTCCACTATCCAGCCCAATTACACTTGGGCTACAAGCAGCCACAGTCCAATAACCGGCCCCAATTTCCTCGTTCAGTTGCTCTTTCTCCTTCTTCCATTCTTCTTCTTTTCTTCTTCCTCGGTTTGTTCTATTTTTACTTCATAGTACTTTTCTTTATGTGCTGGGTCTTTTTTTTTTTTTTATGGGACGGATTTATGTATACTCATACATTTTATTGAATTTTATTTTGATAAAACCACCAAAGATCAATAGAGATTTACACTACCTATCTGAGTATTTGGTTCTTCAATGTAAGCAAGCATGTAATGTTTTGCCAGTAATTTTTTATTTGATCAAAATTTTAAAATGTTGAAAGGAGAATTAGATTATTTTTTATCTAATAAAAAGGAGAATTAGATTTAATATTCAAAAAATTCTTTTTCCTACTTCTAAGTCCAGTTCGAATCTTTGTAGCAAATGATCTGTAGCAAATGATCTAATCTCAAGCATAGTAGGTAGGAAGATCGATTGAACAGTGAATACATTAACAAAAAATAATTATTTAAAAAACGTTAATATTGGATATCACAAAATTTTATTATTATTATTGTAAGTTGGTATATAGAAAAATAAACAAGCTTTTATATAAACTTTAAACACAAATATAATTTGCATGTAGTAAAATTGTTTAATACATCCGTTATTTTATCATTTTTTTAATTTTATTATTATCTTCATTTTAAAAATATATGATAAATAAAATAATACCAAACACATATTTCAATTGAAATTTTATCAACTTAAAAACACCATTTTCATTCTCATAATATAAATTTAAAAACAAAACACAGAACACGCCCTAACGTTTTCTAAATTTATTTTTATGCCGTAAAAGAATCAAATTACTCAAAATTATTTTAGCTTTCATGATATAAACAAATAATCATCATTTAATTCCAATAGAAAGAAGTATTCTAGGTAGAATTGACATCTTTAACAAAATATAATGTATTTGGGACTTCTTACTCTATATGGTTAATAGCACGTCAATTGTCACATCATTAATTTTAGATTATAAACTTCATATTCAAACTTTGTAAGATCATCATTTCTTCTTTTTTATTTGAAAATATATATATATATAACTTCTTTCATGATCTAATTGGTCTTGTTTCAAAAGAAACAAAAAAATGAAAATAACTAAAATAAAATAAAATAAATCATATTCTTTATCTTAATTACTTTCATTTGTGATTGACAGGTACTCATGCATTGTGTTTTTGTATATTTTATTGGTATGTCTGTTAAGGATAAAACTCATTATGTACCAAAAATTTTATTAGAGTTGGAATCATTTATATATGTTCTAATACTTTGAATATCTTAGTATGCACTCATCTATAAAATTTTAACAATAATTTTTACTGCTCATTAAAATATCAAAATAGTCCTTACTAAACGTCTTTCATTAATGTTTTTTATATACTGATATATTACAATCAAAATTCTTTCCAAAATAATTCTTAACTAAACATCTTTCATTAATGTTATTTATTTATTTTATACACTAATATATTATAATTAGAATTCTTTCAAGATTATCATTGATAATTCTAATATGGTATAGTTCAAATTTCTACTTTCGCATAATATCAAAAAAAATCTATTTTATCATTATTAATTAGGAGATAATTTTACCCTGACCCAATTTAATTAGGAGGACATCAAGAGAAATATTTATTCTATCTTTATTGATAGAGAGATCATTTTATCTCTATCCAATTTAATTGGAAAGAAAATCTGAGTCCCAACAATAGTTAGGACTCAAAACCCCTGCACTTAAGCTAACTTTAAGTGATTGGATGGATGGGTTGTAAATTGTAACTTCGAGTGACGCCCAACAATAGTTAGGACTCAGAACCCCTGCACTTAAGGTAACTTTAAGTGATTGGATGGATGGGTTGTAAATTGTAACTTCGAGGGACGTCTACTCCACTCATATTGCGACGCAAAGCTTAGATTTTAAACCCTTTCTAATATTCGAGGGACGTCTACTCCACTCACATTGCGATGAGACTATTGCTCAGATTACAACTGATATGTACAATCAGACAATTACTGTGACCAATTTACAATTCTTATATAGCACAGTTAGATTGATGGGTTGTAAATTATAACTTCGAGGGACGCCCAACAATAGTTAGGACTCAAAACCCCTGCACTTAAGCTAACTTTAAGTGATTTGATGAAAAGGAAAAAACCAATTTACAATTCTTATATAGCACAGTTAGATGGATGGGTTGTAAATTGTAACTTCGAGGGACGCCCAACAATAGTTAGGACTCAAAACCCCTGCACTTAAGCTAACTTTAAGTGATTGGATGGATGGGTTGTAAATTGTAACTTCGAGGGACGTCTACTCCACTCACATTGCGATGCAAAGCCCAGATTTTAAAACTTCTCTAATATTCGAGGGACGTCAACTCTACTCACATTGCGATGAGACTATTGCTCATATTACAACTAATATGTACAATCAGACAATTACTGGGACCAATTTACAATTCTTATATAGCACAGCCCAAATTTTAAACCCTCTCTAATATTCGAGGGACGTCTACTCCACTCACATTGCGATGAGACTATTGCTCATATTACAACTGATATGTACAATCAGATAATTACTGGGACCAATTTACAATTCTTATATAGCACAGCCCAGATTTTAAACTCTTTCTAATATTCGAAGGACGTCTACTCCACTCACATTGCGAAAGGGAGAAGACTGACGTCTACTCACATCTACTCAACTCACATTGCGAAAGGAAAAAAACTATCTTCACTCAAATTGAGGAAGAAAATTAAGCCTCCACAATGCGTTATGGAGACTCAATCTCAATGCGTTATGGAGACTCGATCTCAATGCGTTATGAAGACTCGATCTCATAAACTCACGAGTTCTGACCACTGGGCTTTGGGCTGTAATGTTCTTTATTTAAATCTAACAAATGGTTGGACTTGGAGTTGTGCCTACAAACATTGAGTGCTCGGGGGCTGCAAAATTCCACAACTTAATTTTAGTTGATGTGGCATGTGTCCTATCACATAAATGTAGATAAAATAATTAATACATTAACAAAATGAAAAATATTAGTTTACAAAATACAAATCCGAATTTTTTGTGTATGAGAGGGAATTTAAAAGGGAGAGACTAAACAAATGTGGTGACAAATAAAATGTATCACCGAAACTGAAATTACAAAGTCTAGGCAACTGAAAACATCTCTGTCAATTGCAATGAGCCGATCTCAACCATTCATAAATTAACCAAAATCAAACTAAAAAAAAAAGAAAAAAAAACACGCAAAACAATCAGAACTATTATTTGTTTTGATCATCTCAGCTTATTTTTCTTAGCATAGCTCTTGGAATGAAAATTAATAAAAAGTGTCAAAAGCGAAGCATTAAACACAGCATTGAAGCACCAACCCCAAATCCCAGAGCAACCGAATCCCGTAAAATGATAATACAGCATCAAAACCGAAACAACAAAACTAAACACAAACTGAACAATCTGACAATCAGTGACCAATCTCTTCCACTTTGGCCGCAACCCCATCACACACAATAGATAGTACCCGTACATGATCACATGCACACCTGCATTGGTAACAAGTGCAATAGGAAACAAAGACTGCTTCGTCTGTAACCAAATGTAGCACATTACAACGACGGTTGCATGGTGGTAGACGTGGAGGAACGTGAGCCGTTGGATGGAGCGTGATAAAACAATCAAAAGGGTGTCTAGGAATTCAAGTATTTTGGAGAGGTAGAAGATGTAAGCGTAGAAGAAGAGGGGGCCGGAGGGAGAAATGGTGGGGGGGAAACAGAGGATGTAATGGAGGTGGGGTGAGTGGAAAATGATGGAGAGGGTGCAACCAGTGGCCATGATGAGCGAGAGCAGGAGGAGGGTGAGGTTATGGAAGGCTGTGATGGGTTTGAGGATGCGGGGTCCAATGAGAGGCGATGATGATGGCGATGTTGATGTTGATGTGTGGTAGAGGACGAACGTGAGGGAGAGGTAAGTAAGGATGGAGAGAATGAGGAAGTGTGGGGAGGAAGCTGGGGTTTGGTTTTGAGTCCATGTGAAGTTGAGGATTTGTGGGTGGTTTACAAGCCAATATTGGAGTGTTGAGGTGGTTGAAATTGAAGCCATGGCTGGTTTTAGGGGGGAAGAAAGATTTGGAAGAGATGATGTTGAGAGGAACGGGGGAGTTTAGAAAGTTTCGGATAATGTGAGGGGCATTTTAGGCATATACCGTTGTCTTATCTTAAAATTTTGTAAAAAAGGAAAAAAAAAATAATAATCCTAATCAATTTAAAAACTCCGAATGTGTTTCCAACGGTAATGTGTTTCCAACGGTTGTTCTTCTTTTTCTATTTTTGCTTTTTGAATCATAATTTTTCAATTCAATAATGGCCTCTTGAATTATAAAATGTGGTAAAAGGGGATAGGGTGTAGTGTCTAGGCCTCTGTGACAACGGCATCTTTGCACGTCGGTTTCATCAGTTTTTCTGGCTATTTCTGCTCAATCAAACTTGTGGATTACATGCCCTCAACGTGGGAACCCTTTTGAATGGACGTAATGGTTTTGCTGGGATCACTAAAACCCAAGGAGCATGGAACTGGAATGGGCATACAATATACAAATGAAAGTCGAGTAAGATTTAAGTAAAATTGAGTAACATCTTGTACGGTGAAGTACATCGAGTAGGGATTTTCAACAATCGGGCTAGAAAGTACAACTAAAATATGGTACGAGTTTCATAGGAAATAACTTTTAAGGTACAATGTTAAGAGTATTTAGTAAATATTTATAATTATTACTTAAATTGATCTAATCTCAATTGATCTAATCTCATACTCTAATATAAAAAATCTTAAATATCTTTAATAATTTTATCGAAATATTTATTTAACAATCATATTTACTACGTAATATCAACGTTTATATTATAATTACAGCTAATACTAAACAAGAACTTGCATATGATAAAGTAATTAAAAATTATGGTTTTTTGGCATTACAAGATGATTCAAACTTAAACTTGCGATCAAAAGTGTATCAAAGAAATCACACATACACTCTGTTTGACAAATCTGCAGTAGAATTTGCAAAATTTAACTGGGTTACAGAGAGTGAATAAGATTCCAAAGCAACATGCAATTATTATTATTAAGAAAACATTTCATTGCTAAAACAAAATTAACTTTTCTAACTTACTAGAATTTAACTGGAGAAAAATTGGAATATACGGCGTTGCATCACATATAGTATTTAGTCATCAAGAAAAGAATCCCTCTGTCAGCGAACTATACTTGCCAGGAAACACTATACTTGCCAGGAAACACAGTGAATACCCCCACCTCCTACTAGTTCTTAGATGTCCCTCAGAGTCTGATGAGAACTTCCGTGTGGTGTCCCTTCGACAGGCAGCAAAATTGGGCAATTGACTAGATTAACTCCAAGAAATTTATGCGGTCACCTTCTTCCGGACTATCCTCTTTCTTCGCGCTTTAGGAGCCCTTGTTTCCCCTTCAACAGAGTCGGCATTACCTTGTTTGATGCCAAGGAGCCCAAGCCCGGAGACAATGGCATTCTTTGATATCAACCACTTTGGGGACTTTTGACTTGAGCCATTGACATCCTGAGATGGCCTGTTGTAAGCCTTCTTCAAAAGGTCATCTGACTGAAGTAGTGGATCCGCTTCCACTCCTAGCCAAGCAAGCCTTGATCTTTCTCCTAATTGGACATTCAAAACCCTGCATAGAATCCATTTGAGAAGTTGAACAATAGACAAACTCCAACACGTAGGCAGTAAAGAAGAATTTAGACAGCAATTACCAATTGTTTACAGACAGGGCTGAACAAATGGGTATAATAAGGCTCTTAAAAGTTGGAACCATAATTCACCACTTGCATTTCCTCAGAGAACTATCTCAAGAGTTCTGTTAATTTAAAACCATTCTTACATATTTAACTGTAAAACAAGAGAAATTATACTTCTGTAGTGAAGTCTCACTATTGTTAAGGATCTGGACTTGGAAAGGATGCAAGTTGATTAAGTAAAGAAAAATTGAAATAATACTTGGTGATGGATCCACACACTTCAATAGAAACCACACTAAGATCATGTCAGACAAATAAACAGATTGCCCAGTCAAAGTTCAACAAACAAAACATTAAAACAAGAGTAATTTGGTACGACCTGAACAGTCTATCAATGTATATAGAGATGTAGATCAATAAACAAATATGTAAAAGAGAGAGAGGGAGAGACCTCAAAGCCGTGCTCAAGAACAGTGCTACCCCAATAACATCAAAATGGTTGATGACTGCTCTATCAAATCCACACAATAGCTGATATCTCATGTTTGCATATAGTCCAAGGAAAGCACCATAACCAAGCGCATTAGTACTCACAGATGGGATTGTCACAGATAACCTGTCAGACATTAAAGATGGCCCAGATTTAACAAATGTTACACTGGATTAGACAGTAAACAGAACAATCTTCTAAGTTTTCTTTATTTATAACGACTAAGTGAACGAGAAATGAAAAGGAAGTTTTTGCAACGATGTTTACCTGTCCTTTTTACTAGCAAGGCATTTCGACAAAGAACCTTGCACTGCTCCTGCAGTTAATCCCACCATACACAACTCTGCAGCCTTGTAAAAAAGGGAGTGGATTCTCTTTTGCAAGTCAAATTCTCGAAATGGGTAACTCCGTTCAAATATATTGTTTGGGAGCTTTTGTAATGTATTTTGCAAGTCAAACTTGAAGGTGTTTCCATAAGAACGACAAGGAGCAAGCGACCAAACAACAAATGCATTACATGCTGTTACTGTGAGCACATTTATTAGGGCAAGATCCCATTCTTGCTTTATCCTATCACGACAGAAGCCAACATTTATTAGCTTAATATATAAAATGAAAATAAAAAGCAAGGGGAGAGTTCCTTTGTCCTGAAAGAGAAAACACACCTATCCTTACGATTCTCCAACTCCCACCAAACAGTGCAACCAATTGTGGCAGCCTGCTCTAGTAGAAGTTTATACAAAAAAGCAGGATCTGCGAGCATCCTGTGGCAACAGCAGTCGATACATAAGAAATCTGATGAGAGATCCAACATCTTACAACCAATCAAACATCACTGAACCATCGGAAAGTGTATACTTATAATTTTTTTTTTTCCAAACTTTGTCCAAAATAAATGAATGTATAAATTTCTTGTACTAGTCTAAGCTTAACAGTTTGAACTCCAAACTTCTCAATCCTACCATGGATTCAAAACAGCCAAGATTTTTTAGCAACAAAGTGTTAAATCCACAAATCACAAAGCAGTCAAAAACCAAAACCCCTCAAATGATAAATTATAAGTAATTCCAGGAGCACAACAAGAAAGAATACCTGCCAATGAATGCCCTCGAGATTCCCTGAGGAAGCGAACGAGAAATGAACCTAGTAGTTGTTGGTCTGGCATTAATGGCAAGGAATTTTACCATCTGAGCAGAACTGACTAATCCCTAGAGGCGATAATTCAGTGAGTATTTAGCCATACGAGTTAACAGACAAAAGCAATAATACAAGCAACTACATACCATTTCGTATGCTTGTCGGAACCCAGCAGGTAAATCCATCATTGTCTTCATCCATTCATTCAACACAGCGTCTACAAATTTTCGATCAAAGAGCTGGCAGAAAGTATGGAAATAGTTATTACATCGAAATTCAAAATCAAAAGAATATGAGCAGAACCGAATATTAATTTGATCAACAAATATCCATAAGTGTGTTTCTAAGCTTATATAAGCTTCAACCTCTTCAAGGATTTTCCGCCTCCTGAAAAGTCCGCCCTCATCTCCCTCATCGCCATCATCAAAATCATCGAAGTAGTCATCATCATCCCCATCATCATCACCCCCATCACCGCCACCATGGTTGATTTTCTTTCCAATATCTCCACCACCACCCCCAGTTGCAAGCTGTAATTTTAAAATGAATTAGCTTCCTTGCCGAAATTTCTAGGCATTATGCAAGCCAAAAAAAGAAAGAAAGAAAGAAAGAAATATCTCAGATGAAAATGTTGCGTTTGGATTTTATGTAAAGCGAAACCTTGAACCTCACTTTCAGGCCTTTATCAGCACCTCAGTCACAAATGAATGATTTATCAGCACCCCACTCACAAATGAATGATTAAAGTCCGACAATGCATAAGGTTCACGAATCCATAAGCAAAGAATTTGAACAATTAAAGTCAACAAACCAATTAAACAAACTTTCCCATAATCCGAATTATAAACAAAAATAAAAGCATTGTATACCACATACAGCCATTGGAATCATTAAGGGGGAGATGACTGTACTAACTAATTAATAGCAATGATTGAAAAACAGAAGTAACAAATCAATAGATGTAAACCAATTATTACATGTACTGCATATTCACCATTCTAGAAGGAAAAATGAAAAAGCGACTCTCTTCTACTGACATAAGGTCACAGGCAAAGATAACCAATGCCTCCACTAATAATATTCTGGCAAATAAAACCTCAAATCATAATATCTATGAGACAGCTAGGAACGACACAATTGGTGTAGTGTCAAATCGAAATGAAGTGTATTAACTGCTTATAGACACCTTTTGGAAATGATATTGAGGACACTTTTTTTGAAAGGAATCATCATTTGGAAAAACTTCCGAGTTGAATAGGCGGAATAGACTGTTCTTGTACTAAAGAAGTAACAAGTTGATATGGGGTAAATTTACAGAAAGAATTAGAGTAGTTTTTAATAATATCTGCAGTAACAATATTTTGTGTAGGGAACACAATTGAGATTGTTTTTCAAGAATGTAAAATGTTGAGGTTTATTAAGCTTCATGTTTCCTGATCTGCATTATATTGTAGAGGACAAGGAAGAAAGTGGCTCAACACATGGACTGGAGTAGGGTAGTGCACCATTTGTCCAAAAATCCTAAAGTTATAAAACTCAATTTAATTTTTTTAAAAAAATTTAAAAACTGCAATTTACAATTTTGGCAGTTTTAACTGGGGGCATAAACTAGTGATAGGGACTGAACAATGGGTTTCAGATCATTTGTAATGAAAATTTGGCAGTTAAAACACATAATATCTTGTACAAGAGAGAGGAAATTGATTTTTCCCAGATGGAAACCTATTTCACCGAACACATTTCAAGGTAGCTTTCTGTGCTTGAACTACAACCCATTCAAAACATTCTACCATTGACAATATGATTATGGGGTATAGGACTTACAACTCGAGATAAATGCATAACACGGGGCATCTCTAGACCACTCTACTCACAAATTTGGTTGCTTGGAGTCATACTGTGGGGTAAGTTATATTGCAAGAGTTTTAAGATTTTGAAAGTATGGGAGGGAACAATTTAGAGAGAAGAAAAGGAAATGGTATGAAAATTTCCACTCTCAGCTCAATGATGTATATTTGAGATGAGAAATATGTGAGCTTCAGATGGTTATGATGACCTCTTCATGAGATAAATTCAAAACCATTTGAGCCCATTTTCTCTTCTGTAGAGTGATTCTATTTTTTGTCTCTTTTATTTTCCCATGCTTTCACAAATAGTACTTTTCTCATGGTTTCTCAAACACTTTTGAGGTGAAAACTGCTTAAATGTTATATAAGTTCTCATTCATATATTACTACTTTATTTTACTCTTAATCTACATAAATGATGACCAGCAGAGGATGTCACTCATATATTACTACTTTATTTTACTCTTAGTCTACATAAATAATGACCAGCAGAGGGAATCCTCAGGCAGCTAGCCAACGAACAGCTATGTTAGATTCTAAAGTGTATTGAATGAAGCATCAAACTAACTTTTCGTAACATTCCATGATTTCACTTTCTCCGTAGGTGGAGCTCATTACATTATTGAGTTTAATGAGTGGCTCAAGTAGCTTAAATAGAGATTTATTGGACAAAATCCCAACTCTTTTGGATCAAGAAGAACATTTTCAATTCCTAGTTGTTTCGTTTAATCCAAATATGCTTTTTATAATCTTGGTTGACTCATTTCCATATATTTAAAACCAGATTTTTTAGCTCCTTTAAAAATTAATTTATCAACCTAAATTTAAAAATTAAATGCCCAAAGTAGCCTTTAATAGCTCTTATACAATTAACAGACAAACAACCACTTCTTTTTCCAGTAGCTAATTTTTAGGGAAAATAAATAAATAACCAAAACTCAACTTCCAAAAAATCCTAAAGTCGTGTTAAGAAAACTGACAACTAATAAATATCAAAATAACTTCTCCAATTCATGGAAGAATAAGTCTTAAACCTTCCCTGCAAGTATATGACTTACGAGCTTGTGTCAAAGCAATGCAAACAAAAGGGGAAGGACTAATGAAAATTACAAGTCAAGCAAACAATTACTACCTATTTTTCCTTTTATCAGCTTTTGAGCAACCACTTACAAGAATACAATCACATTAAAACACCGTCAAACACTCAAATCCATACTTCAAAAATCTACCCCTCACCCCCAGCTTGCATTAGCCCAAATGACCTAGAACATTTAAACAAAACTGTCATTGCTCTCAGATTCATATCATAGCACACAATTGCCACAGGATTAGTAATCCTTCTAGGCATAGCTTAAACCCTAAAGCAACTGAATCCGTGGAAAATAACCTCAATCCGCAGCTTCCAACATCAATAAACTAACAATGTTTATCACCACACCTTTTTCTCAACGCAGGAAGCTTTTAATAAAGAAAATCATCTCTAGGATTTTCTTAATTTAGAGACCAAAACAATTGAAATGTTTGAAAAAAAGGAAATAAAACATTTGTACTTGGCAACAATCACCCAAAACCCTAACCCTAAGAAATTGCAAAACTTAAAATAAAAAAGAGAATAAAGTTAACGAATTTTGAAACTGAAAACAACAACAACAGCAACAATGACAGTTACAGACCTCAGGTGTTGTCTCAGATTGCTGCTGCGTCATGTCAAGTTTCCCTTTCTCCAAAGTAACAGCACCAAACGCACCGTATTGACCCCCTTTCATTAGCGGACCGTACTCGGCAGTCGAACCGGACGGTATAGCACTGGGCGCTTTGAAGCACCTCTCCAACACAACCACAGAATGGTCTCCGCCGTCAATTAACGGCGACGGCACCGAACACGTTATCGGCATATTCTTTCTCCGCACCCTAACCCCCACCGGATAACTCGTACTGTGTCGAGGAGCCACCAGAGTCGATGATGATGATGCTGATGATAAGGCTTTGGCGGCGGTTGTGGGGACGGAAGTCGTTTGGAACATCATGTGAGACATGATACCGAGAAAGTTTTAATAATTTTCCCGGAATTTTTTTAATTTCTGTTTTGGTTTTCTTTCTCTCTCTGAGTTTTTAGAGAGAGAGAAAGTGAGAGAGAGAGATTGAAAGGGTTTTGCAGGATTAGTTTAAGGTCGACTAAACGACAAAAACGTAATCGGATAGTGTGTGTAGTTTTTGAGACGCCGAGTTAACTCGTCCGGGTTTCACGTGTTCACTCGGGCGGCTCGCTGAGTTGGCGTTACTCTGACACGAAGAGCTAAACAGCTGCCCCGCTAGCGGTAGCCGATAGATCCTTACTGCTTAGCAATCGGTCTATTTTTTTTCAAATGCTGGCAGAATTACAACACGGCCCCCGTGGTTACTAGAATTTCAGATGGTGAGCATGACTTATTACAGATTAATAATTATTTAATTTCTTAAACAATTTAAGAAATACAAGATGTTAAAGGTACCCTTGAATTATTGTTAAGCATCTCCCCATCTTATGCTTGATGTGGAAAGCTCTATACTCTTCATGGGTGTACGGGAGTTTATTTATTTATTTATTATTTTTAATTTTAGATTTTTGGGGTGAACTTCAACTTTGTACCAACAAATCTCAGCAGGCATTGGATTAGAGTTTAGGTTCCAATGAATATATTATTTTGGAATCTCTAATGTAATATTTAAGAAAACAATTAGCTAATAGATATTTTAATAAATAAAATTGTAAAAATTAAAAATACAATACAACAAGGCCTGTCCACTATGATTTTCAAGTAGTTTATTTAGCTTGTTACTGGAATTGAAACCTTAGGAAATAAACGAGTTTTGACAAACTTTTCTTGATTAATAAAATATAAATGGTTTTTGACAAACTTTTCTTGTTTAATAAACTATAAATGGTGAGGAAATTATATTAGATATAGAGTTGAATTTAATTGGTGGATAAAAATTAAGAAAAAAGATTATTTCATTTTTGACATTTCATGTTATAAAATATAAATTCATTCTATTTATACAAAGAGTACTGATTTAATAGGCGATGATGCTCATTTTATAGTGGACGATGGTGCTTACTTTATAGTGAGCGATAATACCACATAATATTGTCTGATTAATTCAAAGTTTTAATACTATGCCTAGAGAATCATAAAATTTTATCACGTATTCAGGTATTAGTCATATAATGTGTATCACTACGTACTAAATCATCCTTATACAAGTGTGAGGGACCTTTATAAATAATATTTATATTCTAATAAACCATAGATAATATGTATAGTGTAATCTACTCGACCTTAGAGCTAGATGGGTCTTTAACACAGGAATAAAAACATCTACAAAATTGCTCAAATAGAAGTTAGAACTAAAATAATCATGTATATAAGTTAACAACTCAGTAGTTGATTTAGTTCTTATTTCCTCCCTTAAGAAGGAGAGTTTGAATATGTTACTGTATACTTTCCTATGATTTATGCGCAGGCTTTAATGGTCTTCCACGTTGGACTTTAATTATAAATTTGTAAACTGGGCTTTCACATCCTTTCTTCATAAATTAGAGAAATGCTTTTCACACCCCTAAATTTATCAATCTCTTTTTTTAATGATTATAATTCTATTATTAGTGAAAATTATATTAAACGACAATTAAATTAATTAAATTAAAATCTTTACATCCGCAAATGATGAACACTCCTATCTTTAAATCCTAATTATAATATGATTTTTCTTTTAATAAATTCAATACAATTTTGAGACAATAAAGAAATAAATTACCTAATGCTAAAATTTTTATTATAAAAGAATATGTTTAAGTATAACAATGGGTTTAAGAAGAGTTTTAAAGGGGTATTAGGAACTCAAACAAAGGAACTTATTTATTCTAAATGTTTTGGGTTGATCGCAAAATTTATAACTAAAATTAGGAGGAAAAACAAATATCTAATTTATATATAACACATGATTGGAGACATAAATTTTTAGATCAATTAGTTTCCTCCAATATTTGAAGTTATTAATTAAGATCGCTCTTGGAAGGGATTATAGCAAAAGAAGGAAAAGCAAAAGAGTAGTAGAAAGAAAAATTAGGATTACAAATCTAGATACGAACGACTAAAAATGTTCTTATAGTATTTCACTTATGCTAACAAGCAATGAATTTTACATGGATGTTCAAACTTCAACAAATTTTATACCAAATAATATTTCAATTCGAAATACATGACCAAGAATCAGTGAGCAAAAATGAATATTTATTTATTTATTATTATTATTTTTTGGTTAATACTAAAAATAGAAGGTAAAATAAGTTTATGTGGAAATTTAATTTATTTTCTAGAAGAAGAGAGTAAACTTTATGTAAGTTCTAAACTTCTAATCGATTTGTTTCATTTGAGAATAGAGTGACATTTGCTTGAATTTCAAGCCGGGTTTTCTCATTAACCAATATATTTATATAATTATTTACTTATGCCTAAGATATAAAACAAATAAGGGATATTAAGTAGTTTTTTTTTTTTTTGGGTCTAAAATCTAAATAAATGAATTTAGTTGAAATCTAAATAAGGTTGCGTTTGTTTTTTTATCTGAAATCTGAATATGTCTGAATTTAGCTGAAATCTGAATAGGTCTGAATGAAAATATATAAATAACATGTTTGTTTTTTCTTTTTCAACATCTGAACAGGTAAGTCTAAAAGTTAGTAGTTTGACATAAATATCCTTTTAAATGGTGCATATATTTATTCTTCATAATTTATAGTTTTCACAAGTTGATTAGTTTAATAACATAAAAAAATACTTTCATTGTTGATCTTAATTTAATTTTGTAATAAAAGATGTAATTATAACATCAACCTTTATTATAAAGTCAATATTGTTGCTTTAGTTTTTATTCATCACAATGGACATAATTTGATTTGTTCAATATTTTAGTTTAGTTAATGTTATCATGTGAATAAAATTTTTAAACAATTAAAAAAAATAACTTGAAGGATAACACAAAAAAGTTAGGTTTATATATAATATTAGAAATACATAAATTATTAAGGGTATTTTTGAGATTTGAAATTAAAATTTTCCATTTAGATTTCAGACTTCAGATAAAAGTAGACTTCTTCTATTTTTTCTATTCAGATAAAATTATCTGATAATAAGTGATAAGTTAAAAAAACAAACAACCCATAATAAGTAAATGTCTGAAAAAAAGTTAAATTCAGACTTTAGACTAAAAAACAAACAACACCTAAGTCTGAATGTAAATGTCTGAATAATATATTTGTTTTTATATTTTTAACGTTTGATTTTTGGGAACGAAAAAAAATCTGAAAGCTAGAATTTTGACATTTATACCCTTGCAAGAATTATATATACTTGATGTAACTTGTAAATAAAAATTTAATAAATAATTGTAGGTCACATGACTATTAATTGTAGAATAAATTGAATTGAAAATGTTTCGTTTATTTGACTTGCCAAACTCTATTTTAACCTAAAATTCATTTGGTAAAGTTAAATAAATTAAACTCTATTTATATTTCTTAAGCTCTTTCTCTCATAGTCTCAATCAAAACAGTTAATTATTTCAATAAGAAATTGAAAATTCATGAGGAATGATTTTGATTTTCACAGTAATTTCTTGTTCTTCTTGTTGTTGTTGTTATTAAAAAGTCCAACTTTTAAAATGAAAAAATAGAACGATAGTTACCAAAAAAAAAAGAGAGGGAGAGATTAAGAGAGATTATGATTTATATAGAAGGAAATAAGTATATTAATAAAGGTATTTTTGAAACATAATATTAATCTCTTATTCATGCATTTTCCATTTACATAAAAGTCAGAGTTTTTTACTTTTTAAAATAATCATCGTTAGTCATGGTGTTGAAATAACAAATAAATAATAATATTAATAAGATTATGATTCTCTCTTGGTCAAGCTCTCTTGAAGTTTTAAAGATTTTATGCTACTTGAATGTTAGTGTTAGTGTATGATTATGAATTAACTACTTTTTTTTAATTTATTAACTACTAATCACTTGAGTAAATTTTGCTAAAGAAGATATTAGATCATAAGAGGATCCTGATCCATAATAATAGCCTTTCTCCAAAATTATTGAACCTACATCTCACAATTTAAGAATAGTTATGCTTCATCAAAAGTGGATCCATCTCATCACTAATGGGGGCTCAACCCCCACTGCAAAAAATAATTTCGATAAGAAATTAAAGAAAAATTTTCTTAAATTACTTATTAGCCCCTGTTAAATCTATTCCGTTAATTTATTAAAAAAAATCATAAACTCACAAATTCATAAATTTTGAACTTTAATTTTTGAGAATTATAAAAGCCCACACTATAATTAAAAATAAATAAAACCCCACACTAACCCATATTGGTGGTTTTACTATTTTTTAATTTATCCCCATTAAATCTATTTAAAAAACATTTATAAACTCATTAAACCATAGCATTTTAATTTTTACATCTTGTCGTTATATAATTTAGCCTTTAGTAAATCATTTTTCTGAATCTGCCACTATGATTCATCATATTTAATACAAACACTAAGGGTCAATTTGGTAATGCTGTAATTTTTTTAAAAAATTGTTATTAGCTGTGCTGTGGAAATAATCAATTATGAAAAAAATTAGTAAATTGTTTGATAAAATTTATTTTTAAAAGTACTGTGAGTTTTAAAAATAGTCATATGTATTTAATAAATCTTACTGTTAAACTGTTGTAAGAATGTAAATGACTGAATTGGACATAATGTTGAATAAAATTTATTTAAATATTTATAAACATATAATGGATACTAAAAAAAATTATTTTATTAATTTTATTTTTTATTTTTCTATCTTAATATAATTGGCAATGATAAAATCTTTTTAAAGTTAATGATTTTATTTCGGAACTAATAAGGATAATTTTGGATTTATATAATATATATGAGGATATATATGAAATTATATTAAGTATAAAAGTGATTCTCAAAATTAGATTTTAAAAAGCTACTCATTCCTTACTTTGCAAAATCTAGTGTAGGATAAGGTGATTTTGCCAAATAATATTTTTCAAAAAAATTTACTAAATACAAATTAAATTTTAACTTTTCAAAATTACTTTTAAGTCTCTAAAAAATAATTCTAAAAATGCCTTAAGAACCTAGCTATGATTTTCCCCTACATATAACTTAAATGTATGAGTGCGTGTCATCTAATTAAGGTTATAAAATCTCTTATATTGAAAACAAGAGGTATGAAGTTAATTCGAAATTTAGATTGTGGTTACTTTAAACAATCAAAATAGTAATAAGTCAACGTATGCAACATTTTTCAATCATCCTTTGCTTTAACAAAGCAAAGAAAACAAAGCCTGCAGCTAGCTGCAGATTAACCAAAACAAAACTTGTAAACAAAACAAGGAATCACTTCCTGTAGCTCTAAAAGCTATCCTTTTCTCCCTCTCCATCCATAAACCGTGCACAAAAACGCATACACATATATATAAAATACCCATATCCATTTCCTCATCATGTCAAACAAAAACAAAAACCCCATTTCAATAACTTGAAGCTAAAGAATCAATCAATCATGTCTTTGGCTCAGAATCGTCCGCGAGTTATTGTCAATGGAACTCGAAGAACGAGAACTTTTCATTACTTCTGGTGCCAAAACTGCCAACGTACCACGAGGTTCCGATCCACAGACCCGTCTGAACTCTTCTGCTCTCATTGCTCCGCACAACTTTATCTCGAGCTTGACATCTCAAGGCCTAGCCTTGCTTCCTCCTTTCCCGGCAGCGTCGAGTCTTTCCCGACGCCGTCTCGTCGCTCACTCGACTCATTGGCCCAACTTCTCGACACACCAAATAATGATGGACACAACCTTCATTCTTGGATATCCCTCCATTTTGATGAACCAACACCACCACCACCACCAACCCCCATTATTGAATATCCAATGCACGATCTACAGCCGGCTGCGGGCCCACACCGGCTCCGGTTTCAGCCATCGAAGCATTGAAAAGAGTGAGAATATCGGAGAGCACCCAGTTGATGGGGAATAATGAGGTGCAATGTTGTCCAATTTGCAAAGAAGAGTTTAGGGTTCATGATGATGTTGGTGGCGATAGTGATGAAGTGATGATCATGGAGTTGCCATGCAAGCATTTGTATCATTCCGATTGCATTATCCCATGGCTGAGACTTCACAGCACTACATGCCCCGTTTGCCGTTACGAGTTGAGAGATTCTGTTATTAGTTCTAGTGGTGGTAACATCATGAATGATCATCATCATCATCATGAGCTACAAGATGATGGAGATGGTGAGAATAATAATTATGTTAATAATCACTATTATTACAATAATAATAATTACAGGTTTGAAGAAGAACTGGCGAACAATATTGAGTTGTGGTGGAATCATTTGACGGGATTAAGACCATTTCGTGCAATATCAGAATGGGCTCGGAGGTATTTTGATTTCATGGATAGGAGGATTAATAATGGTAATAATAATGCTTCTCATGGCGGTCAGTTTCAATTTCTTGCATATTTTATCCTTTTGTTTTCTTTATTCGTAAATATCGTATTATTAATTTTTTATTCACATAAAAATATATATTTCTTATTTTTAGTACTTAATTTTTATTTATATGATTTATTTAATTTATAATAAATATGAATAAAAATATATGAAACAAGAGTAATAGTGAAAATTATACTGTCGGAAAATTATTAGTTATTACAAAAATAATAAAAGAGTAAGTGGTATTTATTGATTTCAGTCGGGAGGAAATTAACAATCTCCCTTTCTTTTTAATGATATAATATGTGATCGCTCAATTTGATTATAAAATTATATTTTATTACATAGTTTAACCCAAATCTTTTTTTTTTTTTTTTTGGTAATTGTAAACAAAACTTATTATGTTATATTAAGTGCTATTTATGAATGTCGTATCATGTGACACCGACAATAAAATCAAACTATGGTAATAATAGTTACTATATTCGTTATCTAAATAGATGATAGCACTTCTAACAAGTATTTTGATTATTTTGTTCCAGCATTACAAGTTGACCTTGTATGTTAATTTTTTTTTTTTTCCCAGCTTCTAGCTCTTGGTGGCGCTCTTGGCTCATTCTTTAGCTATTTAATTATGTCAATGATCATGGTCAAGTTAATTGGAGATGGTGCAGGCATTGCTAGCTTTAAGTTGTTTCTTATTAGCTAGGCAGGTATGTATAGAATTCACACATTTATTTAAAGATAGCAATAGCACCCCTAAGAATATTATGAAGACCTTACGAATTAATTTCTAATTCATTTTTAATAAAATTATTATAGTTACATAAGTAAGTTATTAATCAAATACTTTTTGCACCCCTAAGAATATTATGAATTTTTTTTCATAAATATGGTTTTTTTTCATATTTGTTTTGTTATATTCATGATATACGTATGAGTGTCACATTGTTTCATGTTGCAGATTCCAGAATTCCAATTCGAACTAGAGGCTTTATTTGTTAATTTGTTTAATTGTTTGTTTGATTTGACACTTGGCTAATGTTGTTTCTTTCATTCCCTCCTCAATATATATGATTATGTGATATATATATCTTTTTTTTTTCTCTCTCTCTTTCTTTTCTAATTTTACTCTCACAACTAAGAGATATTTGAATTCTCTTACGGATAAAGAGAAAATATCAATCAACTCAACGGATAAAGAGAAAATGTCAATCAACTCAACTAATAAGTTACTAATGAATATGTTTTTTTATCCAAACTTTTAATCTTAATTTATTCAAAATTTAGATTTGAGAATTATACAACTTGGTGAAGGATTATACATGCATGTGTGGCAGAAAATTATAAAAAGTTGAGCGTTAAGTTAATCAACTCATGCATGTATAATAATATATAGTTAAAATTTAATTAATTTTATATTTTTATCTAATAATTATCAATTATATATTTTTAAAAGATTATTAAAAAAAGATCTAGGACTGAATCTAAATTCCTTAGTAAAATGATCACAGAGAGCAGTTTAGCAAAACAGTCACGTAAACCTTTTATTTTTAAAATTAATCACAGGGACTGTTTTTTCGGATAGTTATATCCTTTAGCTGCGGTGACCAAACTATGCTTCTTTCTGAGAAAATTAAAAAAAAAAAATTATTTAATCGTTTTTTAAAAATAAAAGAGTTTCCGTCATCGTCTTCCCAAACCATGAGCAACAGTCCTTTTCGTATATTTAATTAAATGAAACTTGGATACGTTCGTGTACAAAATATTATCGAAAATCTCAGAAAAAAAAATTATTATTATTATTGAAAAGGTCGGATGTAGAAAGCCGTCCTTAAAAAATAAATAGTGAATAAATAAATAAAAATCGTTGCCTTGGTGCTAGTTTTGTTACTGTGAAACGAAGGCTGTTGAAACTTGGAAGAGAAAAACAAAATGGAATCATCAGCATCAGGCAGAGCTTTGGCTCATCATCATCATCATCACGAGCCGTTCGATTGGCTGACCAGACCACCGTTGAATCTGATAACAACAACAGCCAAACATTCTCTCTCTCTCAGCCTTTCTCATCTTCTCCTCCACCACCACCACCACGACGCCCGCCGCCTTCTTCATTCCTCTGTCAAGGTACAATTACTCAATTATCCCTCTCTTTTAACCAATTTTGCTGTTTGGTTACTGCGAATGCAAATTTGTTATGTATGTATGTTACGCTTGTTGAATTTTTAAGTAATGTTGTTACTCTGTCCAATTCAATTGATGAGAAGGGGACAAAAATAAAAATTTCACTTGATTGGGAAATTTCAATAATGCCACCGACTTTTGAGCCGTGAATTGAATGTGAAATCACTGGTTGTATGAGTGGTTGGGTCGTTAATTATTCATTGATAAAAATGCTAAAGCGGTATGGAGCTGACAGAGTGCTGACAAAAACAACGATGAGCTAGTGCCAATATATCTGTTCGCAATTAAATAAACCAGAACCGGTTTATTCTTGTGTTTGTCAGCATTCTGCCAAGTAGAAGTGCGGTGTTTGCCCAACAGTTTAGCTATTGTGCTTCGAGTTTAATCAGCAGCACAGCAGTTACAGATATACCATGTAGTTTTTCATAGGTGATATTATCAGGACTGTGACAGGGTTTGTAATTAACGGGCTTGTAAAGATATTTTGTTGCTCCATAGATTTTTTTTTTTCAAAAAGAAGCGAGAATCTGACCCTTTAATCTTTGGTGGACATGTAATAAAAAGTATCAAATGCATAGACTTTGGTAGCTCAATTTGGTTATTGTATGTCCAAATCTTAATTCAAAACATGGGGTCGTTTTGTTAGATGTTTTTATTTTTAATTGTGTCTACAGAATTCATGGTATATTTATGTTTGGCAACAGGCAACCTATGGCTCTGTAAGATCAAATTTGTCTATATAATGCTGAAATTCCTTACCCGTTTCTTGATTGATGTGAAAGGGTTAAGTTGTTTCTATTGCGATATCTGTACGTGATTGCTGAATTATCTGTAGATAGTTTCTTTCGAGTGTCAAAATTTCTCTCTGCCATCTGATGTCTCTTGTTGAACAGAAACTCTCTCGTCTCTGTCATATACCCAGATTGAAGGATCAATGGTGTGAAAAAGCCTTCCGGTTTAATGGAGTCAATTTTTTCCGATTCACAAATGATGCATTTGCATCCTCATTATCTTTTTTCAGTGGTGGAGGTACTAGAAAAAACTCTGGACATGAAGGTACATCACATTTGGAGACCACCAGGAGAAATTTATTTATCGGAAGGCAATGGACAAATATCCTCCTTGCAGTTAATGTCTTGTGAGTATCCCTTACTCATATTTGTATGAAATAAATTGTAGTTATCGTTTATCTATATAATAATTATTATACATAAACAAATTCCCCAATTCTTTACAATTTTTCTATATTACCTGATTTCAGTTTTTTCGCTTAGGCCTCAGTCTTCATTTCCTAATTTCTGAGAGAGTGCTAAGGAGAGTAATAGCTTTCTATTTCTTTTCTTCTCTAGAGTCTATATTGCACAATTTGCAACACAAGACAAGCTTCTTTTGTGGGGGGCTAAGGTGAGATGCTCAGTCTACTGAAGAGAGTTTAAACATTAATTCTGGTAGACTTTTGAATTTTCCCCTTTTTGCTTCATTTCCTATTTTAACTTTTTAATTATGCAGATTAATAGTCTAATTGACAAAGGGCAGTTCTGGAGGCTGGCCACGTGTGCCTTCTTGCATGCAAATATTGTACACCTAATGGTCTGGTCTGAAGCTTTTGGCTTGAATTATTTCTCATCATTGTTGATCCTTTTCTTGTTGGTCTGATAAGAAAAAAATTACTTTGTATAGGTCAATTGTTATTCTTTGAACTCTATTGGTCCTACCATGGAGAAAATCTGTGGTCCAAGGAGATATCTTGGAGTGTACTTCTCCTCCGCAATTGCAAGTAATATCTCATAACCTCACTGCCACAAGTGATGAAATTGTTTACCCATTATTATTCTGACTTAGTTCTTTGAAGAAATTAGGTTCAGCTATGAGTTACCGACTCTGTAATTCCCCTGCTGTTGGTGCATCGGGAGCAATCTTTGGATTGGTATGTCATTTTGAACTCTTTTTCAGCAAAAATTGAATCTCGTTTCTGTTGCACTATGTTACCGTGTTACAACTGTAAGGCAAATAATAAATAACTTGATCAGATCCAGTGCTGTACGTTTTCAAGCTTATAATTATTTCTGAGATTTCTTCTTTAAGAACTTGGAAAGTGGAAATATTTACAGCCCTTAATGCAATCTTGCTCTCTCTTTCTCAATAATGCTAGCTTGTATGCCCGGGTTGTTACGAATAACAATTTCACATGCAGTTTTGACGTTTGATTTTTTTTTTTTTTTCTCACTCTCACCCTTGGCAATAATGCATAAATGAACTTGTCACCATTTTAAACTGTGGCTCTTTACAATCTGATAGAATAAGTTTCAGTGCCATACAATTTCAATCTTAATGCTCTTTTGACCAGTGAATCAACACTCTAATGCCTCAAATTTATTGGGGAGTTCACTCTTTGAAAATTTTTTCAAGGTAATAGTTTCCTTTCTGATGTACTTAGTCTAAACTTTTTGCGTAGGTTGGATCTTTTGCTGTATTTATCATGAGACATAGAAACATTCTTGGAGGTGGCAAAGAAGAGCTACAGCATTTAGCAAATGTGATTATCTTTAATATGGTATGTTCTGTAACTTTGAAAACATTGTCAAAAGAGAGAGCAGGCATACATTGACTTGGGAAACATATGTTATTTTATCGATCCTTCCAAACAAATGAAATGATTTGTTAGAATATTTTTTTTGTGCGTGCGTGTGTAAGCTACATGGTAATCTGCATTTGTGATGCAGGCTATTGGACTTCTGATTAAAGGCATTGATAACTGGGGACATGTAAGTATACAAGCACCCTCTCTTGTTCTCTCTCTGTGTATGTGATATTTTTTTTTTCCCTGAAAAACAGGAAAATGGGATCCCTCCGATGAGTCTGTAAGATATGGAATTTTTTATAAAAATGCATATATTTTAAAATCGGTTTCAGTATCTATGTTAAAAATAAGGATAACAAGCATCCAAATTGGCTTTTCTTTTCCCCAAAGGCCAAAACTTTCTGCCTTAGTTCAGTTTTCATGATACTGCAGCACTGCCCGTATTGTGCCAATGTGGCACAAGTATTTGCTATTCTGCATAACATTAGTAATGGTTACTGCTTCGTCCATTGGCAATTGGCATTTGCTATTGTTTTATAAAGTTTCTTTTCTGCATATAGCGTGGTGGCAGAAATTATGATTTCAGTGGGATTGAGGCAATCATAGGGAGGTTTCACAAGAGTCTTGTCTCGCTTACAATGTCACAGAATATCTTGGAGATATGAATCATGGTTTATTTATAGTGTTCTGAAAATTCTCCTTATCAAGTAGCACTGCAAAATGTTGCAAACAAATAGCTATTGTGTGTCTATCATCTCTGTTGAGTTGTATAACCAACATTTGGATGATGTGTCAATGACTTGAATAGGTTATAACCACAGAAGGAATGACACCTAATTACTTCTGTTTTACACATAAATGGCTTATACAAGTAATGACATTTCTACTTGACCTGTTTCTCTAGGATATGTGAGGGAGAATAGCGCCTCTACAGCTGTTAGGAATTGCCTGAATTTCCCTAGAATTATACTTATTTCCCCAAATTAAAACCCTCACAGGTATCCATGGGAGAGCCATCGACCTCGACACACAAAAGGCCCCAATATATGCTGACCTAGTTTTTTCTCATTTGCTTGTCATACAGATTTTCTTTATGGGAGTCCCTGTTACATTTTGCTGATATCAATTTATTTGTTTACGTCCATGTGTGGTATGCACATTGCTTAATGTCAGGTAGGAGGCTTGCTTGGTGGAGCTGCAATCTCATGGCTTCTTGGACCTGCCTTGAAGTATGAATTCACCTCCGATGATGGTTCCAAAATTTTCTCCGATAGGGCACCGATTTTCCACCTTATCGACTGGAAAAGAAAAGCCTAGGCAGCTCAATTGAAGAATTGACTTTATGTCCAAGCACTCTTTCTAAGACCCATGCTAACTCACAGGAAATGAGAAGGGCTTTTGTCCTGATCTTTTTGGCACTGAAAATGCATCTGCCCGTTTGGATATAAACCTTTTGTATTATACATGCTGATAATGAATAAACAAATGGCATAATGTCTAATCTCTTAGCAAATGATTACTCAGAGAACTAGTTGGTTCTTTTGTGATTAACTCGGAAGCCTACGGGCAGTAGGGCAGTCCCAACTTTGAAGAAATGGATTGCTCAGCAAGCTTTCTTATAAAGTTATAATATGATCTTCAAATTATTCATGATTGCGTGCTTGATCATTATTATTATTATTATTTTTGTCCCTACCTGAGAAATACGGTTCTACCTGCATCTTAGAGACTGTTATCTTATTCATCAAGCAACTCAAAAAGCAGTAAAAAATTTGATATGATAAAGCTGAATTCATATATACAAGTATTCATCTTTTAATTGAGTAATTTATGATACTAGTTTATATTCCAACTTTTGCTTTGTACTACTACATTGCAGATGTTCAAAAAGAACCTGCATATTTTACACTTAAAAGGTCAGTGGAGTTGAAGGTTCTTCCTGACATCAGCAACGGGGAAATATTTGTACTCCTCAACTTGCAACACTCCACATTAAGAGTTGTTTCCCTTTGGGAAGAACATCCTAATTGTTATCTTCACATATCGCAGGCATTGAAGTGAGATGAGTGGCCTGCCACCTTCTTGGCTTCGACCTCATTCTATTTCATTTACAAATAAGTCACTTCCATGAAGGAGAAAAGGGGGAGAGGGAACCGGCAAACTTATCACGAGCTTCTACCATTCCTGTCAGAACAAAACTCAGGCATTTACATCATTCCGCCATGGTGCCTGGAATGCCTCAAAACTCTACAGGTAGTATGATGAGAATGAACTATCCATATGACCAACAAAGGAAGAAAAAGATCAAGACTCCACAAAATCCCGATAACCAGACCTCATTGTAGAAAAGAGCAACCGCTGAAGCTGCAAACAAAGGGAGCATCCAGGTGAACAACTTACCTAACCAAAAAGATACTTTTGTGCATGCATAAAACCAAATAATGCATGTAGAAAGAGGGCATTCATACAGCACACATAAAAACTCGGGAATACTTACATGAAGGAGATAGTACAAGTGATGAAGGCACTGGGGCCATTGCACTTCCCACGTCATGGCCTCGACCAGAGCTATAGGATACTTCTGGCAAGGGTGATAGGTCAGGAGCCAACTTTGGTGGACCAATTGGAGGTGAATTAGTTGGGTTAGGATCAGAAGCTGATGAAGAGCTTGGAGGAACAGTACGATGATGGACATGGTACGCCTGTCGACAAGGACTAGGAGGGTAAGCAGTTGCAGAAGAAGGTGCTGGAGTGGAACCACTTTGAGGGCTTGGTGGCTGTGGCTGATTATGATCAGATGGAGATGAAACTTCACAACTAGAACAAGGTGGGAGGCGATGAATGTTAGAAGAGGGTGCTGGAGAGTTAGAAGGAGAAAGGGCAGGGTGTGGGGCTATTGATGGTTCTGGGGATGGAGCTGGCGAAGGAGTTGGAGGGGTTGCATGAAGTGTACCCTTTAGATAAGAAGATAAAACGACACCCTTAACTTTACCAAAGACTGAGTTGTCAAGGCCAAGATTCTTTGCTGGCGAATCCGAGATTGTCTGAGCCAACTGTTTCAATCTCTGTGGCAAAAGGCTCCCCATTTCTGACATTACTGAAGCTTCAACAGTGACTGGTGGAGATATGGTGGAGCCAGCCTCATTTGTTACTTGCACATACACATTCTACATCACAGCAGAGGGTAATAAGAGAAGTTAATATTGAACTTATACGTAAAGACATCAATCAGTACCATACACCATATGTTTTAAAATGGAAACAAAAGAAGCTAGTTCAATTGAAAAACTCATTTTCCAAGAAAGGAAAAAAAAAAGGAAAAAATTGCACAACTCAAAAAGTCAGGCTTAGTAACTAATCAGGTAATTGCAAAGAAAACCTTTTGAGGAACCATAAAAATCTGCCTCTACCAGCCAGTTTTTCACTGAACAGCTAACAACTGCAGGTTTTAAAGAACCTGGTCCAAGAGCACGGGTGAAGTCTTTCATAGAAGCAAAAATGATCTTTTCCCGTTTCCGCTATTTTTTAATTAAATAGAAGGTCAAGCTATTAAGTCCAGTAAGGTCTGCCATTAACATTAAGTCTACGTTGAAACCTAATGGCTATCAGACCTGTATTACAACAACATATAAGTTTGATAGTATGAAATGCCCCAAAATCCCTCCCAAACCCAACCAACTTTGCACACCAAAGAAATTCACTTTGAAAGTTAAAAGAACCAGTTAGTTACCTCATATGGCCTTAGACGCAATCCAAGCTTCAACTGATCACTCAACTCACTGAAGTTTTCCTCTATTTCAGATATAGAATTATTGAGAGTAAAGTTAAATAGAATCTGGGGCAACTGCCAAATGTAAGCAATTGGAAGAGGAATTACAGTGATTCCCCCAGGAAACCTCAATATCTCAAACATAGAAGGCTGACCGAAAACTGTTGTTGTCAAAGTCAGATTGGACTGCTGAAGGAAAAGCTCAATTAAAGATGACTTCAGCACACTTAGGAACACTGGATTTATACGAACATTTATTGGATCAGAAAGGACGCCAAACACTATGTCAGTCCAGTTAGAAGCACCTGACTGGTGCATGGATAGGACAGCCACCTGCAGAGAGAAAACAACTTTCCGATCAATATTGTATATTGTTTAAAAATTAATTCTATAGAAAAAGGAAGCTAAAGGAGACCTTTGTATCAGGGACACCTATCTCCCCATAGATGTCATACTCTAGCCTTCCAATACGAGGAACAAGCTCTGAAACTGGCTTCCGAAGTCTGAAGGATGCCTGAACTGAGGCTGTAATAAACAGATAAAACACATATATAAGCAACAAAAGGAAAGCAGATCGAGGAAAGTTACTCATGTTATGACATGTAAATATCATATGTCCAATTCTACTCACTACTCTGGAAATATTTCACCCACTCCCTTTGATATTAACATCCTATGACTGCATGCATAGTAGCATCCTTTTACCAGGATTTTTTAACTAATTCTGCAATCATCATACATTCAAGGTTTACCACTCACTCCTCCCTCAATAGCCAGATCATCAAGCATTATCATCACTCTCAAAATGCACTTGAGTACATACATGCATTAATAAACAATTTAAGAAAATTTCTAGTTTGAGGAAATAGCAAATATATCATCTTTAGCATCGATGAAAATAATAAAATTACTTAACAGGCGCACAATTATCACAATGAAATTTATATCAGCCTTAGCATTGAACCAAATGCATTGAATCTAACATTATTACATGACCTGGATATGTCAATCACTAAGAAATCAAGCTCCAACATCCTAGAGGGAAATGCACGGCCATCTCCTCCAAACATCATGATCAACTTGCAAAGATGTAGAAACCCAAAATTCCATTTCTTCAAAATCTTAAAATAATCTTATTGTAAAACAACACAAATCATGAGATCACATGGTGATCCACTTGAATTATCAAAAATTTAAATTACTAACAAAACATAATGATACAGAAGCATAATCTCAACAATCGAATTACGATGTAATGGAACACATACCCATTAACTTAAACAATACAAAATATGATTGTAATCCTAACTCTCGCACAGCCAACTGCTGAGGCATCATAAAATACCCATTAGCTCTAAGCATCAAAACAATATATTTACACAAGAAGAAAGATAAAAAATTTACCACCTAACCATTTGCTTTTTAGCTCTGTGGAAACCTGATCAAACAACAAAATCACAAAACGCTAAATACCCATTTGCTATAAACACCACAGAAGCCTAATCTCACAACAAAAACACAAAATAACACATACCCATTTGTTCAAATTACGCAACAAAAAAGAGCAATTAACAACAAAACCATTTAATCAAATCAACATAGAAACCCAAATTAAACAGTAAAATCATTTGCAAAACTACAACCACCCCAATTGCTCAAAACCCTATAATAGAATCAAATTGGATGTGATTGCTTGCTTACCACTGAGCTTAATTTCAGCTTTTGCATCAAACCCGGATTGAAATTTGGAGCGAGGGAGGACCCAGAAGAGCCCAGAAAGAAAAACGGCTAAACTAAAGAACAAAACGACGACGCATTTGAGACTGAGCTCCCTAGAAATCAGTGACAGTACCATCGAACATCTCGCACAGAAGAATCTAGAGGAACGGTGATTTGGAGTGTCATTCGTCTGCTGTTGCTGCAGATTTTGCTCATTTTTACCCATTGAAAGAGCATCTGGTATGATTTTTTCACTGAAAATCAAATAAATTTGAGCTAATTTCTTTCAATTTTTTTTTTTATCAGTTATCATCTACAGGAATGCACAAAGAAGATGGAGACAAGAGACAGGTGTTAATGGGGAGCGTACGCCACAGACCCTACTCAGCGATACAAAGCAAACTCTCTCTCTTCTTTCTTCTTCTTCTTCTTCTTCTTCTTCTTCTTCTTCTCTCTCTAAAAATTATTACTCTTTTTATTATTATCGTTATAGTTAATATCATCGATATCCCTGTATTATTAAAATACACAAATAAGGGCATACTATTTCCATTTACAACAAATAGATCTCTAGTTTGTTTTTGAAATTACAAAACCTACCATTTTCTTAATTGTAATGGACAAAGTTCACTATTATTTTCTTTGTGATTCAAGTTTACTATTATTAAATATTCAAAAGTTGGTTTTGATTCAACTTCTATTCAAGTAGTCTCACAAATGTGACTAGGGCCTTGATTCCAACTATTCTTGAACATATTAAAACTCAAACTAAGTTAATAATGATTCAAATTAATTTTAGCTATAATTTAATTATCCAGTATAGTTAGATTAGTTTTCATTTTTATGTTAAATTTGAACTTACTTTAGCTGATATTTGTATTCCATTTATTAACAAAACAAACTAAATGATTCCTAAAAGATGAACCATAGTTGCTAGATCCAATATAGTATATATTTAGATTAATTTTATTTTTTATGTTGAATTTGAGTCTACTTCAGCTAACAATTTTATGCTATTTATTAATGAAACAAACTAATTGATTCCAAAAAGATGAATTATAGTTAACAGATCTAGTTGAAAAAGTAAACTTGAACTGTTTAATTTAGTATATTTTTGTTTTAATCTTTTTGATTTTTTCACTCTAGATATTGCATATAAGGTTGGTTGGGACATTTGCATGGGAGTCAAGGACCTATTTGTAAAAATCATAACACTTATTGGAATTCGGTAGAATGTAAAAATTAAGGGATCCAATTATCATTATTCCAATTATCATTTTACACTCGGTTTGTTGATTGGTTTTACTTTTATTCCCACCAAAAAGTGAAACCCACTTCAGTCTCCCTCACTTTATACTCTATTAGTGGGATATTTTTTTTTTATATATATAATTTTTAATTTTTTAAATTTTTTTTTTTTAGGCTACCGAACGTTGAGGAGAAGCAAAGGGGAAAGTATAAAGACGGGGAGAGAAGAGTCTTTTTCTTTTATGGATATGGGAATTAAATAGATTATTTTAAATTGCTTATCTTTATTGAACTACTTTCAATAATAAATTAATCGTTTCAGTTTCAACATGTATCACGAGAGTTTTTCTCCTTTTTTTTCCTTTTTCTCTTAAAAAAAAAGGTCATTAGCTCATTAAAATCTTGTTGTTCAAATTTTAAATTTAGGGTAAATTTATTAATATCTCCTAAGATTTGATTAAAATATAAATGAATTTTAGTATCTTCCGACTAATATTCAAAGAGATTTTATTTAAACTGATGAATGCTGTATTCAATCATTGAAATATTAAAATAGTCAAAAAGTAATTTTTGAGTTATCAAATTTTTCAATCCAATCTGTTAAGATAATATTTGGAGGTGTAGTACGCTATAGTATAAAATTTTGTAAAACACCTTCATCTGAAGTAATGGTGATGCTAAAGGTACAAATTGATTGGCAATATATCATTGCACATTTCTTAAATTTTCAAAGAAAAAAAAAAGAAATAAATAAAATATGAGTTTTTGCCTTTAATGGTATTTCAAAAGAGATCATGAAATTTAAATAAAAAAAAAAAACTAATGGACTATTTATTGTTGTTTTCAAAGATGTTTTCAAGACACATAACTAAGCAACAACTTACAATTGGTATTTTAACCAATATTAGAGAATGACTTCTAAAAGATGTATCCTAACAAATTAAATGTTAAAGTTAGAACTAATAAATACATTTAAATAAATATAAATATAAATAAAAAATGAATGATGAAATTATTACAATTTTGAAAAACTAATTTTAATAGTAGTAATGTGCAAAGTTTTGTTTTGCTCGCGTTTTTATCTTGTTTTGGAATCTTTGCTTGTGAGTTGTGACAAACAATGAAATGAAAGTCAAATGTGGGCAGGAGAATGTGGTCACTTACTTACATGCCACTCCTATGAATCTATTCATCAATCATTAATCATTATCATAATATTTTGAAGAGTTGTGATTCTTACTCAACGTGGTGCTGAGGCACAAAAGGAGTTGACCAATATGGGGCATACACGTGGGCTAATTATCTTCAAGGATTTTGCAATTAATAAGACTCCAATTATGTGCATGCATGTTGCACTTAGGTTCGATGTTCATGTGCTATGATGGGATAATAAAAGACTCCAACTAACTTCTATTTTTCATCATTTTCCATTAAATAATAATTTTTCTTTTCAAAATTGAATTTTCGTCAAAAGTGCACCCGAGCTGGGGTTTGGGCCCAGAACTGAGCTGGCAAGTCCAGTCAAAAAACAAATCTTCATTTCCTTCTCAACGAAAAAACAAACCTCCAAAAGCCCTCAAAAAAAGAGTAAGTTTAGCGCTAAATAAAAGAGTCAATTAACACTACAAAAGCTTAAATACACAAAATAATAAAATAAATTGGAGACACGATCATTCTTGAATATTATAACACATATATCTTCATAATTTTGTTGATTTTCTTGAATAAAACTAAGTTTTAGCATGCATATCAAGAAAAGAGTGTGATATAGTCTTCATACGATTTTGATATTTTCAAGTTTATATTGAACATATTTTAATTTGTAACTGTGCAATTCTTTATTGTCTTTGTAGATACAAGTTGGAATAAAATATGGCTCTTCGCGACCTAGACATATACAACATATTTTAAAGTAAAACAATGTTTGAATCTGAAATACCTATGATATGTATATAATGTCAGCATGCCACTTAATAAATTACCATCTATAAATTAGAAGAAATCCTTTCATTTCAAGATCTTTCATCTTGAATTTCATTCTTAAAAGAAATAAATTTATAAACTCAAAAAGTCTTTTTATGATGAAATCATCAACATATTTTGAAACATTGGAAATTTTATTTTGGGAAAAGGATTGAACACGCCAAATGTTTAGAAAAAGGCGATACAAAACTCTCCAACGTTTTGAAAAAGACATTTAAATCCCTATTTGTTAATGAAATCTATAAAGGTTAATATTGTAATTGCCTACTAATAACAAATGAATTCACTTACAAACCCTCCTCCTCTCTCGAAATATCACGAACCCAAAACAAATCAAAAACCTCTTTCCTGCCAAATATCTCAAACCATTAACAGTTAACACACACTGTTTCCCAACGACTAACCCACCGCACACTACTGATGTCGCTGCTCATGCATCCTCAGCACTGCTGCAAGAGTGGAACCACGGAACCACTGCCAAGTCAAATCGAGACCACCGCTGTAAAATCGAACTATCAAGTCAAACCATTGTAAGCTGCTGGTGCCGCTGCTTGTGCATCCTCGGCGCCGTTGCAAGAGTGAAACCATCGCCAAGTCAAACTGAACCGCTGCAAAATTGAATAGATTATGTTTTTTTTTAATAATGTTATGGTTATTGTTGTAATGTTTGTTGATAGCAATTTGATACAGTATTATGATATAAGGATTTTTTGTTGTGTCTATTGGAATGGTGGTTTTTCATATCAATTGAATATGCTAATTAGTACTATTAAGACATAGTGATTATTGTTGTAACCAGTTTTTGATTTTCTTCTACCCCTTTTTTCTATATCTTGGAAGTTTAAATGGATGACATGTTTGTAAAGAATTGTGCTATTGATATAGCATCAATAATTAGCATGAAATGAAATGAAGTTCGGTTAAATTTTTAGGTACAAATAATTCATGAGATAATGAATTATGGATTATTCTTGAATAAAATGGATTATATTTATTTGGTTTTAGGAGAAAGTTTATCCAAATGGGATGTTAATCAGCCTTGGGACAAAATTTAGTGATTTTAACCATTATAAATAAGGGTATTCTTGTAATTTAATTAACAATCAATGATTAAATTGGAAAAAATGGGAAATTAAATTAGATCTTTAAGTAAAAATTCTAGCCCTTATGAATAAGGTATATTCGTAATTTTATTAACAATCCATGAGTGAATTGGGTAATCAACAATTATTTTTGATGACATATCTAGGTCACTGGTAATTCTACCAGAAGATAATAGTAATTATATATTGAAGGTATAATTTTTATTAAAAGAACCGATTTCCTTAAGAAATAGGGGTCTAAATATCTTTTTTAAAATGTGGGGTGATTTGTGTCCCATTTACTAAACGTCGATGGTGTATCAGTCATTTTCTCATTAATTTTTAGTTTTTTTAAAAATAAATTCACATAACAAAGTTGACAATGACATATCTTCCTTATAATAAATTTCACTCAAGTGGATATAGTTTATAAGCCTAGATTGCTATAATGTAAACAAATATGATTGTGGTTTATCAAGAATATATAATGTGCAAGTTTTTTAATTTAATACTTCAAATACCTGTTTAAGGTATTTTATCCTTCAAGAATGAATACATAGATTCTTTAATTCAATTTTGACATTCAATTTAATTTTGACATATTATAGTTCAAATTTATATTTTATTAATAAATTTTACGACTTCAAGTGTGTGGACTACAAATCCAAAATTCTTAAATTTTACTAATCAATTTTACAACCTCTAGCACATGGACTATGGGTCCAAATATTTTATAATTTTGCCAATCATATAATTTGATGATCTTCACATTTTATGATTCAGGATCCTTAAAATTTTACCAAAACAACTGCATTTTGTTGACAAAAACCTTATGTCAGTTTCAATTTTCTCTCCTGCACCAAGTATCAACATTAATTAAATATTTCTCATTTTCAATATATATGCCCAATTGAGATACTTTGAAACTTCTAATGGATATGCTTTTTTAGGGGCTAAAGATCTGTCTTTTTTAGTGTATACACATGTCTTTTATAGAGCAATTTGAATCTTTTTATTCTTTACTATCTACATTTTCAAGGATATTTTATATTCATTTGTTAGTTGGCACAATATGCCTTTCCGAGGGCAACATATTCAATAATTTAATTATAGATCAACTGTGTTTGTTATTTATATAAACATGGTCTTTTCAGGAGTGCCATATCATTTTCAAGATTTGCTCATCTTTTCGGAATTTAAATTATTTGTACCATTTAAACATGCGTGCTCTAGATGATTGTATATTTATTTTATATCACCATTTCATTCTTCAAGGACAGCAACGCATGTTAGGATTTTTTTATATATAATTTTTTCATTCTCTATAAGTTTATCTAATAATTGATCGACAATGCACATTGTACAATAATTTTGTTGAACTTCACGTTCAAATAAATTAACTTATATAAAGATCAAAATAAGAAAAAGCCAATGCATACTATTTATATTGTCCATCAAATATATATCACTTTGCTCTCCTTAATCGTATGAGAACTTTGACAAAAATCATTAAGCTTGCATGGCAAAGTTACTAAGCCAAATTAGTGATGATTTTGGATTTAAACTTCTGGTCCATTACTAATATTGATTCAATTTCATACAAATCCTATTGGTATAATATTTACATGTTGATTTCTTATGATTGGACCTGTAGCCATTATGATTTTGAAAAGTTATTTGATCATAGTTACATCCATTACTATTCCCACAAGAATAAGAATCCATTAAGGAATTGAATTGATTATGATTTTCTTTGAGTAATGTACAGTCATAAATTTTTATATAAACTTATTTTCTACAAACAGATTTGACATTACCTTATTGTTAAATAAAAATACAAAATAACAAAAATAAATCATGTTGGCCAAGAGATATTTAATTCTACTAATTTTATCATGCTACATTAATTTGTAGAAAATAAATTTGTATAAGAGTTTGTAACTATATTATGACTCTTTTCTTTTTAATCAAAAACTCATATTTTGTCTTTAATAAAAGAAAAAATAACATCAATTTATATTGATACTCTTGATTTACTACTGCAAGAGCATATTTGTGTTATAAAATCATGTATCATCTAATATGTTTTCTTTATATTTTTCTCTCCACATAATTTCAAGTGAGAGAATCAATTGAGCTTTTAAAATTATCATCAAGCTTATATATCAACTTTTAGCTTCTTCAGGGAGATGATGATCATTAAGGAAATCATAATCTTTTACAATCCTTCAAAGATTGATTTCTTCCACAAAATATTTTAGTACTATTCATAATCCAAACATGTGAACATTAATTAATCTTTGGTAATTCAAAATAATCATAGAAGAATTATTTATAAAAAAATTCAATAAAAATATATAGATAAATCAAAAGGGTCAAGTGCATATATATATTGCTGACAACTCATTCCTATATTTTTATTATATCAAATTGTTCTTGAAAATTTTCTAATATAAATTAAGCATGCAAAAATCTATCAGTAAGAGTCTAAACTATTCAAACCAGAAACAAATAATTTTTTTTAATGACTGCATTTACTCAAAGACTTTTGATTGTCGTATTTTTCCTTCAAATTATCTTCTGAAATAATTATGACTTATTTATACATTCATATTGTAAATCCTTTTGGAAGATATGAAGGAGTCTTACGTGATAAATACATAAAGTCATAATATTTGTAAAATCCTTCAGAGAAATATAAAATATACACTTATATAGTAATTCTTAATGAATAAGATGTTGGTGAATAACATTATAATTTTAGAATAGTTCTTTCAGGAATATATTTTGAAAGAAATTCTTCGTTATGTGTTGTCCAATTCTTCATGGATGAATTCTTAATTTTTTTTATTTTATATTATAATAATCACACTTCACAATTTTTTTTTAGAAAATATATAATATCAATTGAATTCTAGAATAAGAAATATCAAACAATAACAATATAAATAATGATGATAAAAGTATGAATTCATTGTTGTGTTATTCTAAATTATCAAAATGCATTACAAATGTAAATATAATTTTAGATAAAATCAAGATTATTCAACTCATTCTTTTAAGGGTAAGATCAAAGGATAGATATTACCGTATTTTAAAAAGGACAAAAATCAACTTCTTGTGGCTAGAGACTGGTATTGATAACATGTTAAGTTACTTATCAATTGGGAGCATAACATTATAGCAAGAGAAAGGGAGAAAGCAAATAAGAGACATAATATCTAGAGTGAAATTTTATTCAATCTCAAATATATTCAAATAAGGAGTAAAGTCCTTGTTTTATAGTAATATAACCATAAATTGGTAAATAACACATCATAATTATAAGAGATAACAATCCTCAAATTAGGGAGATAATAAGAGTTATAGGAAGGTTAAAAGTTGCTCGTGAGAAGATAAAAGATTACTTTGATGAACATCTACACAAATTATAATGGTTTCATAATAATGAATAAATATTTTGGCTTTTTATGATCTTTTGTATTTAACCTAAAAATTGGGGCTTTCGCCCAAATTTAAGAGGTCAAGGATCGGGTTAGGGCTCAACGAATTAGGCCCGATTACAATGGAGTTAGGTTCAGGACTTTTTGGTTTAAGCCTTGACTCAACCCTTGAACCTTAAATTAATTTTTAAAATTAAAAAATATAACACTTAAAAGTTAAAATATATACATGGTTACAACTCACCACATTAACATTCATCTCTATTTCGTATTATTTTAGTATTTTGTATTTGATTTATTTACTTATTAATTTGGTTAAATTGTTAATATTGTATTGTTGTTAAAGCTAAATAAAAAAATAATTTATTAAATTCCTTACAACCAAATTCAACATAAAAATGGAATAGTAATAATATAATATTATTAATATAGAATGAAGAATTGGAGTCCTATTATAGAATAATACCTTAAACTTTAAAAAAAATGTAAAAATGGATGGCTTGGGACCCGATACGGGTTCTGTCCAGCCCGTGACCCTTAGTTTGAAGGTTCAGGCTTTTAAGGGCTAAGGTCCTTTGCTTTAATCATACCGTTAGATTAGGTTTGGGCAAGCTTGAGCCCCAGCTCAACTCATTGCCAAGCCTTTTTGCTACCCCTGCTATTGCCAAGCCTTATTGCTACCCATGCTATTCAGAACGCATATCTCACCTTTCAAAATAAATAAATACATAAAAGAGACAGAATGAGTTTGCCTCGATGTTATTGGTACTAATTTGAGCTTCCATGGACCATGAACTCTATATCCTAAATATAGAATAAGGATTGATTTTTTCCTCCAATGTTATTTGGGTCAGTTTGGGATACAACAATTGATAAAATAAGTTGTTTCTACTGTACGGATAAAGTAATTTGTTTATTGAAAAAGTAGCTAAGTGTTTAGTAAGCTATGTTCTTGCTATTGGTGTGAATTTAAAATCTAAAATCCGTGTGTTTTGTAAATTTTATTATAAAAATATTATTTTATTATATAATATTAAATTGGATTTTATTTATATATTAGGATTTATGAAAAAAAAGATGTAATTGTCTTTTTATTAAAAATATTAAGATTATAATAAGAATTTTAAGAAGGTCTGATGACTTATTTAATAAGCTAGTAATTTCCTATTTATTTTTAAAAGTTGTTTTCAAAATGGAGAAAGTTATGAAATACGTTTTTTAAAAATTTATCAAATATTACTTTTGTCAAAACTTATTAAATAAGTCGCTTGTAGCATTTCAACTTCAATCTGAAACGAGGCCTTAGTGAGAGTAGATTTATGACTTGTCTTCAACAAACTTTGGATTGTATATAAAAATATATATCTAAATCCTAGGAAATCTCAAATTAATAAGATATCTACAAATTGTACCAATAAAAAAAAGACAAATAAATTTGAATACCCATCTCTGCAAAATTTAATATATATAGAGATGGGTAAAATTCATTTTTATTCATCAAGTTTTGAGTGGGAGAGGGAAGGAAACTCTCTTCTATTAGGATTTTACCTTCTCTCTCTTCAATTAGGATTTTGAATTATAATATTAATTTTAGTACCATATAAATTTTTTTAACATCAAGAATTTACTTATATTTATAATAAAAAAAATCTATTGGGACTAGTATAAATTATTTCTATTATGATATAACTCAGAATTCAATTCCTATATTAAGATACATGCAGCGCCCTACTATTTAAGGAATATATTATGAGGACCTTAATCTAATCTTCGTTGAGCACTTTATGGTTCGTAAATGGTAGGGGCCAACGCTTCCTAATCAGAACTTGCCCCATACACCGTTATGTACTGTAACTTGTGCAATAATGCGAACTACATCATATCCTTATATTACATATATTGGATTTCTCTATAATACTGTATATATTTTTACAATATTGATGGTGGAATTGTTGTGAACACTTAAATTTAAGTGTTTTAATCTTAGCCATTCATTTCATTTAATGTAATTTAATATGATAAAAAAATAATTAATTAATTAGGAAGTTTAATTTATTTAACTAACCTATGTACATCCACCTTTTAGTAGTAACATTTCATCAATTTAAAAATCCTTGTCATTTAGCAAATACAATAACCAAATAGTTGCCAATATAAATATTACTAATCCATAGAAAATTAACTAATTACATCCAATCAATATCTAGCAATGCATTCAAAGTAATAGACAAGTAATTTACCGAAACTTCAGTAGCTGAGAGGGAAAATACTGAGATTTTATGACAATGATATTGACACAAAATATTTTTTGCTCGCTAGAATCATATCCATTGTTCCGCTTCGATTGGTAGAACATATCTCTTGTTGTGCAGACCTTAAAACAAGTGCAAGAATGACACTTAACTATTGCAGCCTCTA
Organism: Murraya paniculata; assembly: GCA_030449075.1. Lineage (NCBI taxonomy): Eukaryota > Viridiplantae > Streptophyta > Magnoliopsida > Sapindales > Rutaceae > Murraya > Murraya paniculata. The sequence continues at coordinate 961,890 of JAEVFN010000051.1, read as the reverse complement.
ACTTTCATAAACCACTTTATATTTCACTTATAAAAGAATACAACATCTTTATCTAAAATAAAATGCACGCATAAGCATTATGCAGTGAAGCTTACTTGCTTAATGTGTCAAGAATTCAATTTCAAAATGAAAAACTTGTCAAGATTTCAATTTGAAATAAAAGAACTTGAGCTCTTGTTATTTTTATTTTTAAATTTAAAACCATCCTTTAATCTGTTTGTTAATTGGCTATTGTTTTAAAAATATAATAAAATTTTTATCAATAAAGAGAATACTTACCATACTACCTCTTTAAATAAATAACCCTATCATTATGTTAAAGTGCAAAACCACCAACGGTGGGAATGTTCCATGATCCAATCATCAAATTGATTACAAGGCCGACTTTAGAGTATTTGGAGCCTTTGGCGAATTTTTTTAGTGGGGCCTCTATTTATTTTGCAATTTTGAAACTTAAAGAAATATAAAAGGACTCAAAAATTATTTCATCTTTAATTCTTGAATTTTAATAATAATAAAAAGATCTTAAAAAATTTCAGAAATAAACCTAAAAAATAGTCAAGAATATATATTTTTTACTTCCATTAGAATTATTACAAAAATAAACAAACAAAGAAATAAGAACAATATTATTTTCAAATAAAATATTTAGATTGGCAGCACATAGAAAGTTCAGATGATGAATTGATTATTAGATAATAAATATAGGCTTTGTATTTCAAGAAATTAATTTTTCTTTTTTAAATGAACTAATGAATATAATAATTTTCTTTGTAAAGAAAGGAGCAAGAAATTTTTTTTATCTGTTGATTTTTTATATTATAAGATTTTAATAGAAATTATAAGAAATATTAAAAGTCAAAGATTTCAATGTTAAATTATCAAATTTTTTTTAAGGAAACTGAAAAGGCAAAGAATTTAAATTTTTTTCTTGGAAGGATTACTAATGAATAAATTAATGGTAAAACAATATTAATTATATATTTTTAACGTTAAGGTTACTAAATATTAATTTTCTATAAAAAAAAAATTCTTAATTATAGTATATTTGTTAATGATAAAGATATTTAATAGAATTTTCTACAATATATAATTTTTTTTAAAAAAAATCTTCATTAATTATAAAATTATTAAAAAAATATAAAAAAAAAAAAGAGCCCTTCAAAAAATATTACCTAAGGCATCATTCACTTATATTTAAAGCCGTGGTTGATCGAATCTATGACCAATTCTTATCTCGCACATTTCTCCTGTCCAATAAATGCAGCATACGAAACATACAATCCTCTTTGCACGATTACATTAAAAATTATAATTCTCTATAGATCCCTTAAGTTTGAAGATATTTCAATTAGTTCATAATATATTTGTTTTTATTTGAATAGATCCCTAAGTAAATTTTTGGTGAATGAGAATACTTACACTCAAATATTTTAATGTTGCATTTAACAAGATTAGGAAATTAGAATTCAGAATCAAAATCATTGACAATGTTTACTTAGCAAAATAGAGTCAGGAATTAGAATTGAAATCGTAGGACCCACCATAATTTGGGAATGAGGAATAAGGAATGAGAGACTCATTTCCAGGCGGTTGGAAATGAATCTCCCATTCCCAAGATTAATCATTTTGCCTTCTCCAAAATTAAAAATATCTACTTTGTCCTCATTTATAATTAATTAATATAATGTTTAATAATTATTAATATTATTATTATTATTAAATCATATATTATAATTAACTAATTGATATAATTATCACTATTAATTAATATATTAATATGTTATTAACAATAATTATTAATAATTACAATTTTTGAATAAATAATCACAATAATTAATATATTATTGTTATTTTAATTAATTAATATACTATTTAATAATAATAATAATAATAATAATAATAATAATAATAATAAAATTCATATATTATTATTAACTAATTAATATAATTATTACTATTAATTAATATAATATTGTTAATAATATATTAATAATTATAGTTCTTGAATGCAAATTGGAAAAAAGTGCAAATTATTATTATTATGGAATTCAGTTCTTGTTGTTATTGTTGTTTGTTGGTGGTGTTGTTGTTATTAATTTATTAATTTTTACTATTATTAATTTATTATTTTAATTATTATTATTATGATCATCATCATCAAATGATAATTATTAACAAAGGGAAATTATTAATGATATTATTTTTAATATTATTATTAATCATTATTATTATTATTATTATTAATTTATAATAATAATAATAATTTATTATAATAATAATAATTAATTAATTAATTAATTAATTAAGGGCATTTTAATAACTTGAAACAATTCAACTTATTCCAATTCCAACTCCAAGATAAAATAAATACATTAATGAGATTCTAATCCATTTCCATTTTGTTTTTTGCAGTTCAGGTAAACAAGTTATTTTGATTCCTATTCTCCATTTTCATTTCAACACATTTCGATTCCAACTCATTCCGATTACTAACAAGTAAACGCAGCATAAGAATCTATTTCTAATCCATAAAATATCGGATAACCAGTGAGTCAGCAAATGAGATTGTATTAACAAAATAGCAACAATACATGAAATAAATTGTTGGAGCAATAACAAAATTAGCAATACATAGGATAGAAGAAGAAAAATGAAAAACCCGAGGCTTGTTAAATAACAGTCTCCTTAAAACAGATTTACCGCCTACTACAGTACTTCTAGGTTTGTCGATATCCGTTTCCCAGGATGCAACGGGAACGAATTATTCGTTAAGCACGCACGAATAATTCCGGCGAACAACAACAGTGAAGAACATCGATCAAGAAACTGGAACGTCAGAGGAAGGAAAACAGAAGTGCTCTTGTGTGCTTAATTTTTTTTTTCTTTTTTCAGGTGTAAAACAGAAGAGGGAAGCTGCCTTTTTATACACATGAGAGTATGTAACTGCTAAATATTTGAAATAATTATTTGATTTAATCTGCTCTTGTAACAGTCCATTGAATTGAAGTCATTTAATTCTGCAACAGTCAAAATTTATTCATAATATTCAATTCTGTAATCAAAACTGCTCTTGCTTTGATTGCTTATTTGAATTTTCGAATTCATTGTGCACATGAAATTCTGCAATAGTTCATAATATTCAATTTAGTAATCAAAACTGCTCTTGCTTTGATTGCTTATTGAATCTGAAATTTTATTTCATAATGAAATCATGTTGTTGCTGTTACAATATTCAACCAAAACGGCCCTTGCTTTGATTGTGAAACTGTTACAAAAAATTTTTTTTAAAAGGAATTCAAAAACTTGCCCATGCAAGCTTGAGTAGTTTTCGGCCTGACATTCGTGTACGCAGGACATGCGGATGCACACGAGTTCAGCCAAAATCGGCTAGGATTCGCACCCTCCCTAAGCATGCGCTTGTGGAGAGAGCCTTTATCCTTACAATTCTTACTCATTTGTGGATGAGTGTTTATATATAAACACAAATCCCTTAACTTATTTTTCCCTTGTGGGACAACTTCCATTTCCTTTCAAATTTTCAACTTCAAGGGTGCACTTTGAGAGTCAATTTCTCATTCACCCAAGTATCATTTTGAGTTTAAACTATACCATTCCGAAGTGCTCACGGAGTAGAATCCGAACCTCTCAAGATTTTTCACTTTTGCTAAGTGGGTTTCTCTCAAAATGTGCCCTCATATAGCATACTAATAAGCTATTTTTTCAACAACCCCCCACATGAATGAAAATTGGCAGTAAAACAGAAAACCGCTAAACTTTTGACATCAAAATCATTTTTAACTTTAGTGATCGAGTTCACTGGATCAAAACCTTGCACAGTATAGGTAAGTCTTACCCTTTGAACCTTCCCTTGTGATAGTACATATACTTTATTGGTTAATCAGTAGATGCGATATCTTTGAACTGTTCTGCCATTTGTGTAAGCAGTAATATACTACACACATGTGTCTCTCCTAATACTGTTGAGTTCTCATGGTTATGTTCATTTTGGCCTTGAACATCTACCTGGTTCTGCGAGAGTTTCTAAGACCTGATCCCTTATCAGTTCCCTTTGAAGCGGCCCTACTTCTCTCTCACATAGGTGATATATTAATTAAGAGCAACCCGCATTACTCCGCTCAAATTTTCGACGTATAAGAATCATTAAGAGCCTAGCTCAACCTTTCCCCTACGGGCATCACTGTTTCATCATAGGAATGGTAAATGAGGTAACCCTTACAAGAGGATGACCCCCACAGTGATCCAACTTTAGTCGTTAACAACTAGGTTGTCCCTTTGAATCTAGATTTTTGGATCTCCAGTCAACTAGGTTGGGTTTTCCTTCGTTATTGACTTATGTTTCTATGGGTTTTAGTCTCATTCCCCTCGATGATTTTTCTACTAGCTGTCTATTTAACCCTTTGGTTAGCGGATCCGCAATTTTATCCTTTGACTTCGCATAGTCAATAGAGATAACTCCAGTAGAAATAAGTTGTCTAATGGTATTATGCCTACAATGTATGTATTTAGACTTACCATTATACATATTGCTCTGTGCCCTATCAATGGCTGCTTGACTGTAGTAATGAATACAAATCATAGGCACTAGCTTTGGCCACTTTGGAATATCTTCTAAAAAATTTCGTAACCATTCTGCTTCTTCACCACATTTATCTAATGCAACGAATTCAGATTCCATCGTAGATCTGGCGATCACTGTTTGTTTAGAAGACCTCCACGATTGTGAAACTGTTATGTTTTGATTGTGAAATTGTTACAAAAAAAAATTTAAAAGGAATTCAAAAACTTGCCCATGCAAGCTTGAGTAGTTTTCGGCCCAACATTTGTGTACGCAGAACGTGCGGGTGCACACGAGTTCAGCCAAATTCGGCTTGGATTCGCACCCCCCCTGCGCACGTGCGTGTGGAGAGAGCCTTTATCCTTACAATTCTTACTCATTTGTGGATGAGTGTTTATATATAAACACAAATCCCTTAGCTTATTTTCCTTTGTGGGATAACTTCCATTTCCTTTCAAATTTTCAACTTCAAGGGTGCACTTTGAGAGTCAATTTCTCATTCATCCAAGCATCATTTTGAGTATAAATTATACTATTCCGAAGTATGTACGGAGTAGAATCTGAACCTCTCAAGATTTTTCACTTTTGCTAAGTGGGTTTCTCTCAAAATGTGCCCTCATATAGCATACTAATAAGTTATTTTTCAACACAAAAAATACGCAAAAGAGAAAAAGGAATTTGTTTCAAATGATGCAACACTTGTGAGGTGAATAGTTAGATGATTTAGTAATTATAAGAAATCTTAAAAAGTGTGAAATGTTTAACTATTTAATAAATTATGTATTGCATATTTCAATCATTTGCAGAATTTTTTTTTTTTTTTGGGCATTCCAAAGAGAAAACTCAATGTAAAAAATAGATCTGAGCACATATTTGGAAATAACTAAAAATATTTAGGATGTGCTCGGTATTGTTTTTCAATTGGTATTTTTGTATTTGTTTAATAATATAGAAATGATTAGTTTTAGATAAATTTAAAAATACATTTGGTAGCTTATTTTTTAACATAATTTTTGGAAATGTAAAAATAAAAATGTCCTTAGTTATTTGTTTGAAAATTTGAAGACAACGAAAGAGAGTGGTAAAATCTTTTGATGAAAACAATTTTCGATAATTGTACTGTATTTTGTGGTGTTTTATCTTTATGTCTAATTTATTTTCTTTAAATGGTCTTTTTTATTGTGAATATTATTTTGAACAAATGAAATAAATAACTAAAGTGGTTATAAAATAGGAAATCTCAAAATTGTGTTTTCTGCACTTCTTTCGAATTGGTGAAGAATAAGTACTATTTATTTTCCAATAAAGCAAAAATTCCATCAGTAAAATTGCCAACCAAACGCATTTTATTATTTTTCTTTTTTCAGAAAATGGAAATTGGCTTGAAAACAATACCAAACACCCCCTTAGATTCCTAACAAAATTGTCAATAACACATGCAAAATCACTTTTTAGATAATTGGAATCCTGTTTGTTACATCCAATGTCTAATAGTCTAGAATTAGCCTAACATATAGCTTCTTAGTTCCATTACGGCCAATTAAAGTGTTAATTTTTTTTGTTTGGATGTCATACATTTTAGGTCATCACAACCTTAGTAATTTTACTAGCTTAAGCCTTTGGATCGGCCTCTTTTAACTGTCAATGAATTTTATAACATGCATCATCATTATTATTATCATTTCTAAAGAGAGCTTTTTAATACATTGTAACATTATGTAACTAGATTGAAAACAATTTTTAGATGGTGATGTTTTAGAGGGGTCACGCAAAATTCATAAAATTTATAAAATAACTTGTCTTAATTCTGCATTAGCTCTTCTTCATCATTAACAAAGATAAACATTAATAAGTTACTTGTGTTATAATCGTAGAACTCAAAACTCAATGTATATGAAAATTCCAAAAGAAAAGGATAATTTTGTTCATTTTGTTGGTCAGTGTTATTATTAGCGATCAATTTTTATATAAACAGACAAAATAATGAACTCATTGATATATTACTAAATTAGAGGGACCTATCTGATAAACATTTTGGACCGTAGAAACGGTAACAAAATTCAAAATTTTGAAATTGCAAAGCCGCAAGCGGGCCAGGCCATTTCGACTTTTTCTTCGAGTGCATGCCCGTTAACGAGGGCTCAATTGGAAACTTTTTAAATTTTGAAAAAACACAAAAACCCTCGAGCCCTTTGCGCAGTCGCGCTCCCTGCACTAAAATTTTCAGAAAATATTAAAAAAAAAAGGTCACAGATTCCCACTTTGATATTTTTCCTCTTTATATAAATCACAAATCACGAATCTGTCTCTTCTTCTCAAAGTGAAAGAAATATAAAAGATAAAAAAAGCAAAGGCCTCGGCTTTCAAAGTTCTTGAAAATATTTCGTGAGGCCAAAGCTTAGATCTGTTTCTTTCAATTTCGTTTCAAATTTGTAACTGCTAACTGTAAGCTGTCCTTCATTTTTTTCTTTTTGCTGCATAAATTTATATGTGTCAATTGTTTGTCTGAGCATTGATGAAAATCTGTACATTTTGAAGCTTTAACATGAATTTATGCAAATGGGTTTTGTCTTTAGCTTTCAAATTGATGCATAGAATCTGTTTTCTTCCTCTTTGTATAATTTGTTTGAATTTCATGTGGGTTTTTCTTAAAATGTTTGATTCTCATCCGGGTTTCTCTCAATTTTGTGTCATTTATTAATTTATCTGAAATTGGTTTCTAGTTAGTTGTAAGAAAAATCTCAGATTCAAGCTTATTTAAGTTTATTAATGTTCGTTAATTTAGTTACATTCTTTAATTTGACATTACTTATTGTTTGTTCTCCACAACTTATTATTGACTGCAAACCGTTTGATTGGTGTCCTCACAGAATGGACTCGCTTCCAGATGCGATTGTTCAATACATTTTATCACACATGAACAATGCCAGGGACGTTGCACTTTGTAACTGTGTATCTAAGAGATGGAAGGAATCGATTCCTTACCTTAAAAGTCTGTATTTTCCACGGAACTCTTTCGATAACCAGAGTTGTAATAACAGTCCCGATGACATTGTGTTGAAGATGATATATTCAATTGTTTGTTTAGAGGAGCTTGTTGTGTATACCCCATTCTCTAAGGCAGGCCTAGACTCATGGCTAATGCTTGCTGGCTCTACACTCAAACATCTAGAGCTTCGAATGGATAATCTTGCTGATTATCAGGGGTGTCTGGAGAACCCCTCCAAATTGGATTGCATTAGCAGAGCAAAAAATTTGGAGTCACTCAAGCTTTGGGGAGTGCTGATGGTTAGTTCTCCCAAGTGGGATGTTTTCCATAAGCTTCGGAACCTTGAAATCGTTGGTGCAAGATTGGAGGATCCAGCATTGTCCACCGCACTAAGGGCATGTCCTAATTTGACCAATTTGTTGCTGCTGGGCTGTGAAGGGGTTAGGTCAGTTTCGATTGAGTTGCCACATTTGGAGCAGTGTAAGCTGGATTTTTATGGCTTAGGTAACTGCTCACTTTATCTCTCATGCCCGAAAATCCAATTCCTTGAAGTACAAGGCTGTAGTTGGATTAGGGTTCAAGAGACAAACTGCTTGAGGAATCTGTCAATTTCCAATAATGCAGGTAATTTTCTTCATTTGGAGTTATTATGAACTTTAATATTGTTATCATTACTTTTCAGTTTTCCTTGGTTCATTCCACTGATGCAAAGCAAAGTTTCCTGATTATTGTATTAATTATAATTGATTATATGTTCCTGGAAATGCTGTAGGGAGGGTCTACATGGTCGATTTTGGAAATCTTGTGGCTCTTGAGTCCTTGACCCTAAGAGGGGTTCAGTGGTGTTGGGATGCAATTAGCAAAATGCTTTATTGGGCAAGTGAGGTGAAGCATCTATACATGAAGGTTGAATTCACTGGGGACTTCGATACACTTCAGCCCTTTCCGGAGGTTGACTTTGTTGAATTCTTTAATAACCATCCTAAACTGCAGAAGTTTGATATCCATGGAGCAATGTTCGCTGCTCTTTGCCAAAAGAACAGCCTGAAAAACGTGAGTTGATGCTCTGCACTTTTGTATAATATTTGCTGAAGTCAACCTTGTAGACTTCACATTGATAGATGTACACTCTTTTTTTTGCAGGTGGAATCAGGATTTGTGATTCCATGTCTGGAGGAGGTGGTAGTCACAGTGAGATCACCTTTAAATGCTGAACAGAAAATGAGCACTCTTGAGTCACTGTTGAAATATGGGAAAAAATTGAAGACAATGGTAATAAGAATTCTTCAAATGAAGAGCAGCCACAGCAGTTCGGATGATTTCTTTGATGAGATTTGCCGGTTTAGATGCATGAATCGCAAGATAGTTCGAATTGAATAAAGCCTACACGGTCCAATTCCTCTTTAATTTATCCCATTTCAGTTGACATTATTTCCCCGATTTAGTAGTTTTGACTGCTGATTTGATTAAAACTTTAATCATTCTTTAATGATTGGTTCACAACAACAATTTCTTCATGTTGTTTGCTTTTCTGTTTCGTTCATTGTGTTATTTAACTTTCAGAATCAAATAACAGATATAGTTCCAATGCTATATCGTAACTCGTAAGTTAGAGTAATCTAACAAGATGGAATAAATGTGTACTCAGGTTATAAAGAGTGATGAATTCATGCTGCCTGTTTTAGAAACCATGCTCTATATTTTGAACCCTAATGGTGATTGTATTCACCGCAAAAGAGTATTGGTTTAAATCTGTTCGAGTCACATCTAATAGAGTTTTGGTTTACTGGCTTTTTGAAGCCCTCAGGTCACTGTAGTATCAAACTCACCGAAGTGAGTTTTGAATCAACCAGTGGCCTCCATGAAACCAATTTAAGTGCTATATAATGGCATTTTTCACCATTTGATTCCTTGGCACAAAAATTTCTTTACTCACAAAATTACATTTTCACCACTTTGTAGTCAAATTTACTTGGCTTAGTATATGTTTTGTGTCATCTCTATGCGACTATACAGATGGTGATAGATAAACGTAAATCCAATGTACTATTCTTGTGGCCCATGCTGTCCGTTTTCACAAATTTTTCAATGTGGTAATCAGCATTGCTTCACAAGCTGGAGATTCCAGTGCACGCGGTTACAGCTTGATTAACCCAAAATAACCCTTTGGGTTAATCAAATGGTCAGTGAATAATTTGCCTCACAAATCAGGGATCAAATGTTTGTATTTACAACCCAGGGAAAAGTCACCGTTTTCCTGCTTTCAAAAGATTGTAGAGGTCAGGGCATCTCATCCATCACCGACCATGGAGATTTCAATCTCATTTAGACTTATGAAAAAGAACTATTACAACAAATTCCTTGGTGTGATGAAATTGATGACATCTAAGTTCTAACCAGATGAAAACATACAGAATAAGGCTCCACTCGGAGACCTATCATGTTTAACATATTTCTGCAACTGCAGTAAGAACTGAAAATCTATAACAGAATAATAGAGCTTAAGCAAATTAAGAAATGAAGAATGGAATTTCTTCCGTATCATATTAAAAGATGAATGCACAGTAAATGTACCAAAATTTCCTACTACAGTATTCATTTCTTCAGAAAAGGAAAAAAAGGGTTCTAGAGTTTGCTCTTTTAACAAGAAATATAATGTTAGAAGTGAATTTAGATAAGTTTCTTCTTCTGAAAGAATCGCTTCAAGTGCCACACCTGCACACCTGAAACCACAATGCAGACTCCCAAAGACATGATACTGTACCATGCCACTCTGCCATTTGTTTTTTCACTTACTTCCCTCATCTCTGCTTCCCTGTAAGCATATCCCACAATAATTGCTATTAGCTTAATATTAAGAAGAAAACTTTTAATCACTTCCAACTACAAAACAAACTTACTTGGTCTTGAGATAAAGTAGATTCTCATGGATGGCCTCTACCGCCCCTTCAAGTTTCCTCAGTTCAAGCTCCACACCCTATTTGTTAGCAATGCAAACAAATCATGCTAGGTCAAGAGTAATGACAAAAGGAAAGAATAAAATTTGTAAGGAGGAAACTATGAGGGTAATTGGCAAATCTTCTGGTTGCTAAGCAAAATATAATAAATAACATGAAATCCGTTATTCAACCTAAGTTTCTTCCAAAATAAACCCTGTTATCAAGTTAAAGATAATCAGAATTCAAAACTGTTGAGAACAATCCTTAGCACCTTATGAACAATGGAGTCCAAAATAATGCTAACATTTTGTCTCTATTAAATTGGAATTTCTTAAAAACATCAAAGTTCCTTCTGCTTAGTACAAGTATAGTAAAAATTATTACCACAACTCCTCTTCATTCACTCCTAACACCTGATGCTAATAAAATTTGGAAAGATATGATAAAACTCTTATTCAGAGAAGGAGGATGAAAGAAAGGGAAAAAAGTTCTGTCTGTACAGCTCATAAATAAGACTTAAGTATTTTACCGTAAAAAAAGACCCGACTCCTGTGCATCAGGTATTAAAATTATACTAGAAAGGATGGCAGAAGAGCATCTAAATAATAGTGATGCGCTATTTTTAACTGAAATATTTCCTAAACATTAAAATTTCAGACAATAGAACCTAAAATAAATATCTAAAACAAAAAATCTGGCTCACTCTAAAGAAAACAAAAGGAAGCTAAAACTACTCACTTCAAGTTTCTCTTTTCTTGCAACTGATTCCCAATCCTTAGCTGCAATTCCAGTTTTCCAGTCAATATTGACGCTTACATCTCCACCTCCTGGATTATGCCCATCCACCCAAAAACATGCCAGGTAGTTGCCAGCTTCATGAGTCGTGAAAGCAAACTGACCATATGTCACATTCTCCCTGGTATGAAGATTGTTCCCATATGGTGATGTCACCTATCGTAAAACACAAAACATTTTCAGAAATTGAACGCCAAAAAAAAAAAAGGAAAAAAGTACGGGACAGCATCTCCTCACACGATTTCAAATAAAGGAGAAGCTTCATTCAATCCATATTTCATTTACAAATGCTACACCAAAATACGACTTATTTGTAACAGAAAGCATACTCTAATGGTCCAACTATAATTACAATCCCCATGACAAAATTAAGCTATGTTTGGAAGTGATTTAGCAGAACTGTTAACGACTAAAACTGCTTTTTGCAATAACCTCCTGTGTTTGCTTCCAGGAGAATGCAACCATCAAGTGCTTTAGCAAATTGAATTTCATTTTCTGAAAAATCATTCTATCAAATGATTATTCCAAAATCACTACATATTTATACAGTTATGTTCAGGTCCAGAAGTCCAGATTTTGTAAAATCTGGAAGTCATACAATTATTTTACAGTTGCAGAACTCTGATTCTAGCCCAAATTCAGACGCCCAGACTTATTATTTTAAAGCGCTGTACAACTCTGATTCTAGTTTAAATCTGGATTTTGTAAAACTGGAAGTCTAGACCTGAGCACCATTAAAATGGATTTTTATCCATTTCAAACGAACGCTACAAAATAAACACAAAGGCACTTCTAGCTGTTTGAAGGTCTTTTTGCTGCTACTAAAAGCACCCTCAAACACATTATTTGCAAGAAATAAACCAATTAAACATACAAATTATTTTCTCAACAATCAATATTATAATTACACAAATTCATTTCTAGCTGATATATATTCATCACCAATCATCATAACTTCAACACACTGTCGCTAAATTCACTCTAAAAAAATATTCAATTTTTATTATTTTCAAAATAAGCATTTCTGTCATTAAATTTAACATTCCAGAACTACACACACAATACAAAAAAAAAATGCCGAAACCTAACCCTACAATTTGACCGAAATTTTTTTAAAAAATAAAAGTCAAATGTTTCCGAGTTAAAAATTCTAACCTAAAATGATCCAAAACAACGAAATCGAAAAAAATTCATATACCTTGACAGAGATGGTGGGGATATGAGAGTGATCATCGGAAACGACGACGTAATCGGCCAAAACGACTACGTTGTTCTGGATTTCCTCCGACACGCATTTGGTTCCCGTCGCTGGTAGGTTCAACCATATGGCGTCGCTCACTACAGCATTAATCGTGAAATAGAAGGCAAAGAAGAGAGGGAACAATACCTCGCTGCGCACGTTAGCACTCTTCGCCATGGCCAGATTCTGAGTTAATGATTGCGTTGGGTTTCGAAAACACTTTCGATTTCGATCTGCTTTCATGCAACAACAATTAAGTTGATTACTTGATGAGAGAGTTTTGCCGTATAGGTCCTTAATTTTTATATTTTTACTAGCTAAGCGTAGTTGATTAATTTTTGATCGCTTGGGTTCTCAAATTCTACTGAAATGACAGTAATGCTCATTAGTCAATGGCGACCATAAATTGCAAAACGGAGGGTAATTCCGTCATTCATAGAATGGATAAACTGCGTTCTTATTTGTAACAAAACATAAAATTTTGGACCTAGACGACAATCCACCACTAGCAAATTTTTCAACTCTAGACTCCACGTTTCGTATTTGATTAATGCTGCACGCTTCCCCAACTACCGAGTGGTTTTAAGTTTTCATTTTAATTTAGCTAGCTATTTCAGTTTGAATCAAGAAAAGTGAGTTTAAAAATTAGTTAGTGTTTTTCTCAGATAATATAAATATTTCGTGACATTCATGAATTAGATGATAATATAAATATTAGGTAACATTTATGAATTAGATGATAAAATTAAATAATAAGTAATTTTATATTTGAATGAGACTATATCAGTGTCAGTATTATTGTTACACTAAATCTCATTAGAACATTATTAAATTAGTAAAATCTTCTTGAGATTCTCGTATTTCATGTGCCTTTAAAAAAAATAATTCAGTGTTGATGTTTACCCCGAGTTAAACCCCAAAAGTCCCACAAAAACGACGTTGTTTTAATTTTGAAATTTTTTAATTTGAGCACCAGTGCTTTGTCGAGCATTTCGCATTCTCCTTCAATCCATTTTAACCACACGACATCGTTTGATAATAAATTTTGTTAATTTGAGTGTTGTGTCGAGTGCAAGCATATGCTTTCTCTTCCTTTCAACCACAGCACTCCAGCTACAAAATACTAAGTACAAAACCCCTAAATTGAAAAATCCCAATTGGTTCCTCAAAGTTGAGTACAGAACTCCTAAATTACAAAACCCCAACTGGTTCGTCAAAGTTAGTTTCAATTTGTGCGTGGGCTTTGGCATAAGGTAACTTGTTGGTTCCTCAACGTTTACTTGAATCTTGAGCCGGTTCATTTTGAATTGAAGCTTAACCTGTTTCATTTTGAACTGTAAGCATTTGTTTTTCTATCATTGTTTCTAAATTTAATGAATTTGGGATAATTAATTAATAATATTCTGGATTTGTTTTTAAATTCAATGAATTGTGAGCTATTTTATTTTAATTTGTGAGCTGAATCGTGAGCATTTGTATCTATATTAGCATTTGTTTCTATATTAATTTTTTTTATAAATTTAATGAATTTAGGATAACTAATTAATAATATTCTGACTTTGTTTCTAAATTTAATGACTCTTGAGCTGTTTCATTTTGATTTGCAATCTGAATCGTGAGCATTTTTATCTATATTATTGTTTCTAAATTTAACGAATTTCAGATAATTAAATAATAATGTTCAGTTTATATTTTAATTTGTTTCTAAATTTAATGAATTTGAGATAATTCATTAGTAATATTTTGAATTATTTTAACTTGTTTGTAAATTTAATGAATCTTGAGCTGTTTCATTTTCAATAAAATCTTGAGTTGTTTCATTTTGAATCGTAAGCATTTGTTTCTATATTGTTGTTTCTAAATTTAATAAATTTGGGATAATTAATTAATAATATTTTGAATTATTATAATTTGCAGTAATAATGGACGAGGTTGATGAAGTGGAGGAATTGCATGATTTACAAGAGGCTGATTTTGAAGGAAATAATGAAAAATTGGCGGAAAAAGTTGTTGAGTCTAAGGTTGGGATGTGTTTTAATAGTCCGAATGAAATGTTTGAATATTACAAAGCTTATGGCCAACAAGAGGGGTTTCCAGTGATGCAGAGATCTTATAATAAAGGGGATAATAATGAGAGTATGAAATATGTGACATTTACTTGTGGGCGAAACGGCAAGTCAAAAAGCAAATCCTTATTTTGCGGCTTCAACCTAACCAGAAAATTAGATGCAATGCTAAAATTAGATGACGTTTGGATTTTGTTAGTGGAAAATGGGTAATTGGAAATTTGTACCTTAAACACAACTATGCTATAAGTTCAGAGCAAGTGTAGGTATTATCGACGCAACCGTACCATTAGCCATTATGTGAAAAAATAGCTTGAAATAAATGAAGAAACAGGAATTAAAATGGCTCAAAGTTTCAAGTCTATTGTTGTTGAGGCTGGTGGCTTTGAAAATGTCTCATTCTTAAAAAGAGATACTAGAAATCATGTTGACAAAGGGAGGCGAGTAAAGCTCGGAGAAGGGGATGCTACAGCAAGTCAGAAATATTTTAAGAAAATGCAAACAAAAAATGATGGATTTTTCTTCAGTTTTGACTTGGATGAGGAGGGTCAGTTAAAAAACATATTTTGGGCAAATCCAAAAAGCAAGGCAGCCTACAAAGACTTTTGAGATGTTATATTTGACTCCATATACATTAGAATAAATATGACATGCCATTTGCTCCTTTTGTGGAGTTAATCATCATGGTTATTCTATTTTATTAGGATGTTGGTTAATTTTGCATGAGGATACGGAGACGTTTACGTGGTTATTTGACACATAGCTATAATGTATGTCTGGCTCTCCTCCCCTTGGAATCATCACAGACTAAGACAAAGCTATGAAAAATGTAATTGAGATTGTTTTTCCAAATACTAGGCATTGATAGTGTTTGTGGCATATTCTGAAAAATGTGCCTAAAAAGTTGGGATGGTATGCAGAATATCATGTCATTAGAATTTCATTGCATTCTGTTGTTTATAATTCACCGACTCTTGTTGAATTTGAGGAACCTTGGCATGATATGTTAGATAAATATGATCTTGGTGATAATCAATGCTTAAATGGTTTATATGAGAAAAGGTATCGTTGGGTTCCATATTTTGTTAAAACTACTTTTTAGGTTGACATGTCAACCACTCAACATAGTGAGAGTATAAATGTTTTTTTTTATCGATATGTTAACTCAAAAATAATTTTAAAGCATTTTGTGGAGAAATATGAGAAAATAATAGAAAGTAAAATTGAAAAAGAATGGCCAGCAGATACTAGGTGCTTCAGCCAACGAATGTTATATCATACCAGTTTCACAATGGAAAAATAAGTTGAAAAAGTATACACTATTTTCAAGTTTCAAGAAAATAAGAGCTAATGGATAAAATGTATTGTGAGTATTTCAGTTACAAGGGGATCAAAATATGAAATCATCGAAAATAACGGAAAGAATAAAGAGAAGACTTTTAAAGTTTTTTTTTGAAAAAGATAACGATGAAATTCATCGTGCATGTTGAATGTTTGAATGTAAAGGGATTGGTTGCAAACATGCCATTGCAGTGTTGATACGTAACCGTATAACATTACTTCTTGAGAAGTATAGGAGGAAAGATGTGCGAAGATACTACAGTCGAGTGAAAGCCAGTTACGATGTGACAAGTTCGAACATTGACCTCTGAATGTTCGCTGTGAAAGCGAAGTTGGTGCGGCGGGAAGTTGTACGAAAATCATACAGGATCTAGTAGTATCTGATTGTAAAGGTCGTCTACTTTCTCAAAGAAAGCAAAAGCAATTTAAAAAATCAAAACAGAAGCCGAACAATGCATCGTTGAGTACAACTGCAAAGGTAATTCTATTACATCAAAGTCATTTATATTAATATATCACATTCATTTGTAATTAATTTAATACAAATTTTAAATGTGTCTAGCTTACTTTCGTAGGACTCAGAGGTACACGATTTTTCTTCTTAGACGGCTTCTATAATCCCAACACAAAAGAGTAATATGCCTGTGGTAATATTTTTTTTTTTTTGGAATATCCATTTAATGTTTACTTCAACCTATTGTTAGTGTTGTTTCATTGTTATTTGTGTTAATAATTTGTGTTTTTTTGGTATAACAGCTACCACAACAGGTACTCCCACAACGTGCCTTTTTCCCCCCTACTATCAACTTTGGATAAATTATGAAGGAGTTCATCATGTAAACTTCCAACAATTACTACAATAAGATTTCAAGAATGCCAATCAGACAGAGTTTTCTGCTAATGATCCAAGCACATGATCAAAGTTAGCTTGTGTTTTGATGTATTATTTTGTTTTTGTCATTGTTTAAATCCAAATGGGATATTCATTTGTTGAATGTAGTTAATTCACATCTATAAATGCAGTTTATATTTATGTTGTTACAGCAACAATTTAAATATAATTTCTAACATAATAAAGTGAAATAACTCAGAAACTTATATTTCAAAAGAAAATATTATTACATGTCTAATAGTTTTTTTTTTGGTAACATAGTACAAATTAAACAACTTAAAAATAACACTTGAATAGAAAATATTGCACAATAATCACAGGCATTTTAATACAATCATATCTTGGTGTTTGTCTCCTTTGAAGTTCTTCGTCATACAATCGTCTCTGCATTTCACATTCTTGCATATGCTCAAGTTGTTTATGAAATAATTAAAATTTACTGGACAAACACTCAATCTCTAATGCCAACTTCCTAACCTCTTCCACTAATAAGTCAATTTTCTCTTTGCTGGGTTTACGATCTTCTGCCTATAGTTCTTTCATTCTTTATAAAGCCAAAATCTGCGGTTTGGATTCTTTGTTGTACGTGACGTTAATAACTCTATTTGATTACCGCATCCGTTATATAGTTACAGCGAGTTTCGAATTTCACTTGTGTAAAATGACGTTGTGATTAATGGAATGCTGAAACTACAAAATAATAATAATAATAATAATAATAATAATAATAATAACAACAAAAGGAAAAAAGAGCATTAAAGCAAGCAAAAAAATCAGAACAAAAATAATTTCTATGCCCAGGCCAAACACTAACAGGTGGGAATAAAATTCAGTGCAATGATAAGCCTTGAATTGGTTCCTTCACTAGCGAAGTAATGATATCAACAACTAATCTTGCTCAACATACACTTGGACAAGTAAGATTCTAAACTTTAAATATTCTAATTTGAATCCTATATATCATAGCTCAACTATTAACAAAAATAATTTATGTGTCCAGGCCAAACACTAATAGGTGGGAATAAAATTCAATGCAGTGATAAGTTTGGTATAAACTTTGAATTGGGTTCCTTTGCTGCTGGAGTACTGATATCGACAACTGATCTTGCTCAACATACACTTGAACAAGTAAGGTTCTAAACTTTAAATATTCTAATTTGAATCCTATATATCATAGCTCAACTGTTTTGAATGTTAGAACTGTTGTAATCAAAATTGTGACTCCAAGTTGCCACTATTGATATTAAACATTTTTGAAGAAAAAATTATTCTTGAATTGCCAATCATTTTCTCCTTTCTCATACTTAAAATAACAAAAAATAATCAAATTTTCACTACAAGTGTTGAAATTTCTTCTCATCTTATGCTAAATTGCAGGGTAGTGAGTAAAATGAGGCCTAGTTCTAAATTGAACCAGGCGTAATATCAAACAAAGAGAAATTAAAAAATAAGAAATCTTATGCTAAATTCAAGGCTTACACCCAATTCAAGCCCAAACACTAACGATTTCTTAGGTACTAATAATATCTAGCACCAGTAACACTAGTTGCAGCAACACTTGCAACAACAACACTTTTTACGATTTCTTAAGTTTGAAATTTTTTGTTTTGGATTGCAGAAGCTTGGACATAAAAATTTAAAAAACAAAATCATGTAGCTGAGATACACAAATAGAGTAATTGATTGTCAACATAAACCGAAATAGAAACACATAAACAAAATCAGGAGTAACAATCTGTCATAAACATAAGCACAAACTCAATCATCCTTGTCTTCCTAAGAAGATTATGAAATCAGCAGATATTACTTTAATTGTTGCAATTTTACAACTCTAAATTAAGCATTCCCTAAATTAGCCAAAGCCTCACTCAGCTAAAACATAAATCTACGGCTACCTAAATAAGGTGTAGAAGCATTACCTCAGGTGCAAAATTATCTTGTTCGTTGTGGTTGTTGGCTATTACATGATGGCCGTGGGGAGCCGTGGGTGGCGCTTTGTGAGTGGATGTGGTCTATGGTTCTATTTAGCTTTGTGGGTGCTGGTTGTTGCATGACTGTCGGCATTGGCAACAACGATGGCTGGGCTCGCGTGACAGTTGTGAGTTGTGGGCGATGGTGGTTATGAGTAGTGGCCGGAGACCTTGATCGATGGTGAGATTGCAATTGTGGTTGGAGACCTTAATGGATGCTGAGATTGCAATTGTGGCTGTGAGTTGAATCAAAACGGTGAGCTTTTGGCTTCATCACAATGGTGAGTCTTTATGTTAATCAAAACGGTGAGTTTCAATTCGAAGCTTGAGTCGGGGCACGGATCGGCGGAAGTAGCATTTTCCAAAATAATTTTACAACATATAAGATTCATTATTTAATACATAAGTGTCATTGTTTTCGATTTCTACAGATGATTTAGTTATTTTTGGCAGTGTTGCTATTTATGCCCCATATTTCATCTTGTCAGAACCACTTCCAAGCGCAAGGCACGGTAACTTTACTTTTTCAATGGGGTCAGCAAAGAAAAATTCACGGTGCAACTAAGAACTTTCGAACAAAAGGCTAATAGAACTTGTGCCCGTTTACGAAGAAAACGAAGTGCATAACAGCTTCGTGTTGGATTTGAATTTTTAAAAGAACGGCCCAAGATGCTCATTATATGTGGCATGTCATCATATTCATACTATATTCTAAGTTAGGTTTAAATATTCAAATTTCAACAAAGGTGGGGTGAGTTTGAAATCGACTCAATCTAAACCTCCACATTAGGTAGATTTTTTATTGCACATTTTCAATTTCATGGCTTCCAAACCCATTAATATTAAATCGATTTTTCGATTTAAATAAATTTCAAACAGACAAAAACATATTAAGTATTTGTATAGTTAATTACATTTGATGTCATACGATTTTCATTATCTTTTTTGTTAATTTACTGGTTCCATTACAAGGGACAAATTAATTAGACTGTATATTTTTTTTTTCAATACACTAATTATATATGAAAAAGAGTAAAATTTTCTATTGTTTAACTAACTAATCAAAGATTTCTTGATATTTTAAAATATATTCAAACTCTCTTCAATGTTAACCTTTTTGTTGATCTTATCATTTTATTCTTAATAATTATTTGACGTTGGGAATATGAAAATATTTAATTATTTAATTAAATATATTAATATTTTTAATCATAATTAAGTGAAAAAATAGATGCAAAATTATTAGAAACAAGAGAATTGTCATAATTTTTTAATTAGTTAAAAATGTAATTGCATTAAATTTTTCAACTAACACACGCACACACATGCATACTTTTGGAGAATAATACTTTTCAATATACACACATATATATGTATGTATGCATGTATGTATGTATATGTATTTTCTAATTTAGGATTTTAGAGTGCAAGAAAGTTAGGAAAGCTTTCACTTTAAAATTCCGAACCAAACACACACACACACATATATTAATTTCACATTTAAATTTTAATAAAATTTAAAAAAATTCGGAATTAATTAAAAAATTATGACAATTCCCTTGCTTTTTCTCATAATTAAATTAAAATTTTCAATTACTTATAATTAAAAGCATTCAATTAATTAAATAATTAAAGATATTCATATTCTCAATACCACACAACCATCAAGGGTAACATGGTAAGACCAGCAAAAACTTTAACATTTAGGAGAATTTTGATGTATCTTAAGAATCAAGAAAATTTCGATTAATTTAAACAAATAACGTGGAGTTTCACTCTTTTTTTCTCAATTATATTGCAACCATAAACATTCTTCTCAATAATTCACTTACCAAGCTGTATGTAACAACATTTTTTAACATTATTTATATTCATTGTGATTAATTGTAAAATCTTCACCTCACGGCGGCAAAAGCAAGCTTAACTAATCAAAAGATTAGAAAATTGTGGAATTAGAAATTGACAAATTCAACGGTGCATGGTCCCACGGTCCACCATACTGAGATTCCCTTCAATGTATTAGATAAGAAAATCCGTCCACATCTCCGTCATCCCACCACCTTTCATAGAGAGTAGAAAAAATTCTTCTTTTTCAATAATTTGTCAAAAGAAAAAGAAACTCCAACGGTCCAATTCACACACACCCCTTCAGGTCATGAAAGCATGACAAAAAAAAAAAATGAATTGCTTGATTATGATTAATTTTAACAATTTACGGTCTCATTTTAATGGGGGATCGATCAATTTGGCTGCAAATATTTCTCTAGGTGAAGTTAAAAAAATGCTTCAAATATTCATGAAGCAAGTTATAAAATCATCTAACTAATATACTTATTCAAAATTTAGTAGTTTATATTAATTTTATAAAAAAAATATTAATAATTTAATAAAATTTTATAAACCTATCTAAACGGCTATTTCTTTATTTATTTATATTAATAATAAAACATTTTATCAATGGACTTTTTGGTCACTAATCTTTATATGATATTATTCTCCTCCCACCCACTTAACTTTTTCATCTATCTACATTATTCTTCTCTAGATCTTTGCATCGCCGCTATTATTCTCTCAAGTCTCAACACTCAGAACACAAAATTAAAACAATGGAAGCCCTGATTTCCCAATTCACTTTCCTCTCAAACCAAGCTTGCCAAGACAAAGACTTTGATCCATATGCCATCGAAGACTTGATGAAACTGTTTGAGATCGAAGCATACAAGTCGTGGGCAGCAATGGAGCTTGAGCAAGAAAGAGAAGTCGAGGAAGCTGAAATCACCATGCAAAAAGCCGAAGATTATCTTGATTCAGCCATGGAAGATGCCATGGATGAGTTCAGAAGGTTTGAGGAAGAAATGATGAGAATTGAGAGAGACGAGTATAATGGTTTGGTTGAGACTGCTGAGAAAGCCAAGAAGATGGGGAAGTTCATGGAAAAAGCAGCAACTTTTGCTTCCAACAAGTATATTGAAGCTGCTATGAATTCTGCTTCTGCTTCTATGAAAGCTGCTTTTAGGGGTGTTTCATCCAATAGGGTTCATCCTTCTTGATTTTTTGAGTATAAATTTGTTTCATGGTTTCTGAAAAATGATTATGATCATTATTGTGTACCGTATGAGAATAATTTTCTCTTGTTTAATTTAAGGTTTTTGATTTCTGTAAATGCTAAATTCGTCTCAATCTTTAGTTGTTTTGATTATGGGGCCGCAAATACATATGTTAGTTTCTGGCTTGATTTCATAAGCTTATTATTTTGATATAGTTTATCAATTTTTTCCATCTAATAACAGCCTTACAACCATAACTTTCAAGCGATAATATTATAATACTAAATAGAACCTAGAACTATATAATTATAAATATAATGACCCCTGCACATTCAAGTTTCATAATGATCATCTTAATTAACAGGACCAATTTGATTAATTTCAAAGATTAATACTATAGCCACAAATTATTTTACACAATCTAATATGATATAACACCAGTAAGTGAATGATAAAAAATATTTTAGAATAAATTACGTGAACCATTTGGTACTTTCAAGGAATGAATAAATATTTTTATGTCATACTACTTTGAAAAAAATATGTATATAAATAGTCTATAGCTATACCATTATGAAATTTTTAAAAAAAAAAAATTATGGAAGTTAATTGATCAAATTGCCAAATTTTAAATTTAAATTTTTTTTTTTCATTCTTAAATTATCCTAATTGGATAGTTGCCCGACTTTTTTCCCATATTAGCAGGTCTGTTTGGTATAATTTTCTAAAAATGATCTATTTAAATATAACTTTGTCTTAGTTAGAGCTTTTACAAGTGGAATTTTTACCCAAAAAAATTAGTTATTTGATTGTTAACATCAAGCCTTTATTAAAATGGTAAAATTACTTTAATAGATATTTTTTAAAAAAATTATATTATAAAAAAATGAAATAAAATTGTCAAATAAGAAAATAATTTTTAAGTCATTTTAATATTTTAAAATATTTTTTCAACTTTTACTTCCGACAGCAACAAATTTGAACTTTTGCTAACAAAAGCAAATTAGCTTATTTTAATCTTTAAAAACTTCTGAAAAAAACACCAAACAGCACAAAAAATTTTAAAATGTGTTTATAAAATTAAATAAATACTTATGACTATTAAATAAGCTATACTAAACGTGTAGTAAATCATAAATGCTTCACTTGCTTCCCAAAAGGATAAATATTTTCTAGTCTCTACAGTTTCAACAAATTATTTAACTATGCCTTAAATTTTTTTACCTAAATTTTTTTGTTATATTTGTTTATGTTAAAATCTACTTAATCATCATCTATTTTTCACTCCTGACAAATCTGGTTGTTGAATTCTAAGTTAAATTAGACAAAAAATACTACTTTAATTTTGGATAGTTAGATTTATCAATGCGTAATTGGTTTAAAATATACGGACTCGAATGAATTTATCCCAAACCGGTTAAATTGAATGAAACGACAGCGTATTGCAGGTTTTCATATTTTGATGATCTTCAAAGACATCTAAAATTTGGTAGATTTCGTGTTCGTTTTAAAGAGTCAACAACTTGTCGTCACCATTAAAAAAAAAAAAAAGTTCTGTTTTTTGGGTAATAATTTCATCTCTTTCTCTTAACTTTTATAATATTGTTGTCAATTTCAGGTTTCATGTAAAGGTCAAAAAAAGTTGAGATCATACAGGTACACTTGATTTAGGGTTTTATATTTTCTGTTTGTTTCCCGAGAAATAGTCAAACGAACAGAAAATCAAAATTTGTTTATGTGCATATGCTGCAGCGGCAGTTCAACTTCAAATGATTACACCAGAAACGCGTAGTTTAATCAATTTTATTTTTAATTTTGTATGATTGTTAAGTGAAAGGTTTTAGTTTTATTTAGTTTGAAGTTATATTATCTTGCTAGCAACTAAGTTTAAGTGTTTAATGTTATCAATTGATAACCTATTTGCAGGTCAACAACTGAATTTGTGCTTAAAAAAAAAGAAGATAATATTATAAGCTTGAATTGATAGGAAATGCCTAGGGACTTGTCGCGGTCACGTTCGCGTTCCCCATCATATAGGAGGAGACATTCACCATCACCCAGGTATAGCAGGAGGAGTCGGAGAGAGAGAAGCCGATCACCATATTCTTATAGCAGGTGATCCCGTTTATGTTCTTATTATTTTACGTTAATGTGATTAATTATCAAGCCATTGTAACAAAGATTGGGGACTCGCATATCTCATGCGGATTGGATATACAATATGTTCGAGTTGCTCTGTACGCACCCAGCTCCATGCTATAAAGAAACACCAAGCAATAGGTTTGAAAGTTTTGATATTGTGGAGAGTCAAGAATTTGGTAGGAGCGGTGGTTGGATAAATTGGCTGCCAAACTGCAGTTGCTGGTGCAAATGATACCCTCGAATGTGAAAGAAATTTGGCTTATTGCTTATTTGGTGACAGATTTGCTGTCTAGACATATCAATAATTCTTGAAATGGGCATATTCAATGGTTGCATCCTGTGGAGTGTTGTCTTTTACATGACAAATTAGCAATTGCTCATTGTAGAGGATTATTGTTTTAGATGTTCAACTGTGGGAATGTTTTTTCAATTAATTGTCCTTTTTTGCATGCTTATGATGTTTTTTTCTGTTCAGATAGTCTTCTCTTATTCTGTAGTTTCAGGAGCACAGTCCTGATGTAAAAACTTTCATTTGATGAAAGTCATGTTGATGTTTTAGTATTGCTGGTTTTTTCAGAAAACACTTGATGACTATGTTGCTTGACTTACATCTCTACGGCATCTCACATTTCTGCAAACTGGCTATTTGCATGGAAAACTAGGAAAGATTCCTAACATAAATATCTGGAGTTAAACATATGTAAGTTATTGACAGTTAGATAGGATGCATGTGCTTCATAATAAAATTCAAAAACTCAGTTTCTTCCCATCATATGGGATGGGAAGTGAGCAGGTGATGGGTGTCGATGGGTGTCCTTTTGTTGCTCGATTCTGACATTAGCTTCTTCATGTGATAAAAGAGGGAGCACACAATGGTTAGTCTTAACAATGTGTGAGGTAACTCTGTACATGCTTCTATATTTATTGCAGAAGATGATGGGTCTGATTGGCATTTTTGTTTTAAACTGTAATGCCAGAAGTTTTGCTGTTGCTCAATTATATATTTTTTATTACAGAAAAAAAAGTCGCTCAATTTCTCCACGACGCCGTAAAGGCCGTTCTCCTTCGCCAAGGCGGCGTAAAAGCCGTTCGCCAACTCCAAGGCGGTATAAGAGGCAAAGAAGTAGGAGTTCTTCATTGTCTCCTGCCCATAAATCTTCGAGTCCAAGTCTTGGGTCATTAGAGCAGAAAAATGCAAGTGAAAAATTGAGGAAAGAAGAGGAAGAGAAAAAAAGGTAGATTTCAGATATTTCACAGCTTTTTGCAATTTAATCATTTTCTTTTATCACCTTATTTTAGTTCACCATTGGTTAGTTATCTTTGCCTTTAAATTTTGGCTACACTCTTAAGGGATCGTGCACATGTTATCCTTTCGCTCAGTTGTTTAGAAAATGTCACTGCTGTAGTATACATTTATGTAACACAGATAACCATAGTTTATATGTATGAAAGGCTTCTTGTTGACTTGTTGCTTTACTGCCAGCCTGTTAGTCATGATAATCTGGAATTAGTAAATATGACTTAGTCTGAATATTATGGAATTAGACCTGTATAATGTTTTTGTACTGATTGTAATGCTTGGACAATGAACGTACTGGGGAAATAACTACACTGATGCAGGCCATACACTATGTCTGCTGCTTCACACAATTTCAGAATTATTTACGATTACCATCTCAGTCAAGTGTGGCTACCTTGATACCTTCTGGTTGAGAGGTGGGAAGTTTGTGTTCTGATCCACCATAATCAGAGAAAAGAAACTTAGGTCTTTTATAAATTTGGTGCTTGGGTTCTTTTGACTCTTCCCTTTTATTGTCTCTGTCCCTGTGCCTGCTTCCCTTGTCTTTGAATTTTCCTTTCTTATGTTGTCTTTTAGACACGTTTTAATTGGGTCTTCTCATATGAAAAGAGTATAATCACATCTTCACATGAACTTTGAGTTTTCCTACATTGTCACGTAGAAATCCAAGATGAAATGTTGACGAAGTAAATAATCCATTTGTCATCTTCCATCTCTGGTACTGAATGTTTGACAACCTACTCCATGTGTTGTTGGAATCTAAAAACCCACATTTACATTGAAGCACAATTATTGTATTATACATTTTTTTTAAGGGAAGCAATAGTTACCATATAATTTTGGAACATTTGTAAGAGAGAAACCTGGACATTTTATCTTCTTAATTTATACTAGCTTCTACCATGTGCCAACAGAAAATGTGAAAATACATTGTAATTGTTGAATCTAACTGCTAGCTGCTTTTCATTTGCAGCCGTGACTTTTCTCATTGTCCTTTGCTTTCCGTTCTTTTCTATAGGATTACAGGGAATTGTCTTAAAGGCATATCATTTTTATTATGTATCAGTGTCTTCACCTTCATTGTTACACTGCTATCATTTGTGGTCTTATTCCCAAAGCATCTAGGTTTAGTTGAGATATTTTCTCCACAATGCATTTCGATTTCCATTTCAATTTCACTTCTTTCTCGCCATTTTTACCCCTACGTTAATATCTGATCGTTATATATGGTGAAGAGTACACCATGGGTAAGGTAAAGTGGAAATTAAACATGTAACTTGAAAAGGTTGAATACAAATAAAAATCTGAAAATAGAGCAGATAACATCATATGTTTTGGGGCTATGTGGATTTTTTTTTAATGCCTTTTTTATTTTATTTTTTATTATAGCGAATATTTTCTGTATATTTCAAGTTCTGCAGCCATAACAATATATCGGCTAAATTGGTATATATAAGCTCAGTTTTCTAAATAATATATATGAGTTTTTAAAAACCATAAGGATGAAGAATTAATAGGCATCTAAACTTATTTTGCGAGATAATTTGTTACTTTTGACAGGAAAAGCTAATTAGACCTCTCTTGACCCCATTAGCTTGGAGTAATGAACTAACCTTTTTGATATAACTCCTGCTGCATAGAAAGCTGTTGGTCAGAGATTTGATTGTGGAAAGCTGGTGGCCTTGTGGCCTCCTATACCTGAAGTTTTATGATCCAACTGGGGTATTCTTTTAGAAGCCTAGTTACGGTGGAGTGATATTTTCCCAGGTCCTAACCTGTGTATGATGGTCTTTCGTTGAATTTGGATTGGATTTGCCCTCCAGCAAGCGCCTGCGCACCCACCACCCACACCCCCCTCCCCTAAACCCACACCTTTTTAATTACTTGTAACAATGAGATTTATATACCTCCTGCCAACTTTGCAACTTTTCCTTTCCCATTTCCTTTTATTCCCACTAGCGTCAAAGGTCGTTAGGGTAGGTTTTCAAACTTATTGCCTTCACTCAAACAAGTCTGACGCACATGCATTTTCCCTCTAATTGCATGATTATTTTGCCTCTTCACATTCTGGGACTTCTTTCCATCTGATATTTCATGCTTTTTCTGTTCAAGATACAAGCTTTCCTCTCAAGTATACTGTTGTTTTCTCTTAAAACCTCATTCCTTAACTTGTGATATTTGGGGTGCCTAATTCATAATTTTGTGAAGCTTCTCCGAATCCCCATCCATAAATAGTGACTGAGGACTGACCTACATCAGTTATGGATTTCATTCATCTGAAATATAAGAAATAATGACTCAGTTAAAAGCATTGTTACAGAATTCAGTGTTTAAATAGTAGAATGACTTACCTTTTGTTAACTTCTCATTTTTTTCATAATCAATATCGGTAAATTTTTGCCTCTCATAAACCTTTGAACTTAGCCAGTCTCAATTTAAATCAGCTTAACTTGGCCTGGATTTACTGGTATAAAATGTGAATTTGCTTTAAAATCTGAGGTGCTGTGTTATTTGGCAGACTGTCAAACCCTTCAAATCGAACTTGAATGGGTATTCAAATCAGTGCAGTTTGCCTTTAGTAAAAAATCCCCTATATTCTGTTTGTATGTGGTCCTTTGCCTCCTACAAGTGATTTTTTCTGCTTGTGAATGCATGCCATTTGTGTGAATGTGCTGTTCCTTTCAACATATAAATGCACAAAACCAGCCATGTTTTTTGTGTCAAAAGAAATATCTTGAATGCAAAGGATTGATTTATTGTGGTAATTAGTTTTAAAACTGCGACAGGTTACCTTGACATTTTCTCCACAGGCTTCTCTGAAGGAAGATACTGCTAGTTCAACCTGTTATATTTGATGATCATTGGGTGCCTCGTTTATCTACTATTCACCATTTTGAAATTGATTTGTTTGGATCAGGATTCAGTTAGAGGTATGCCTTAAAAGCATGAGCATAAATTTTAGTGCCTATCGTCATGAAGGTTAGTTTGTCATTTATTGTAGTTAAATAGCAAGTATAGAGAGAGGGAGAGGGAGGAAAGAAAGGCGAAATATTTCAAAAAAGAATCAGGGTTTGTGCATTGTTGTTTTAGTTGCAGTGTTTGTCTGGATATGAAGACATCTGTAATAGGAACCGTGGCATATTCTACCAAGCTAGGAACAGTCATTTTCCCTGTTAACTTCCTCTCTTGTATTCCAGGCGTCAACAAGAAGCAGAACTGAAACTGATAGAGGAAGAGACTGCTAGGAGAGTGGAAGAAGCGATTAGGAAGAAAGTTGAAGAGAGCTTGAACTCTGAGGAGATAAAGATGGAAATACAAAGGCGATTGGAGGAGGGGAGGAAGAGGCTTGTCGATGAAGTTGAATCTCAGCTTGGGAAAGAAAAGGAAGCTGCTCTTACTGAGGCTAGAAGAAAGGAGGTATTTACTTCTGACAAGAAACCTGCTGCAAATGACTCCTTTCTTTACTTTTGTGTTTTCATCACCAATGTGCGAAGCATATCAATCGCTGCTATCATGGTGAATTGACATTTAAGCTGCTGGAAGGAGAAGAAACCTGCTACTTTTATGTTTTCATCACCAATCTGCAAAGCATATCAATCACTGCTATCTTGATGAATTGACATTTAAGCTGCTGGAAGGACAAGAAACCTACTGCAAAACCTTAGTAAAATCACTTTTCTCCTTTACTCTAGTTTTGCAAATCACTTGCCCCCCGTCACGCTTTGGCAAAACCACCCTTCTTTTAAAAGAAAACAAAACAATTTTTAAAGATGAATGGTGACATGATTCCACATTACACAAATCTGGAAAAGGGAGTACTAGGTAGGTCAAAACTATCTTGTCACGTAATTGCTGTTGAGGGATCGGGTTAATTGTAGCTTTTGAGGTTCACTTTTTCAATGTGGATGGAAGAAATCTGCTGGGTTTTGATAGGCATTTTTGTTTTCTTCTCCTCTAGTTTTATCATTGTGGGTATGGTTGCCGTATCGTAAAACACTCGTTCGCATTGTACCTAATTTATGTTGATTTCAGGAACAAGCCCGAAAAGAGAAAGAAGAATTGGAGAAAATGCTTGAAGAGAACAGGAGGAAGGTGGAAGAAGCTCAAAGAAAGGAAGCCGAGGAGCAGCAAAGAAGAGAGGAGGAACGTTACCGTGAACTAGAACGGATACAAAGGGAGAAAGAAGAGGGCCATGCGAAGGAAGAAGCAACAAGAGGAGGAAGAACGGGTAAACCAAATGAAGTTGTTGGGTAAGAACAAATCCCGGCCAAAGTTATCATTTGCCTTTGGCTCTAAATGAATTATCGAGAAGCTTAGTTTGATTTTTTCCCACCTTTTTTCAGATGTTTGTGTTTTCATATGATCGATACAGTTTTTGTTATAAGAAGTTCCCATTCTAAGCTCTATAAGCTCTTTTTCTTTCCTTCTGTTGTGTTATTTGAGACCTAGGGAAATAGAATCTTGAAAATAGGCTTCTGTATACATTCTAAAGATTGTCATAAAATCCACTGTCTTCTTCATTCATACTCTATATATTTAACAGTGATGGGAATAGGTTGTGGAATTTTCCGGGTTTGGCTGTGGTTAATGGATATTCATTACTCATTTCTATTGCGATTATCTCTTGATACACCTTATTCTACATTACAGCAAAGATTTGATCTGTTCAAATAATTGTGAACAAGTCTCAAAGGGGTAGTGAGTAGGCTTGATCCTTCTTACAGAAACAGTAAGTGTTTTTAAGGGATCAATTCTCATTCTCTTCACTTCACACTGATTTTGGGCAAATTAAAAGAATTTAAATTTAGCCACTCGGCTAAAAGTTCAAACCTCCACAAAAGCATTGTGGGGGTCTTTTCTTTCTCAATTATACAATATAATTTAGTGAAGACAGTTTTTTCTCTTACGCAATGTGAGTGAATTATTAGTGAGTGAAGGCATCTTTCGAATATTAGTGAAGGTAAAAAATTTGATAGTAGACATTCTTCGAACGTTAGTAAGAGTTAAAAATTTGTGAAGTATTTCATAAGATTTAATGTAAATTAATCTCAATAATTATCTCATTGTAAATATCAATAATAATCTCATATAATATGAGTTGTAATCTTGAGCAATTGTCTCATGTAATTAAAAAAATAGAATTTAAATTTGTTTCACTATTTTTATTTTTTTGGATAAAATTTGTTTTACATGGAAAGTAAACATCAATAAATTTTCATCATTTATGGAAGTTAATGAATTTCAAGGATTAATTTTTACCAAACATAAAAGTTAATATGAAGAATTGTATACATACATATATATATATAAAGCATAAAATACATATTATAATATATAAAAAATAAACTTAAAAGAGATTGAGATTGAATGTTTAGTTTGCAGAATGTGAGAGTAGAGAGATAATATATAATTGTAATGTAGAGAGAGAAAGAGATTAGTGAAGAAAAATTTTAAGATTTTTTAATTTTAAATTTTTAATAATCAATTTATTTTTTTAAAATGGATATAGGGAGAAATTGGGTGAGTTCAAATAACTCTACCCTAAACAAAATGTTTGAACAGTTGCTAGTGCACAATTGACAAATGGGCCAGGCCTGAGCCCACCATGTTTACAACTAATCGAAAAAGGAAGTGGAAAAATTTAGAGTTAATTTGCAAAAATGACATAACTTGAAAAATTTTTTAATTTTTTGCACTGAAAAAAAAAAAAGAGAACATTTTCAAGTATGATGGCAAGCTAATTATCATCTAAACTTGTGCTATTTTTATTAAGTAGATAAGAATTTAGGCCATTTCTATAAATTTCCCAAACAAATTTTATTTGTATCACTAATTTTTAACTCAAATTTGTTTGTCATATACATGAATATTTTGCTTGAAGAAAAATAAATGATAATTAGAGTATTACCTTTTTACCCTCCTCTTAAAGACAAAGCACAAAATCATCTTGTACAAATTTTCATTCACATGAGTGAAAAAAGAAAAACTACATCTCAATGTGACTACCACCGTCAATCAGAAAGACAAGTCCAGTGTCCATGTCTATGAAAAGCTAGAAGCGAGGAAATTCCGGGTCAACTCAACGAGTCAAAGTGACACCCACACGAGTTATCCTGAGAAAAATATTTAAAGTGTTTCCGTCTGTCACCCTATCTTATCTGACTGACACATCTATTCGCCCGCCAGGCGCCAGCCGTTCCGACGAACCCGCTCCTCTCACACACTCTCTCTCTCTCATCATTAACGTATGATTTGCTCGCATGGGTCCCACGATAAAATAAATCCAATCATTTCCTTCCACGTCACCCGCCTGTCACCTTCACAGGACACCAACGTGGGCTTGTCTCCTCCGCCGCGTGGGGCCCGCCCTTCCCTCGAGAAACAAGAAAAAAGAATCACAGACAAACAGATACAGTGATTGCATTAAATTCAAGCACGTGGTTGGCAGGTGAGACAGCGTACGATGTGGGCGAATCTGAGCCGTCCGATCGCGGGCGCGTGATTCTCGATGCCCTGAAAAAACTGTCTTTTTTTTTTTTTTTGAAAAGAGAAAGTGCTTTTTGACTTGTGTTTTCTGTAATTTTGGCTTATGGGTTTTTGAATTTTGGATTGTTTGTTGAGTGGGGGCTTTCAAGTATTTAATTCTTTTGTATGGGCATTTAATAATTTATACCCCACATTTATTCTATTTTTCCAATCACCTTGCTAATCATGATTTGAATGATTCCATTTGCCACAAGAAATAAAAATTTACTTCATTTTAATTACTCAATGTAGTTATTTTGATGTTTGAAATCCAATTTTGATCATTTAAAGTTACAATTTTGTTTAATTCACAGTGCAAAAGCGTAAAGAGTCAAATTAATTGGACTATTATTTTGAGAAATAAAAAATATTAGTAATCCAATTATAAGACAATTGTTATGTTGAAGATGCTATAACTAATTATAAGTTTTCATAAAATTCAAAAAATTAAAATGACTTTTTTTTTGTGCTAGGGTTCGACTACAGTACCAAAGAAGCATTGTAATTCCACAGTCTAGACACCGTTCGATGTTATAAAATTAATAAAATATTCAATGCATAAACTCAAGGGTATGGTGCCCTTGATTATTATAATCACAACCTTTTGTAAAGCATTTAAGCATTTTTCCAGCTAAAAGAACAAATCTTCTAATCTCTCTCTTCATATCAAAATATAACATTTATAATTAATAAGATCCAACAGCTATAAGAAATGCTCTAACCGAAAATATGTATCATCAGTCCAAATGCTATTAGCAAAGTTTCCAACAAGAAAAATACTTAAATATCTCTAAAATATACTCTCTTCAATATGATTTTTATTTTTTTTAGTAAAAGGGAAAATACAAATTTTTATTAATTGAGATAAAAAATACAAAGCATATTTCGACCATATAATCACAATGATTATTTATTAAATTGGTATCATTATATCATGGGATGGCTCAAAATTCAATGATTTCAAATTAAAAAAGATTCAAAACATTGAGAATTCCAAGATCATTAAGTTCTTGAATTAGAAACACACAAAGTAGATAGTTGTTGGAGTGCAAATTAAAAGAAAGGAAAATTGTTTCATTCAAAGGAGGAAAAGTGTTTGAAAAGTCGATGTCAAGAATTAAATAAGATTGGTCTCCCTCGTTATTCGGGCTACTTTTTGCTCTCTCCTTTGTTTTCTCATGTTATAAGCTTAGCATAATGGAATCTTTACTTAAATTAATGCAGTAATAAATTCTGCATGTATGAAAATAATATAACTATACCATTTTAATGCCCTTCGGTCCATGTGACAACGACATAAGGTGACAGGGAGAATCAATTAAGAGCTTACCAACTCAATGAAAAACAATATAAATTCAAATTATTAATTTTATCAACACCCAAATGAAAAAAAAAAAAAACCCACTTGAAGGAAAGAGTTAAAAAAAAAAAAAAAAAGCTTGCAAATGCAGATTTTAGTTACCATGTTTTAAAAAAATTAAAAATATACGGTGTAGACAAAATACAAATCAATTTTTTAATTTCTTGTCCTCCTACAATATTAGTGGTTATTTGGAGATGAAATAGAGTCTAAGAATTTAAGAGCCAAATAATGTAACTAATGATTCATTGAAGACAATAAAAGAAGTTAGAGGTAGAATTAAGTACCTACCCGTTAAAAGAATCCAAAGTATTTGCTACAAGAAGAAGAAAGAAGAATTGAAATTTGGGTCCATTATTAAATATGCCAAAATTTTAGTCATCTAATCCATGAAAATAATCTGTTCAAAAAGAAAAGAAAAGTTAGAAGCCAAAAAGGAATTTGAAAGTAACTTTGAGGTAGTCAAACCGTACACAAGAGAGTTGAGTGCAAGTTGGGAGAAGTCATAATAAGGTAATAATTGTTCCCTTTTGGCTTTTTATATTGTTTTGTTTTTAAGGTTCAATAATAAGGTAATGATGAAGAATCACATTGGCCTTGGTGTCTTGTTGGATATCTTTTTTCAAAAGTTGAATGTAGATTGATCACTGGATTTGCAATTATTTCCAATCGCAGAAAAGCTGTTGTAACTTTGCAGCAATGAAATTAAAGAGGAAACACTTTAAATGCATGTTGTTTTGCTTGTCACAATTTGCTATGCCAAAAATAAATGTTGATTGATAATTGGCATTTAGATTTAAGGTTTTTTTTTTCCCCCCCTCCTTAAGTTAGAAAGATTCTTATCTATAAATTTGTCAAAATTTGTTGAGTAATTTAATCACAATTTAATTTATTTACCATCAATATGAGGTATTAGAATCACACACAACCACTGGGAATAGAATTAGTAGCTGTGATAAATATATATATACACACACAGACACATACACATTTAGTTTAGAAATAAAATACTTAGTTGAATGTATTTTAAAATAAATATTAAAAATCGGTAACAGTTTCAAATGCTGAAAAATTTTCCAACCGATGCCGACAGAAACAGGCAACAAATTGGGTGCAGAGCTGGACTCCATTTTTCACCATCTACCCAATACTGCCATCATCGATGTCAAAGCAGCAGTGGAGATGGAAAAATAATTGCAAAAATGATCAAATGGTGGCAATGTAAAATGTGGGGGTGAGTCACACTAGCTACTTGATTCAATTGGCTGTGCATTTTGACTACTTGCCGTAAAACTTAGGGCGATTCTGGCATCTCCGCTGCTACTAAGACGTCGATGATGACACGAATGGACAAATCATACTTTTGATAAAGTATCATTAAGGACAATATCAGTATTTCATACTCTATGGTGGGGTGAAGAAAGCAATTGGACACCGAATGTGTTCATTTTTATAATTAAGAAACCATCACAACCAATAAAATTTTAGGAAATTCTCTCTCAACTACTTAGTTTTGGCACATGTTCAACCGAGTACCAATAATCAAAACTGTGCCAAGGTATTAGCTTGGTATAAAATCTTCAGAAAATAATCCGATTTGTTGAAAGGGAAAATTTTTATTTTCTATATTTTTGTTAATGAAAAGAGAAAAGTTAATTGGTGTTAAAATAGTAGAGATGAGTTGGGGGAATGTAAGTAAAATAAACACGTTTCTCCACTGTGCTTAATTAGGGTTTTTGAGCTTATGAGTTTTCAACATTTATGCACCCACTTGACCATCAAGCGTGTGAATTTAACATTTATGATTGGATTGAAAATTTGAATCTCATTAGTTTTAAATTCTCTGTACTTATTTGTTTGTTTTTTTTTTAAATTTCATTTCAAAATTAAGATATTTCAAAGTGGAAATATGATCATCTCCTGATCTGAGCTCTACTGAGTTTTTAACATTTTTCTACCATGTGTCTTTTGGTAATAGTGTGTATGGGTAAGATTTAACTTCTTATTTTTATTTATTTATTTATTTATTAACTATCAGTTAGTAGTTAAGTTATTTGCTTAGTACATGATCAAATGAAGAGAGAATCCTGATTCCAAAAGGAATAGAATCCACTCATGATATGAGCTCTATTGAACTTTTGAAGATCTTATGCCGTGTATCTTTTATTAGTAGTGTATGGGTAAGATTTAACTTTTTTTTTTTATTAACTACAAATCAATAGTTAAGTTATTTACTCATTACATGATGAGATTAGGAGAGGATTCTGATCCCACGAAAAGTGGGAATGACCAAAAGAGGTACCATGCATTTTTATGATTAGGTTATTTTAACTTAAATTTAAAAAAAATTTGATAAAAATTTTAAGTTAATATTAGAATTGTACCATTACTATTCTGTTATAATGTTTATTGGTTGAGTTGTATATCACAATAATTTAGTGTAAGTTGGTGTTTCACCCATCCACTGCCGAATAAGCAACCAACTCTATAAATTTGGGATTAATAATTTGAAAAAATAAATTTTAGGAGTCAAAGTAATTAAAATTTGTATAAGAATTGGGGAAAGTTCTAAATAAATTGCATTTTTGTCAATATCGATTTGGGTTTCGGGTAGAACCCTTTAAGCTTCAATATATTTTTATTCGTCATTGTAAAAAAGTATCTAAATAATTTCTTGTTAAAGGCTAAACGATTGGCTCTTTAATTATTTCTTGTTAAAGACTAAACGCTTGGCTCTTTAATTAAACTTTGATTGAAAAAATTAGATCCTAGATCTCTGCTTAATGCTTAAAGAAATAAAAAAATACAATTGTTGATCTTTTTTTTTTTTTTTTTGAAGAAGAAGAAGACTAGTTAGATTGCTAAAGCCTATTGAAAAATTTTTATGGATTTCATCATTCAATTCAAGTCAATTCTATTAGGGTTGTCTTGAAACAATTTATTTATGTTTATCACATCGAATATTCAATATGATTCCTTAATATTTTGCTCTGTTTAACTAATAGATTCTAACCAATTAGAAAGATGTTCATTTCAATTTAGAGGTCTCTTTAAGGATGCCACTTTAAGGGCAATGTGAGAATATTTTTAAATCTTTAATTGATTTTTTTAAAATATAAGAATATAAATTTTGAGGCAAAATATATAAAACGTATGACATTTAGAAAGATCAGGATTCTCTCTTAATTTGTACTGAGCAAATAACTTAACTACTGATTTGGTAGATAATGATGTTAACCTTTAGAAAATGGGAAAAAAAGAATAAACTTACAATAAAATTACAAATTGAAAATAGTGCTTACATATACATACATACATATATATACATACATACATACATATACATACACACACACATATATATATATATATAAATTGATTTAACTCAGGGAGCGTGACACACGCGCAATGCAAAAGCGAGTCTTCCATATATATCATTCCCGATACTACTCTTCTGACTGAGAGAAAGATGTCAGCATTCAGCAACCGATACTGTTCATGTTATCATCGATCTGTGCTTCTCTCTATAAAGCCAAAGTGCCCTAGGGCTTTTTTCTTTTAACCCTCTCCCCATTTAAACCCAGAAACAAAAACCAAAAAAAAAAAAAAAAATTGTTTTCATTTCTGTTCTTTCTTAGATGAGATCTAAAATCTTATTTTTCTCATCTGGGTTAGCTTAGGGTTTTGAGAGCAAGAAGCCATGAAAGTCAATGGATGGGGAAAAATGATTGTTTCTGAGGGGACTGTTGTCTGGCTCGATGCATATACTTATAATGAAAAAAGGTATCGGACCAGGCTTCATTCCCTTCAGAATCAAATTCATTGTTTGATCTTTTTGAGAGGTTAAGGTTGATGGGAATGTTGTTTGGCTCGAGGGTCATCTAGGTTTTCAAAATTTTCTCGGACTTTCTTTCTTGCTTTTATTTGACCCGGAAAATTTTTACTTTTTACCTATGTGATCTCGGACCAGGCTTCATTCCCGTCAACCGACGGTTTCTCTCTTTCTCAAGCTGCTATCATGATGGCGGTGGTGATGGACGATGATACTTTCCGGGGAAAATAAAAAATTGTGGTGATTGGTAAAAGTTTTCTCTCTCTATCTCTACCTCTCTCTGTTCTTTATTATTTTCTCTAGAAAAATTTCTGTATTGGGAGTTTGCATGGAATCATTTTGACCCGCTTAGTAAGGAATACTAACAAACAAGTTCGGGAGATGCCATTGACTTTGATTTATTTTCTTTTCTAATTTTATCTGCTTCAGCCTTTTCCGTTGACCATGTCTTTTGGCTTTGCATCTTTCTTTTCTTGTTTGATTCTCGAGAAAAAATGAGACAGAAATATGAAAAAGGCAATGATTTAAAAAATGATTTCCTCTCTCTCTCTCTCTCTCTTTCCCAATTGGAATTGATGCCTGGATATATTCTAATTTTGAACAAGATAATCATTGGATTATGATCATTTTGTTAGAAGAAGATAAAGGGTAAAATTGTCAAAACAAATGGAAAAAATTATTTAGGGTTTCTGAACAACAAGCTTTAGTTAAGTATTTACTAAAATTATTATTACTTCTACTAGTAGTTAAGAAAGCAGTCAAAGCCATCTCTCTCTTTCTCTCTTTTTGCGTTTTTAAACCTATAATTTTAGATTCTTTTTATTTTTTTATTTTTATTTTGATCTGTGAAAGCAGTACTCATGGATGATGACGAGTTCATATTTGCATAGCCTAATGGGTAAGTTTTACTTTTCATTAATGTGAAACTACTTCTTGTTATTTTGCGTAACTGCTAAAATTTAATGACAAGAAATGTAACTGATGTGCAACTAATATTGCTTGTTTTTTTGGTAGATGTTAATGGAGTATTCAGTGTTCAAGGCATTGATGCTTGATAAGACATGTGGAGGTTTTATCTGTCTACCTATATATATATATATAGGAATCAGTGAGGCCTTTATTGAGAATTTGTTTTTTAAGAAGAAAAAAATATGTTGTGTTTTTGTTTAATTTATTGCTGTAAAAATGTAACACTACTGCTGTTTTATATATCTTGTGTCCTGTGTGCTTTTTGATCATGAATCTCTGAAATTTGTACTTTTAGTCAAAAGATGAAGAATAGAAACTGGACTTCAATTTTGTTCTGCAGCTTTGTATACATCATGATCAATTTGTATGTATGTATAATTTAAGCACAATTTAAGCCAAATATTAGGCCTTTATTTTCAATAAATTGAAGGGGACTACAACCAAGATCCCCCCCACCTCCCCCCTAAAACCAAACTCTTATTGAGTATACAAATATTTCAAATTTCATTTTCAAATAAAAAATTTCCGTTCTGAAATGGTTTTGTAACACTGTGTAGTTTAACACTGGAATTTACAATCTAATGTTAAGAAGATGGTTATATATTTATTTATTGGTGAAAAAATAGTGTTTAATTTATTTTTATTTTTTTGGAATAAAGCACATCCATCATTTTTTTCAAAGCAAATATATTGACAAAGTCACACTGCTATTCTAAACAAAGTTGGTGGTTATTACAATAAATGAATGCACGCGTGTTATAGTATCATTGAAAGGTTGCACTATCGTATAATAAATGCTTCGTTGTAAGAAAAATATAGAATAAAGTTTTCTGTACTTTGGGTTAGTGCACGTCATGTTCCTCTATTAGATTCTTGTCATGTATATCTTTTAACTAATTAATCACAAGACAATATGTATCCCTAATTCAGGAGTACTGAGTTCTTGATGACCAATCTATCTGGTTTACAAGATTTTCTTTGGTCTTAAAGAAAATCCTCAGGTGATGGAGAGTTTTTACTAGAAAAGCTTCAGTGTTACTTAATCATGCATAAGCTCAATAACTTCCAACTACAGTTGTGGTGGTAGGATTAAAAGTGAGAATAAGCTTTTGCAAGTAAGAGATTGAGGAAATTATAAATCTCGATCGGTTTCGAATTCCATCTTGTCATGCATATTGAGCCATGCTAAAGCTAATTCTTTATTTTTTTTTAATATGATAAATTGTATTTTTGCATAGCCCCTCTAGAGCAATTAATAGAAAGATTAACAAAGCACCATTGGATGTGAAGTGTAAGCCCCTCTTTCATATCGAGCTATGAGAATTGAATTAGATAAAAATTAAGCTATGGTTCAAAGTGATGAAGAATAATAACAATAATAATGATGATGATGATGATGATGATGATAAATAAATAAATAAATAAAGGGAAGAAAAGATGATTAATTCACAAAGATTTCATCCATTTTATTTGAGAAATTAATCCTTAAAAACTATCCTGTCTGTGTTTTATTGATGAATGATAAGACTTCCAAACCCTGCTTAAAAGTGGAGTAAAATTTCACCCACACCCCCCGTTTAATTAGTTCTCAAAATTGGCATTAACCTCTTATGATTTCAACAAACCCACCCATATACATTAAACCTTTTCTAGGGACAAGGCAAGAAACAATTGACTAATGTATATTTAGATCAAAGGGAGGTATCCCTCAATTTGCGTGAACTCATCCAACGTTAAGAAAATAATTGCACAAAATTGACATTAATTAACTTGGAGCACTGAGATTGGTTTAACATAAA
Source organism: Murraya paniculata (assembly GCA_030449075.1). Lineage (NCBI taxonomy): Eukaryota > Viridiplantae > Streptophyta > Magnoliopsida > Sapindales > Rutaceae > Murraya > Murraya paniculata. Next base: position 922,105 of record JAEVFN010000051.1, on the reverse strand, counting down.
TTTAATTGAGTACTTTTGAGAAAGAGCGAGAGACGAGCCCCACATTTATTCCTAAAAGAAAATTTACAGAAACAACAATAGTTCATCAAAAACATTAAACATGGATTCATTTATTAAGCTATCTTGTCACTTTACAATGAATGAATGCAAAAGAAATTTGTGTTGGAAAATTTCTTTACCTATACAACAATGGCAGTAACCAGCAAATATGAAACTACCAGGCTTGTAAATTATGGTTGCTCTGGGAATTTTTTCTTCAAGAAGTTGATGAAACGTGAGGCATAGAATTTCGGATCAACAGCAGATATTAACTGGGGATCAAATTGCAACGATTTGTATGCATGCTCTATTTTCTTTTTCACATTGTATTCCTGCAGTATATCGATTATGCCCATGTAGAGAACTACGTCATAGACCTCAAAAAGCTCAACTTCGTTCGAGTCGCACTCGTTCTCGAGAAGCTTGTGGTTAGCCTGTGCCGGCATGTTTACTCCTAACTGCACCTTAAACCTGAAACATATGCAAGCAGCTAGTTTAATTATATGCTCCTTGATGAGTGTTCATACTGCAAAACGTCACAGTATCCTGAAATGCATGAAACTCAGGACTGAGTTTGCTAGCTTCAAATTAGTTTCCAAGTTACTGGTTTTACAGCATTATTAGTTATATTATCGACATGTTTTAGCAGAGATGATACCAATTAACGAATGATTAACCCTTAGAATTTGATAGCTGTTAATAAAATATTTAAGTATATTATAAGGTCACTGGGGTCAACTTTACACAAACACACATCAAGGTTTAATAAGCATGACGCCAAATTTCGGTCCAACACATTAGAACCAGAGAGGTTACCTTCCGGTGCCTGGGATCAAGAGATCAACTTCCTTGTCACCAACAGAGAACGCTCTCAACGTACTTCCTCTGATGTGAGGCCCTGGTGCAGTTCTGACGAAGCTAGGTTCATGAGTTACAAGGAGCAGACCTTTTGGAGGAATAATGAGCTCGCCTTGTGAGCCAATTATACCTAGTGAAAGCAGAAAGTAAGCTACGAATGTATAAAATAGAAGCCAAGGCAGACCAAAACCACTCTCAAGTACTTAAATTTTACACACAAGCATACAGACACACAAAGAATGAAAAACAAATCAGACGGACTTGAGATTAACTAATTATTCAAAGAGAAGAATAAATCCTTACAGTGACGCTGTCTTTTTCTCCCTGAAATAACATCTTCTATTTTCTTGGATCACTATTAAAAATTCACCAAGCGGTTCCCAAATAGCATGTAACACAGATATCTAAATCCTTAAGTTGTCACTAGGGGTGCAATAGGAGATACAAAAATTTGTACAAAACCTGTCAGCAACATTTAATTTTCCTGCAGCTATCATGCCTAACTCCCATTTTAATGCTAGCCCACACTGATGACCAATGATGCACAGGGAAGAGCAGTTTGTCCATTAGAATGAAAAAGAAATACCCAACATGAAAAAAGAAAAGGTTCTGGTTATGAATCAACACTCAAGTAACTTCAACATACCTATTCTCTCTCTGTTTTTTATTTCTTTCTTCTTTTATAATTAATGCTAGGTTGATAAGGCCAATATAAAGTTCTATATTTTGTGCATCAGGTGCATATGGTTTATAACAGATATTTCAGATGCACTGGAAACTTGAATAAAATTATACAGGTTGATGGATCACCAGATGCTGCCCTTTACAATGCTCAAGCATGTTCTACAGCATTCATTCAGATTAATTGCTCAATATGTTTTATCATGGACTGCCCCCATAATTATGACAAATCTTAAAGATATTGGCCTTAACACCTCCAAAAAATGTAAACAGGCATGTTCAACACCTTTATAAAGTGAAACCCAAGCAATTAGGCAATTAAATCTTATACCTCAATGAAAATGCAGTAATTTGACCAAAGAAAAGTCAACTTATGAACATGTTCTAACTGCAGAATAATCTTACTTTACCTTTCCTACATGCTTAAAGTTGAGCAATATTTTCAAATGAAAAATTCTCAGGCTTAAAAAAACCACCCTAAAGCATAACAAATGTAAATGCAAGCAAGGGAAGTATACAAGTTAAAATTTAAGCATATTTGTGACTAAAAGCAATATATATATACCATCAGTACGAGGTAAACTGTCAGAATTGGGTGCTGTAGTTGGAAGTTCTAGTAAGGCCTTCAGATGCTCAGGGGCTCTAAAATGTAATCCCAACAGCAGGCTATAATCAATAATTTGTTGAGATTCCAAGAACGTGCAGTCTATTGAAATTTGTCTGCATGTTACAAGAAAGAAGAAAAATTCTACTGATAATTAGAAATGTATACAATAATAATATTATCAATGAAATGCACAACGCAATCCTTCATTTCTCTATTCATGTATATATAATGCCACTAACAACAAATCAACGTATCTGCAATCAACACAGCAGATTGATGACTACTAGCAGAAAGATGAATAATGTAAAAGGCCATTAAAAAAGAAGCACTAAATATTGGTGGAAATCGCAAAAAATGCACAAAAGAAAAAGGAGAAACACTTCTGATATTTTTACCCATCTGAAATCTTACTTCTCAAAATCATTCACAATATTCCCTTGGCAGATCTTGCAAAAGAGATATCAATAGTGAGCAAGAAGCTGAAAGGTATGCAATCAGATTGAAAATTGTATACGACCTTATAGCTGAAGACTCCAAGTTTGAAGAATTTAGTGTGGTTGCTACTGATGTGTTTATATGTTGGATTAGCTAAAAAGTGGAATGAGGTATACAAATGACCCTCTGTGGGAGAAACCAACTGACCAAGGATCAAAACAATAGTCTTTGAAGTATGAAGTTTTACCAGCAAAATTCTTGAAAAGTTTTAGAATTAATTACAAAAGAAAAGATTGCAATTTTATAAATAATGATATATCATTATTATTTCAAGAATCCTATGGTCCAACATAAAGAACATAAACATGTGTCCAAAACAAGTCACAGTTATTGAATGCTAATAGTTGGTCCAACCATTTTCATAAATGAATTACGCAAGCATCATATTCCAACACTTACTTAAAAAGAGACTCCCGTAACAACTTGTCCATTTGAAACTCAAAGGATAGATCAAGATCCTTCAATGTAGTATTTTCCTTGATTTTATCTTTGTCTGTACATCTTCCTACTGTTGATCCCTTTAGATCATAGGAGCGATGAATTCGTAATTCTGTACAAAACATATTCCCCATGACCACAAACCGCACCTGAAAACCAAAAGCAATAACGAAAGCACTTAATGATCATAAGTAAAAGAATACATAACAGAAGGTAAACCAGAGCTCTAGAAAGGGCTAGTACATACTTTTCTTCCTCCCCTTAATGTTATCCGGTGGAGTCCAAAAAATTTGGTTATGAGTGTATTTTCATGTTCCTTCACATGAATGTAATACTTATGCAGCATTCTGAGTAAGACCTGCACAGAAGGGAAACAAAATATAAATGCTCATGTCCAAACTCTCTTTCAGTCATAGAAAGTTTAACTAGCTCATTTTTCACTCTTTTGAATTCAGTTGAGGATACATTTTTTGATTGGAGAGCGGAGTTCAAAAGGTATAAATGAACTAAGCATAGAAAATTACATATGTTTAGGGGAAGTGCAAAATTTTGTAAAGTAAGAAACAACCTGACAAAATTTTCCAATTGAAATTAATGTAAAATCTCTAACATAATTGACTTGACTTTCCAAACTTAAGAAAACTATTTGAGATTAATCGAATGTAATCATATTTGGCCTCAGCACTCCGAGTGTTTACCACCTGAAGACGAATCTTTTCCCTCTCACTTTCCTTCTAAAACCAATGGAGAGGTACGACTATTGTGTTATCACAATTAAAACATCCAAATTAACTTCCTATTTCATTCTAACTACACACATTTATTTTTAAGCATGTCCCTTTTCATCTTTAACTTTCCATTTCTTCCTCTAAGTTTTGACAAGAGAAAGGATTCACCAATTGATAATAGACAGCGCAAAGGCAAAAGGAAAGAAACAGGTAGCAACAGAGATCAACCAACAGAACCCCACATCTAATCTGGGAAGTTAAAGATTTTGCTTAGTGTGACACATGATCAAAAGCTTTAAAAAAAAAAAAGGATGAAAAGCATCTTCGATAACCATTCCTCTGGCAGCGGATGTAAGTTACCAAATAATGGATCTCAAGCATTACAAAGCAATTTGATTCTAAGTTCAAGAACAGCAGAGATAGAGATACTATTAAGGTGGAGGCATTGCCACTATTATAATCCATGACAGAAAAATGATTATTCAGATGATTCTAGTTAGGAAAATAGCTCTCATCTATGATTAATAACTCCCGTGGCAGGCCTTTCCTTCAGTCATTTTTGTCAATGAGCAAGACCACTGACCTATCTTCCCTGAACTAGTCCTACTCATTGGAGTCAGCATATCAGAAATGGATTGCCTCCCTGCTGGAGAATACTAGAAAAACTCATATCCGTAACTGTATACTCCTATGTTTTGATTCATAGAAACTCTTCCAACTCAACCAATTAGCTTTACTCAATGAGAATCTTGTTAAGTGCACCTCATCTGCTGATCATTCTCATGCACTATCCTCTCTAGAGAATGTGATGCAAAAATAATCTTCTGAAAGATAAGCAAACAGGATTATATCATCATATCCAACTGATTTTGTTACACCTTGCTTATGGTGAAATATTTTTAAAACAACCAATGAACTAAACCAAGACCTGAAGATATAAAATGAATGAAGTCCCTTTTCCACATCAACTGACCTGTAATCGCCATCATAATGAAATGACTGTCAATTCTTAGAGTACTATAAACAATAGGGTTACAATTTACTAACTTACCCTTGTAACAAGAAATCTGAAAACATCATCAAAGAGCTAAAGCAGAATCTTATATAATGTTTCATGATCAAATCCTATCTAAAGCTCTATCTGCATCATTTGATTGTCCTTTTATATCTGTAGTCTCTCCAGACTCCAGATCTGTCAATCAAAATATACAAATCTGACATCAAGGAACCAATCCACATGTTTATAGTTCATAAAAAATTTTTAGAAAGGTTTATATCAGGAAAAAGGAAAAATGGGACGTAGATAAAACATTTAAAAGACAGACTAAAAATCCTTTGCAAGCTCAAACTAATTCCTATCAAGACAAAGAAAGTACACAAAAAGTTCTAAGGCTACATCATAAAACAAAAATTTTCTACATAAATCAGCTGAACATTAAATTCGTAATAGATAAAGGTAAATAAACATGCTTGCAAGAATAGAAGTATGAAAGATATTCAAATTAAATGTTAAAACTGGTTCGGCAAGTTCAAACCTTCAATTCACTTTTTTTTAATGTCTTAATGAAAAATCTATCATCATGAGAAAGATAGAAGATGCTGCCACTTTTCCCAGGGGATGAACGCTCCCTTAGACCATCATCACCGCAAATGGACATCATATACTCTGCTGCATCTAGTTTAAACATCTCCCTCAAATTCCTGAAAATAAATTATCATATACATGAACAAAGTCAGAAACCTAAGCCATGGAATGCAAGGTAACAATCATACATATGGTTTGGTAGACTACACCTCATATGGCAACAGAAATAAACAACACTTAGCTTGAAATGACTAAGTTCCAATATGAAAAATTTATCAGAAGCTAACATATGAGTGTGATTTTGTACAATATCAAGAAGACCAAACACTAAAATGATGGAAACTGAGACACAGACAGTCTTCCTTGCATATATTACTGAATACCAGGCTAGATACCTGAAGACCATCGGACAGTAATCTTTCCAACGGAAATCAATGGAATTGTGAGGAGGTGTGAACTGGGAACCCTTTCTAGGAAAATACATCCTTATTCTAGCTCGATCTCCAAAATCTGAGGATCGAACTTCTCGCATAGGCACTGGCGTGATTTTGCCAACAGTATACCTGTGAACTTTAAATCAGGTATTTATAACAAAGGCCAACAATAAATTTTATTAACCAAAATCATGAAGTTAATTATTTCACAGAAATTAAGGACTGTCAAGTTCCAAACTGAGAAAAACAGTTTAACAAGCCCTTCAAACAAAGATAATCAGCTCGGTAGGGCACAAAAACTATTGTCTACCAAAGAAATTTCTCTCTTTGGAATAATACCTAACTCTAAAGTATCAACTATTGTTAACTCAGACTTTGCTAGCAACTAGCAGATCAGAAAAGTGATGAAAAGAAAATGGAAATCATGTGTTCTCATAACTATTTAACAGAAGAAGAGCCAAGCAGGTAATTTTGCAACATTGATTAATTTGGGCACGGCTATCTAAGTTTTAGTTTATTGGGCTTCAGAGTGATCAGAGGCAACCAAACAAGCATACTTTTTGAAGAGGGAAGGATTATCAGCTAATAGACTTGTAACTGAGGAGGAAGACGATGAGAGACATAAAATTTTGCAACGGTCAGCTTGAATAGCATTTCACTAAAGAGCAAACGATATATCGTAAAGATCTCAACAAGTTCACTTTTATTGTATTATTTGTAGCATCAACACATATCTTATATCAATCCAAATTTAGCAAGCAATTAAGACCATTTTATTCTCAGCATTAATCCAATACTTAGGGCAGAAAGGACAGAATGAAATTACAAAAAAGGCATTACAATTGATGTGCCACCACATGGACTTTCAGACTTTCGACACTGTGTTCATGCCTCGGAGTCAATTCTAGAACAAAAGTAAGCATAGTCTTTCCAAGTCCAGGTTGGAAAGGGAAGAATAATAAAAACATGGAAGAACCAAATAATGACGCAACAACATCAACACTCATAGAACGGACTATGTAGATAACAAACATAAAAGTATTAACCTTTTGGAAAGGGAAAGGAAAAAGTATACTGCTTGAGAAAAGGCTTCCGACATCAATACGTTTACCTGATACCGAGCTGCAAGTTAAGCATAAGGCAATAGCTTCGATGACCTTCAAAGATGTCCACACATGATTTCTTTTTCACTTCTTTCACTGAATGCCTATTTCGTGGTTTTCCTTTCCGTGTTTGCACTGTATAATTCCTAGCTGTCTCTTTAATCAGCACTCCCTGCATGTATTCTCTCTCATAAACTACAGGGCTGCCATCCAGCATGTCACTTTGACTTTCATCTGAATCATGCAACAACTTGGATGAGAAGTCATTACTTATGGACTCTACAGAAGGATGACGTCGGCTCCAATTTCCATCCAATGATGATGTTCTCTGTGATATTCGACCAGAACTTCTTAAGAGCCCACCAACCGAAATCCTCTCAGACAGACTACGTTTAACTCTTGGCTTTAAGGTGTCGCTTCCCTCTGAATTTATGGAAGAACCTTGAGATAGCAATCCTTTTGTATTGTCGTCATATCCTAGATTGCTACACATTCTCCTTACAGATGGATGTTTACTTCCCGCAGGATAAAATTTTCCTTTTCCATCCTTCAGGCCCTTACTCCATGTTCCAGAATAATATCCCCCATCAGCAAACCTATAAACTCCAGACCCATGTCTGTAACCATTTAGCCAAGAGCCATCATATATTTCACCATTCATCCATTTCATAACCCCTCTACCACTCATTTTCCCACCTTTCCAGCTCCCAATATATATATTTCCACTATTCCAAGAATATCGACCACTACCCTCATGGACTCCTTCCTTCCATAAGCCATCATAAATATCTGAATTAGGATACTCCTTTCTTCCAAGTCCATGCCGGATACTCATCCTCCAGTTGCCTCTGTAAACAGATCCATCATGTCCAGTGAAGGTGCCAAAACCATGAAGATAACCTCCCGAGAAATCACCCTCGTATTTTGCTCCTGAAGGCCAGACCATATATCCTTTTCCTGTCATTTTCCCTTCTTCCCAATCACCTTCATAGACTGTTCCATCTGGCCACGTATATTTTCCCTTTCCATGAGGCAGTTCTCCCTCAAAATCACCAATATAGATGTCTCCACTTGTGAAGGACCTTTTAAGCCTGGAAAAGCATGAAATTCACTTAAATTTATTAAAAAAAATTAAAAGAATAAATTGGTGTATACACAGATTGGTTTTCTTTCTGAGACAGGCAGAGGATGTGAAAAGAGTAATAAAGCACACTACCTTCCAGTGTCCTCCATAATTAGTAAATTAGACATAGTCTAGCTGCTTTCCACAGCTTTGACAAGTCCCATCTCAGATGCCCTATTAACAAAGCAAGCCAATCAAAAAGTTTTATAAGACCACTAGCTGGTTTCTGAACATTCAGGACCATGGAGTCAAGAAGCACATAATAATAGCAAATTCTTAATGATATAATATATACTTCAGTGTTCACAACGCCAAAGAAGACTACTGGTCATCAGTTACATCACTACTTCACAACTCTTTCATTGGTTTATCTTTGTAATCTTTATTTTTCTTTCTCTTCTTTTTCTTAATTTGGTTGTTATAAGGATCATAAAATAAAATGAACAATTCAGCTTATCAATGTAAAACATCAGTTCGCTATCATCATAAATCAGTTCGTACAGTGTAGATCTATTTTCCTGTTCGTTTTTCATAGCACTGATTTTTCATCAATCCAATAGTCAGGTCAAATATATTCTTAACAATTGTATTATCTATATTTCCCAACACGAGGCCATGAGGCAAAACTTGGCTTTGATATCATTGAAGTAACAGCCTCACCGAAAAGCTTAAAAACATCGGTAATAAAACTGACTTCTAACAAAGAAAATAACTCAGCTTGCAGTCTACAACCCTTTTAATTCTTTCAAACAATTCTTCAAAAATCAACCTAAGTACATCTATCTATCCCCACTCACAATTATCTCAGCTTGCAGCCTTGCACCACACAAGCTTTTCTCACTTGGGCGATTATCCCATTTCAGGTCACCAATGCCACCATTGTAACACATCTAAAAGACCAGAAAGAGGGGGAAAAAAAAAACTACAATGATTGTAAATGGTAATACAATTTTCAGCCTAATTTTAACTATTTTGCATGGCTGAATCGCTGAATCTTGTCATTAGGTACAGACTCAGCAATAGTATTTAAGCTCTAACAAGGAGCAATGAATCTCCTAATTGATCAGTATTACAAGTTACAACCCTAATAATAAACTATACAAGAATCTAAAATTGAACTGATCGAAATTGACGTTTTCATTTCATTTTCATTCAAAACAACCACTAAAACAAATAATGAAAATGAACAAATATACTGATTATAAATGAGAAGAAACAAAAACTAACCTGGGTCATTCTCAAAATTTAATCTTTCCTTCAGGCTACAGCTCAAAGAATATATCTCCAATGAACCCAGATTCAAGCAACCCACTAAAACAAACACCCACATATTAAAAATAAAAACAGTTATAATAAAATATAATAAAAACTATGCCTTCTATTTGTTTATTTGTTTATTTTTCTCAAGATTTAGAGCCGACCATGAACTAAACAGATCGCTCTGCAGCTTGAAGATGACACTTCAAATCTTTGTTCAAAAAGTTTCCCTGTTACAGAATAAATGCTTTTGGCTTTTGCTTTTCAGCCGTTAGTTTTTTTCAGTTTTTAGTTTTTAGTTTTACTTTCAATGCAGCAAGAAGCACTTTCAGAAGAAGAGCATAATCTCTGTTTTCTGTTTATCCTACCACGTGTCCAACACGTCGGACCTATTTGCAAACATCCTAGATTAGTAATTTTGCCATATAATGGTGTCAAGCCGTGGTATCCTTCGCTAATTGCTACTATTTTCAAAGGGGAATTTTATAGTTTGAAAATCTAAATTTTATAAAAAGAAAAAATTATTTTATTATATTAATTCGTTTTTTATATATTTTTTATTTGGCCTAACAATATGCATTATAAATCGTGGCTGTCTTGAAAATTACTTTCTTGATTTTTTTTGGTTAGTTTTTCAGCACAATTATTAATAAGTCATGCATGCAAGTGTCCAAGGACACATGGAGCTTTTGGGTTGTTTATTTTAAATTTTCTTGAATTTTGAAGATACTTTAAATTGCAAGTATTATTATAGCCATATTTTTTATTTAGATTTTTTAAAGAAAATACTTTTCTTATTTTCCAATTAAAAATTCTATATAAAATTTAGAGAAAAGTTGAAATTTAAATAAGCCATAAGATATTATTAAGATTATAAGATTTTTCTAATTTGAATTATAGAAATCGTAACTTAACATGTAAAATCTATTAAAGCCCCAAGGGTTGGCTGAGTGGTTTTCATGCACCTTTATTTAATTTAAATTTTAGGATAGGTAAGAGATAAAAAATGAATTTAAGCTTTGCCCATCTCTTTAACTTTTAATTTAGAAAAAAATTTTAAAAATATAAGATTTATAAAATATTTTCTTACAATGGATACTACTAGGTAGAATACATCAAAGTCCATCTTAATCAAGCGTTTGACACTGTAGATGAAAAGAAAGTTAATAAAAATTAATAAAATTTGGCTATCTAATAATCCTAGGGTATAGAATATATACCATACTATAGAATATGGGTATCTTGTCACATTTTTTAGTCAAGAATATTAACTTTCTTTAATATTTTTTCAAGTGAGGTGTAGAGATGCCCCTCACAAGTATAAAAAAAAGTTTCAAACTTATGAAGTTGGTTCCTTTCAATTGGAAAAAAAAAAAAAAAAAAAAACAACCCTATAAAGTTGGCATTTATTTTTTTATTTATTTTAAAGAAACCAACATTTTTAACGCGGCAAAACCTCATTGGAATTCAAATTAGGGGAAAAGGGATGATAACATACATATATTAGATGTGGGACCCCGATGAGATTTGGGCGGCGGCGATTGGATGACACAGGAGAGAAGAGCGTGTACCTGAGTTGTACCTGATGTTAACGTCGAACAGAGGTCACTGAAAACAAAAGTGGGTCCCACAAACGGCGCAAAAATCTCGGGCGAATTTTTTTTGATTTTCTTAATTTAACTAGTGGGGGGTGGGGCAGTGATTGTCTGCAGCGACAAACTGCTCACATGACGTGGATTCCTTTTCGTTAACTTCGCTGTCGCTTTGTTCAGGAGTCCACGTGGACGAATTAGAACAGTTTACGTCTTTTTATTTTATTTTATTTTGTCAACTTGTAAAAGGTCACTATCATTTTCATCCGCTCGCACAATTTTTTCAAGTCAATTTTGGGGCCACGTCTATGTTACAACCGTGGTAAGCAGGTAAGGCATCACAGTTTTGTTTTTATCTTACGTAACCGTTGGATTTAAAAGTAAGTGATACAACGGCCCAACGGACGGCCACGTTTCTCTTAAAGCATACCGGTCAAGTTGGCTAACAAAAGGTATGAAAAAAATTTAAAGAAATAAAATTTTTGGAAAATGGAGCCTTAATAAGTGATTTAAGGTATGAAAAAAATGAGACTTCTACGAGCAAAACGGCAACATTGTGGATGAATAATGCAATTAAGTATGTATATGTTTGATGCAAGAAAGCTCATGCATGGGGATGGCAATAATGTAATTATGTCTGATAAAACAATTATGATTAGATATGTCTAATGATGTATTATGGAATAGTGTGTATACAGGCAAAGGAAATTCAAAGAAAACGCTCGATTACGAGGAAAGACCAGTTCCTCTACATACTCGTCCAAGAATGATGCTGTATTTTGTCATGAAGGAATTTGTCGAAGCCCTTTGATTTATCCCCACTATCATTATAACTAGTGCTTGGTAAGCTACTCGGCAAAAGCAGAACCTTGATCCACCATGGTTGGGTAGATAGCAAATGCATTGAAAAGCTCCTTAATACCCATCAGAAACTTCCTAACTCGTTCCGCAGTGGTATTACTATGTGTTTACTTAATCAAGTGAGAATGAAGAATGAGGAGTCATCGTACTCTAATATTTATATGTTTATCTAAGGGTGGAAGTAAAAATCTCACTCTTTGGGTCTCACTCACTTTTAAAATGAGGAGTAGGATTCCCACTCCATCTTGTCTCATTCTTTTTTTACTTTTCTTTTTAAATATAATATAATTATGTTTTATAAAAATATACTATTTAATATGATATAATTATATTTATTAAAATAAAATAATGTTGTATTTATTTAACAATAATAATATCATATCTATTTTAAAATATTATCATATTATTTAATAATATTACATTAATTAAAATAATAATTTATTGTTGATTCTAAGTTCAAATAACTTAAAAATAATATTATTATATTTATTTAATTTAATAGTATTATATTTAATAATAATAATAATAATAATAATAATAATAATAATAATAATAATAATAATAATAATAAATGATAATAAATAGTTTACTCTAAGATCATAGCCCACTCTCTCATTCTAGTATAACTAAATAACTTACTCCAACTCTCACTTGCGCTCTACGCTCCACACTCTCAATTCCAAAATTCTCATCCCTCAAGATTTTCAATCCAATCCGAAAATAAAACGCTGATAAATCCGAGAATAGTGATACTCCACCAACATCATCTTGAATCGCGGATCTTAGATGGCGGCCATTGCCAAAGCCAAACTGCATTTGCCCCAATGTTTTCAAAATTAGTCTTCATCTTTAATCTTACGCCAATCAATTGATTGAATAAAATCTCAGCAGCGTATACATTTGCAGTTGGACATTTGTTGCCAGAGAAGAGGACATTGGTGATTGAACAAGTTTCAATTAGCCAGTAATGGAACTTGCCCATTCCCGCTCTGTTTCAGTTTAAGCTGATGAGTACTCAAGACTCAGAACATGTCCGGCAGAGCGCACATCAAACAATCGGCCTATCCGACGAGTACAGATAAAAATTATTGAATTTAGTTTAATTTAATTTAATTTGACAATTCTAATCTTTATTTTGGAATTCTTAAATGGGTTATGACAATTTTGATGTTTAGAATCCTTTCATTTTTCATAAATTTATGTCTTTTTTACTAAAGAAAATATTCAGTTGAATTAAAAATATGACAAGATCCACATAATTAATTTATTAATTTAATATTTTGAATCAATTGATCATATCTTATCCCACTAATTTGTACAATTATTTATGCCTTTATAATTTTTCCAAACGAGTAATGATCCAACCACAAATATTTTTATACAAATAAAATTATAAAAACCGACGTGATATATAATCATTTGATGAATTAAAAATATAGCAGGGCCTGCATAATTTATTTTTATTTTTATTTTTATATTTTCAATCAACTTATAATAGTATCTTAGCACACCACCAATCTGACTTTAAATTAAAATAATAATTTTCACATTAGTTGCTTTGAAAATAATAATAAATCAAAGGATTGCATCATTAATTTGCCCATTATGAAGCGATATATGCATCTATTTACCTGATTATCTTTTTGATATATACATGTAGTTGGAACCATGTCTTTACAAGACTGATATTTGTTATTAATTGTACAAAAATTATGAGCATCTATGTGTCATTCACCTATTGACTACCAAAAAAAAAAATCAAAGAATTGGTAGACATTTATTGAATTATTCTATAGAGCACCTCAAACTGGGATAATCCTACTGAATATGGAAACAGATGAATTGCATTACATGAATCGCACATAGTTATTTAAAGAAATGGTCGTAAACTCACAGCTGCCTCGATCCTGCTCTAGTGAACCTGGCTCGGTTCCCAGAATTGGAGCTACCAAGTGGAGGAAAATCATCATTGTCAACGATGAAGGAATTGTTCTTCGATCGACCAGGAGTTTCGGCATCATCTGAAGGAACTTTGTTATTTCGGTTCTGGGTCTCCTGCTGGAATGCCGATTTAGGGGGAGAAGAATAATGAACAAGAGGCTTTTGATGACTGTTTTGTTCAATTGGTGACTTGTTTGAGGGAGAATTAACCATTGGCTTGATTCCCATTAGCTCAGGATCAGGTGAAAACTGGTACGGTAATTTGCTATCGTCCATTTTCCTGAAAGTAATGGAAATCCTGCAATATATGAGGAAATTAAAAAGCCTGATTATGGAAATAGAAAAAGTGCAAAGACTTTTGCTTTCTGTGTGGGCAGGACGGATAAAGTACCTTTTTGTTGGGACGGCTGGAACACAGTGCTTAGCAACATCAGCTCCATTACCATTTAGAATGAGCACAGATCTGCAGTATGTAGACAGCAACATGTTAGAAGCATAATTTAACATGACAATTGAAAAAATGACTTGAAACTGATATGTCATAATCTAATTTGCCCATTACAGGACATTAATCTTTCTCAATTTCTCAGTTTAACATTAGACACTCAAAATCACCTAAAATGACTCACAATGGAGGGGGCAACCTTTAACATACAGTAAAACCGATAATTCACAGCTATAAATAAAGCTTAGTGCTTAACTTCTATGATTAACTAATATTCATTGATTAAATTGCCAATATAACATTTACATCTTACTGTTGGCACAACCCCCCCAACTCTTCAAGCCTCAAGCCAGAGACAAAACCACAATGAACATAGATTGCTTGTAATGAACTCAACAAAACCACTTGAATACATGTCCAACAGTAACAGTTATGATTAAAAGGTGTTACTTGTACAAATGCAATGAACATAGATTGCTTGCTGACTAGTTCATGAGGAAATGCTTCACTAGCACCAACAGCAAAGAGGTTCTACTCAAATTAGATGTAAAACCAACAACATAAGCAACCACTTCACTGGGAGGAGAAATTACTGATAATCAATAACAGGTGAGAGAATTTATAAAGCATACCCGACTGGCAAAGGGATGGAGACAGGCCCCAAGAACTCTCCTGGACCCACAATCTTCAAATTTGAACCAAAAAGTATATTGCACTCAGCCAAGAATGAGACAGTGCAAAATGGCCGAAGAAAATCGTGGTGGTCGATGTGAGGGGGAATGCAATCTCCTTCATCATATATATTCACAATACAGCTGTTGGGGATGCATGTGTGAGGCAAAATGTGCCACCTGACCATTCTCTTGATCATTTGCTTGAACATCGGGGGCAGGGGATCAACTTCTTCATCTCTAATAATGCCAGGAGGGTTTCCATTTTTGTCCTGATACATTATGAGATGTAAAGTGAATAGTCTTCATATAACATAATGAATTTGAAAGGAAATAGATAAGAGAACTGGAAACTTACTACAGCATAGTTGTAGCAGCAGCCAAATTGCATTGTGATGCGTCCTTTACCACGCATCCATTTTCTAGGTTCTGAGTACGTACGTTCTGTGATAAATTAAAATGAAAAATGAGAATCTGATAAGCACGACGAGTCCGATTTTCAGCATATTATTATATATTAATTTCCACTAACATTCATGCCAGTAATTCAAACAACAGAGAAACCTTAACATCAACAGTAGCAAATAGCTCATACTTGCAAAATCCCCTGAAAAACTCATAAAATTGGAAAAGATACAGGCAAGCTTTTCTACAAACCTCTAAGCTGCCCCTTTTGGCCCATTCGTTGCAGTTTGTAGACAGATTCAACAATTTCCTTCTGCTCTTCGGTATTAAAAACCTTGGTGTGCAGCTCAAGACCTCGAAGCACATTTATTGCTTTTCCATCAATCCTCTCAATATGAACAAAGTCCTTTTTCCTGCCAACCTTCGAAAACCTGGTCTGCTCCTTTTGCTCCTCAGACAATCCATTGTCAGCTATGGAGGAAACTCCACCAAGCCCATCATTCTGTGAAAATGGGGATAAGCACAATATTGTCTCCTGCTGATCCGGCCTCTTTCTCATAGATTCTGAATCATTCAGCAATAAAGCATCTGATGCCGAGGAGTGCTCAGATGACAACACCTCAGTGTTATCACTTGACAACGACATGTCATCCAATTTATCTGCAACCACATCAAATAGCATTAGAGAACAGAATTTCTGAATCTTGATTTTCATTAATAAAACAAATAACATGGAATTAAACGGTAAAAAGCAAAACCCTCATACAAGAATTCAAACTGTTGTCGAACAAAAGGAACACTAAAAAACTTAATGTGCAGAATTTAACACTCAGAAAATTCAAACAATCAGCTATCACAACTAAAGTACATCAAAAATAGAAAACTTAAAGCAATAACTCACAAGTCACCCTAATAAAAGTCAAGAATAAGAAGACTTCAAGAGTCAAGAAAGAACAAATGCATTATCCAAAAGAAAAGAAAATCAAAATATTCAAAGGCAATAAAGTAAATAAAGAAAAAAACAAAATTGCAAAGTTGGTGTCTTTTGTTCATTATACCGTAGATGAGATTAAAAATGCGAGTCTCCAAAAGAGAGGCACATTGCTTGCAAAACCCTTCTGATAAAACCTCTAATAGCTTTTCATGTTCTAACGCTTTCAACAACCTCTTGCTGACCTTGCCGTTGCCGTCGCCGGCGCCGGAGTCTGGGGGGCTTTTAGTCACGTCTTTGCTCATCTCTGATATGTCAGAAACATCAAGAAGAAAAGATTCGACAGTGAAGTACTATTGTCAAGTACACTGAGCAGAGGCAGCCGTTTAGAAATAAGTTCACAGAGAGGGAAGATTTGGAGTCAGGATTGTGTAAGGAGAAAAGAAACAGGGGGCGGTTTGTACGGATTTAGGCATTAGATAAATAAAAAACGTGGGTTTATTTCCCTTATGGTGCTGGCAGACATAAGCATAAGTACTTTTTGAGGAGACCGAAGTGCTTTCTATGTAACTGAAGTGAAAGTACTCACCAGTTAACGGACATGATTTATATGGGGCACATAATCGTTTCGTTATTGGTTATTTTTTCGTGTTGTCTTCTTATTTTTACTTATCATTTTTTAATTCCTTTTATTTTTTCTTTTATACAAATTGCCCTTAAATTAAAATCAGTTGGATGAAATTACCATCTTATAATCAAATTTAACACATAAAATAAAATATATGTTATTTAATGATATCTCGTTTTATTATATTCATTTACATATATTGCTTAAGATTATTTCTTATTACATGGAATAGGTACATCATGTCATTCGATGTGCGGCGGTCTAAAAATATTTTAACACATACATATATGTATACCTACATATATGTGTGCATATATATAAAATGATTAAATCATTAAAAATATATTTCATGTATCATTTATGTTTTCTTTTAGATATACCATGCCACAATAACTTTATTGCTATTATTTAAGTGTTTGTTGGCATGGGTAGATCGATACAAGATCAGGTGGCACATGGTCCAGCCGACTATTGAAAAATTTCAAAGTATCATTTCGAAAAAGATTTTGGTTTCTTTAAATTTTGTAAAAGTGTCCAATTTGAATTTAAAAACTATAAAATTGTCTTAGCTGATTTTGAAATTCAAGCTGCCCCATGTTTAAAAGCCTAATTTGATTTTTACAAAATGTATTTACCCACCCCTAATAACTTACAAACATAAAACAAATTAAAAAAAATAACATTTTAAAAACATGAAAACTCATTGAGGAATATAAATATTATGGTCGTAGTGCCATTTATTATATTATAGTTGCGGCGCTATCTAATTTTAAGTGAATTTTTCAAAATTATAATATATTTTTGAACGTGCTTCAACTAAATAAAATTTCCAGCTATACGAGCGTAGTCAGATTAGTAATAATATGAAGTTTATAACAACTGACCTAACAATTATTTTATTTTTGTTTATTATACATTAATTATAGTAAGCCATGTGTACAAGTTAAAGTGAACCGAAAAACCGATTTGATAATCCGAACTATTAAGCAAATAGTTACCGAAAAACCGAAACCGAATTGAAAATCGAAACCAAAACCGAACCAAACTGAACTATTGATTCCGGTTCGGTTTTTATTTTCCTTAAAAACCAAACGGATTTTTTAATTTAAAACCCAAACCGAACCGAACCGAAACCGAAAATTTATCCCGAAACCGAACCGAACCGATGCCCACCCCTAATATAAATCATTAGATATCATATTACTATTATAATCAAATTACCGCACAACTACTTATGTTCTCTCTAGTATTAAAGTTTTGTTCCAATAAGTTCATGTTTTGTGTATTTACTTTTATTTTCTATTATAAACATCAATAACACTTGTATATGATCACGTAGATTTTCTTTGAATTATGGACAATTTCACATAAAAGTTAACTTTCAAAATGTAATTAAACATACTCCAAAAATAAAAGACTATTTGAACTTATGTGTTATTTTGATCATTATATAATAAAGCAACAATTTCGTGATAAAATTTACTAAATATATGTACTCTACTTTTTAAATTTACAGCAACCATAGCAACATAATTTATTTAACACTAAGCTGCTTTCTTAATCAGCAGCTTATTTTATCCACACAGCAGAATTAATTTATTTCATCAGCCATCACAATCCTAAATTGGCCTTGAAACTCCCGATTTGGTTTGGTCTTGAAAAATTATTTTGCCCATTTAACCCCTTCATCAGTAATATATTTAAAACAATTTAATCAATTTTCTTTCTTTTTTTTTCTTTTTTAAGGAAGATAATGACATTAAATTGATTATCTATGTAAGTAACATATTTAAAAACCTTAAATCCTTCAATATTTATATTAAAATTCAAGTTTTCAAATTTTTATTTTTTAGGTGTAAATATTTATTGACATAAATATATATTTCTTGGAAAAGTATATATTGTTAAACAACAAAATGGCTTGTTTAAAATTAATTTATATGTTTTCTGTAAAATTTTTAAAATTTGGTGTTTGTAAATATTTGTTTTTCTTTTATATTTAAAATTTACTAGCAGTTATTTGGTTGAAATACTTTTATTTAGGAAAAATAGTTGGTCAATTGGGTCGGTTTGGATAACATTGTTGAAAAAAAAAAAGGTTGGACTTATGAGTTTTTAGCCGAATAAATTAATTTGTTTGGTTTAATATACGAATTTTAACATGACAACACATAATTGAAATTAATAATATCGTTTCAATATTACAAGGTTGTGAGTAAAATTTGATTTTTACTTATGTCGGACTAAAAGAAAATGAAATCAATTTTTTAAAGAAAATTTATGAAGTAAAAAAATTATAAATAAATGGAAGAAATTACCTTATCACTATCTTTTACGTACAGGAACCAATTTCAAAATATCCACTAGAACTCTTCTACGATAAATACTGTGCTTGCAACTGAAAAAACGCTCTCAAAATTCTCAAAATCCTGGACATGGAGATATCTGTAAACCTTGGCACCAAATTTTCCCACGTATTATTCAGCCCTTTACTTTCATCGTTTCCAACAGCAGCAGTCAGCAACTCTGCTTCTGCAACAGCAACAGCAAGAGTCGTTGTCAAAGAACAAACTCACACTGAACCTGCACAACCACCACCAGCAGCCGCAGCTTCTGCTCGAGGAAAGCGCCAATCCAGTTCTTACTTGGCAAGAAAATCTGCCATTCTTGAAGTTCAACAATCATCTGACCCCAGTTCTTCTCTTGAAAGGTCTTGTTTTGTCATTTCAATCAATACCCGTCTGTTGTTTCTTTTATTTTTTTCAGTTGAGTATTGACCCTTGATTGATTATCTCAACTGGGCTTTTTTTTTAACTAATTTAGTGAAAAAGTTGGGATTTTTCTTTTCTTGAATTTGTTTTCGAATTGTGTTGATTTTGATTATATTTGACATTGATCTCCTGAGACTTCTAATCCACAATGAGTGCGAAATAGAAAGGATTATTGGGTGAATAGTTGATAAATAGTAACTATAAGTAAAAACGTGAGTGTTTACCAACCAGTTTAGTTGCAGTACTTTCAAAGTTGGGTAGAAGCAGAACTGTTGCTAACATACCCTTCATTTTCTTATATGTATGTTGTATTTTGTGAATTTTTTTTTTGGATGCTGACAATATTGCAATTTGCATGCTGACTGCACTTTGGTTAGAAAACCTTTATTCTTTTGCATTGTTCAATGCCATTTAGTTTTGAGCCTAAAGTCATTAGTATGTTGTTTGTAAAGTTCTATATTAGTCGAAACATGAGAGTTGCAGTGTTAATTTTGGAGGTCGAGGTTGGCTTTAATGAACAAGTTGGCTAGCAGTCACATTGCATAAGCAATATAGTATAGTTTGAATATGAGAAGAATATAATAATCATAATTTCATTGAGTACCTCTTTTCTTGTCTGCATTCTTCGTTGGAAAGTTCGTTAGAGTGAAATTGTGGTTGTCTTTTAGCCTTAAGTTTTAGTGACAATACATTTGGTGAAAATATGTTTACTTCGTTATATCATCTTGAAGTTTTGTTGTTATGGAGACAAATATGTAGCTCAATTAGCTTGGCACTATAAGATAAATGTACTTCTTTGCAGACTAGGAGGGATATTAAAGGTGCCAGACTTGAATGCTATTTTGCGACATTTTGGGGATCTTGGCCGAGAGCGGGATCTTTTGCAGGTACTACTACTTGATAACTGCTCTGCCTTCTTTTTTTTCTTTTCCTTTTGTTTTGTTTATCTTTTGTGCACACCATTGATATTTTTGATGGTTAAACCTGCTGAGTTTATTTATTTACCTTTCTTTGTTCAAATGCATGTTCCCTTCCTGATTGATTATTCGTTCGGTTTGCTTACTGATTAAATATGAAATTTTTGGTCCTGTCTACGTAACTTTTTTAATGTTCATTTTTTACCCAGTTAAGTGTTCTTACCCAGTTAAGCGTTCTTTCTTATATGGAGATCCCATTTTGGTAAAACAAAAGCTGTTTCTGTTCTTTATACAAATCTCTGTCTTATGATTCAAAAAAATGTAGATCCTCTGATGAGAAAGAAGGTTAGCTGAATATGGGTGGGAGGATTATCTGTATCCTTCTTCAATATTTGTTCATTACAGTTTCTTGAGTGAGCTTTCACTGGAGAATCCTCATTTTTATAGATTCTATGTTTGTTAATTGCTTGATTGCAAAAAGTTATTCCGTATTAGTATATGAAAACTACTTTATGCATTTGTTTTTGTTTTTGTCAACTTGTTCTAATTATGGTTTTGAAGTTAGCCTATTTCAGTTCAGCTGTAGTGAAGATCATTCTCAAAACAGTAATTGATTTGCAATTTATCATAAATATCCTTCTGATAAATTAATGCTTGTTATGACTTCATCAACCCAATTTATGGGTTGCTACTACATGAAGTATCCCAAAATGGTTCCGTACTCTTTCCTTCCTATGTGAACAATGGTTCACTGATGCTAATAATTACTATTGTTATTTATACTTTCTGCTTGGTATTACTGCAGCTCTTTGAGTGGATGCAACAACATGGGAAGACTAGTATTTCTTCTTATAGCAGTTATATCAAGTTCCTTGGGAAAAGTCGCAACCCCCTTAAGGCTCTAGAAATCTACAACAGCATTACAGATGAATCAGACAAAGTTAATGTCTTTATATGTAATTCGATTCTTAGTTGTTTAGTCAGGAATGGAAAGTTTGAGAGCAGCCTCAAACTGTTTGATAAAATGAAGCGGAGTGGTCTGACACCAGATGCTGTTACTTATAATACGGTATACCAATTTGAACACATTATATAATTTTGTTTCGCATGAATTTTGAGGATGTTGAATGTTTATTCGAAGTTGAATTCAGTCTGGCAAATGATAATAAAATTCTACCTTTTGTATGACGCTCGGTGTTGCAGTTGACATGTGAGTTACACACAGTCTTTGAGTGACAGCTTTGTTGAACAACGGGTTTGACACAAGTGAAAGAGTCAACTTTTATATGCCTCCAATATTCTTTTTCTTTTCTGTGGTTACAAAATCCATGTCGTGAATCAGATTTGCTATTTTGTTTTTCAAAATTCTTCTAAAGTGTGAATAAGCCAAAGAAAGACAGAATAAATGGATTTAACATAGATTTAGAAGAAATAAATGTGTTGCTGTGGAATAGCATCAAGCTTTGTTGGAATGAAGTGCCAAGATCATTTTCTAACAAAATGCCAGAGTTTAACAAGAGTTTCAGATCTATGATAATATAAATTAAGTTACTATTCAAGTCGGAGATCCTTGTGTCAATTTCATGTTATTTAATTTGTTATTGTCTTTTTAACTGATCTTCATTACATTTGTCTTTTGTCTTCCATAGCTGCTCACAGGTTGCATTAAGGGTAAAAATGGCTATTCTAAAGCATTAGAGCTGGTTCAGGAACTTAAGTATAATGGAGTGGAGATGGATGGTGTGATGTATGGGATACTTTTGGCTATTTGTGCTTCGAATAACCTATGTGCTGAAGCTCAGAGCTATTTTAACCAGATGAAAGTTGAAGGCCATTCGCCTAATGTATATCACTATAGCTCTTTGCTCAATGCTTACTCCTTTGGTGGAAACTACAAGAAGGCTGATGAATTAATTCAGGACATGAAATCTTCAGGGTTAGTACCGAATAAGGTTTGTTTCACGTTTATATGGCCATTCTAGTTACAGGAGTTAGTAGTGCATTACTTAATAGTTGAGTTTTGCTCATCTTGAAATAGGAAAGAATGAAAATTGATGTATACATTTGAATTTGGTAGAATAGAGAATTTTTACTGAATTTCAAATGAAAAAAGACCTGTGTTCTTCAAAATTTAAGTTATGATACATAGTTATCATGGTGAATTGAGGCCTACCTAACCTCATTCTGACTATGCTTTCAAAATCAAGTGTAATTGTTCTGGTGCAGCAAAAATGTATTAGTAATATGGTGCTTGGATGCTACCCTGATTAGGGGTTGCTATTTTAAAGTTAAGGACTATGGGGTTTATTCCCAAAGATCAGCTAGTTTGTGTGGCCTCTCTCAGTAGAAGCAAGAAGCTAAGGTTTCAAGTCCAAAGGGATACTTTATATTTGGGTTGAAATGCAATTATAAAAGATTACGAAGGCACCATGAGGGTTTGGATTTCATGCTATAAGAGATTATTGTAAAGGAATGAATTGTTGCTTTTCAGTGTATGCCAAATCTATTTTCATGGGTATCTGGGTCAAAATAGCACATAAAGCATTGATTTTCTTGTTATCTCTTTTCTTTTTATTCTCTGCATTTTCAATAATTTGCTTTGTTTCTATTTGCTGTAAACACGTGTTGGCAATTGTGTGCTTTTCTTATATTTTCTTTTTGAGGATAAATCATTCTTTTTGCAGGTAATACTGACAACATTGCTGAAGGTATATGTCAGAGGAGGTTTGTTTGAAAAATCAAGGGAACTATTAGCTGAACTAGACACTTTAGGCTATGCTGAAAATGAGGTACATTGATGAATTTTTATCTTTCATATCTATGTTCAAACATCAATGTTGTTGAAGATATGATACTTAGTTTTAATATTGTGTTTCGGAGTAGAATATGTTATTTATTACCTTCAGGAACATAGCAGATTCTGTAAAGGAAGTTGGGAATTCAGACTAAGAAATGAGCATAACAAATTGGGCTGAGGTTCAACATTTTCAAAATCTATTGTTTCTTTGCTAAGCTTTATTTTTGTTCTTCATAGGTTGGTTTCGTGATTTATAATAACGCATGATTCGGCTGGGTCTGCTTATTCTTCTTTTTATTTATTTTTATTTAAATTCTAAATTTTAATTTTTTAATAGAAAACTGAAATGATGTAAGTGAACCAGACTCTGGTGGGTAATTTATTATTACAGTCATAAATTTCTTTAAGAACACTGCTCCTTTTTGAGGTTTTTGAGTGGAAAACAGACTTCCAAACATCCACATTGTTGATTCATTGTCATGTGATGCAAATTGTAACTTGATTTGTTTATAATGGTTTTGCTTGTCCCTCTGTTGGCACAAATTCTTCTTTCTATAACGTATAACCTTGGCTCTGTTCATATGTGTTCTATATTCTCATCTACACTTTTTTATTACTTTTTTGAAAGGAATTCTTTACAAAAAATCTTCTGCAGCTTATGGTACCGATGCCATTTTGCAGATGCCCTATTGTTTACTTATGGATGGTCTTTCTAAGGCTGGTCGTTTAGATGAAGCAAGAGTAGTTTTCAACGAAATGCAGGAAAAATGCGTTAAATCTGGTACGTTTCCCATTTGATGAGGAACCTTCTAGCAAGCTCTTAATTTCAAGTATTTATTATTATTATTATTATTTTTTCTCTTTAGCTAAGAAACAAGATCATTCTCAAAAATTAAATCATTCATTTGATCATTGTAGACAAATGCAGTGTTGTACATGTCATTTCAATGCCATGCCAAAAGAATGTGGATTGCTTTTGAAATTAAGTTAAATTTCTTTTTCCTTAATCTCAAAGAAAAATAAACAATCTGATTCTAGTTATAAAGCTTTATTTTCATCTTAAACTCACATCTGTTTTAGTTCTGCCTATAATTATTTCTAATGCCCACGAGAAAATTTAACTTTTATGTTTGTTGGACATGCTTTGAGACTCCCTAGTTGCCTTTTCCTAGATTTGAAGGCTAGGGGAAAACATTGTTATTCCTATATTAGAGGTTAGTAGCCTGTATAATTTGATTAGTTCATGCTGTTTTATTTGAATCAAGAATAGAGTGGCCTAATCTGATCTCTGTATTTGTTGGCATTGTTTGTGCATTGAAGAATGCTGTGTTGAGGTATATTCATTGTATTTTGCTAGATAAATTTTGTTAGACTTGCCTTGAAGTCTGAAAAATACTGGCGATGTGTCCTTACCTAATAGCTTAAGCATTTGGATCAAGTTATTTTACTAACTTGTGGTGCTCTCTGTCTCAATTAATTTTTCAAAAAGCTTTCTCGTTCAAATGAAGGTCCGTACCTTACAGCTTAAGCTTTTAGGTTAAGCACAAATTTTGTTGGCCTCACGCAGATGGCTATGCCCATAGTATCATGATTTCAGCATTCTGCCGAGGTGGGTGTTTTGAAGAGGCAAAGAAGTTGGCTGGGGATTTTGAAGCCAAGTATGACAAATATGATGTTGTTCTGTTAAATTCAATGCTTTGTGTCTACTGCAGAGCTGGTGATATGGATAGTGTAATGAATGTTATGAGAAAATTGGATGAATTAGCAATCAGTCCTGATTACAATACCTTTCATATTCTAATCAAATATTTCTGCAAGGAGAAGTTGTATATGCTTGCTTATCGCACCATGGTGGATATGCATCGTAAAGGCCACCAACCCGAGGAGGTATGTAACGTAAATTTATTACCTCTTGAGAAGGGAATGTAGAATACTGCATTTACTTTAGATAATGAAAGTGGTCATAGACAAATGAACTTTTACTTTGGGACTGCAGTGCAAAAGGCTTATCACATCTATGCTGTTTTTCAGGAACTCTGCTCCTACCTAATTTTTCATCTTGGTAAAATGAGAGCGCACTCAGAAGCACTCTCTGTTTACAACATGTTAAGATATAGCAAAAGATCGATTTGCAAGGCCCTTCATGAGAAAATTCTTCATATTTTAATATCTGGAAAGCTTCTCAAAGATGCTTACGTAGTAGTTAAGGTCTGCTATGTTGTCTTACCCTTTTAGATCAATTCTTCAACTGTCCTTTATGTGCCTTTCAACCTAAGTTAATTCTCTTTTCAGGACAATTCGGAGTCCATTTCTCATCCTGCTATTAAGAAGTTTGCATCTGCATTTGTGAGGTTGGGCAACATTAACTTGGTCAATGATGTAATGAAGGCAGTCCATGCAACTGGCTACAAGATTGGTCAAGTAAGCAATCAAGGATTTATATAGCAAACACGAGCTCGCATGCGTGCACACACATGCACATATCCACGAGTGGAAGTAATAATTTAGAAATGCCCTTTAATTCCTTTTCTTCTATTATCTCAGGGAATATTTCATATAGCAATATCACGATATATAGCAGAACCTGAGAAGAAGGAATTGCTACTCAAATTGTTAGAATGGATGACGGGTCAAGGTTATGTTGTTGATTCATCAACAAGAAACCTGATACTCAAAAACTCACACTTATTCGGACGGCAACTCATTGCTGATGTATTGTCCAAGCAACATATGAAGTCAAAATCGTCCAGAACTCTGAAAGAATGAGTGATTTGATATTGTTTTATGATCGAGTTCCAGATAAAGAGATCAATAGTTTACTTTAATAGAGAGCAATAAATCAAAAAAAAAAAAAAGAAAGAAATCAGACACAAACTACAAAGACCTAGCCTTGAAGGTGATAAAATCCTTCAATGATTTTACCCTTCATCTTCAAGCTCCCAAGGCTTCAAACATAGGTCTTCACTTCTACGCGCAAGTTAGCATTTGGTTCATGAGAAAATTTGTCAATAAAGTGCAATGAAGTTGTATCAGAGTTGTTGCAAGAATGTTTCGCTGGAGATCTACCTATCATCTTTTCTTTCTCTCCTTGGATGAGAGAGTGTCTGGATTACCTCATTTTCATTTTTTCTGATAAGGGTTTGGATTCCCTTATTAATCAGCCTAAATGTGGATTTATAGTCCCAATTAGTCTGATACTTTATTTTTAACTGTCATAAGTTATTAATCATTAGAGTTACAACATCAGTTGAAATTGAAATATCGAGATCCCTAGCAGTATTAATCTAATTATTAATTGGTCCTAATATTAGGAATTTTAGCTTGCAATTAATTCAACTTAAATTGTCAATTTCCTATAAGCAAACAAGGTGGTCCATTTAGTGTAGTCTTATGGATACAGACACCTTCGTAGTTTGGTAAAAGAAATATAGAGACTTCCATATTTTCAGAAATAGAATACAAATCTGTTTCTTTCGACTTGCAAAATCATTTTTTTTAGACAATTTTTGGGGTTCAATGTGAGTCTGATTATTATTATTATTAATTTTTTTTTCCGAAAGTATGTTCTGAATAATTGCTTTTTGTAGAGGCTCGTCCTACACGTTTAGAAGAAGAAGTTTGAACTTGCGAAAAGGACGAAATCTCTAGTCATGGAGAGCATTGTCATCCATAGATCAATAAACTGGTCCAAAATGAATTTAGTGATTCAACTGAGAATGACACTAATTGATTTCAATGGGGTGGCAATAGAACCCGCCCGGACCGAATCCGGCCCGGACCCGATCAATTCGGTCCGGGCAAAACCCAGACCACATATACAAAAAATACGGTCTGGGTATTCAAATTTAGTACCCGGACATTTCCGGGTCCGGGTCAGGGCATGGGCATGGCACCAAAAACCCGAAATCCGGATCCGTGCCCGGTTTTTTAATAAGTTAAAAAAAAAAAGAAAATAAAAATGCAATACACCCAAAATCAAAATGAACCCTAATTTTCTATCCTATTGTTAAGCAAATGCAAGTAGTGCTGCCGGTTGCCGCATCTTCAGCTTTTCAACACTCCAAGCCAACAACCACCACTCCAATATTCCAAGGAAACGCACAAGCTGCCGGCTGCAAAAAGCAAACACTCCAAGCAAACATTCCAACTTGGCACTGATTGCAAAAAACATCTTATATATCCTGCAAAACCAGCATCTGATTGCAAAACGCAAAAGGTCTTGAATCTTGAGTGCTTTTACCACCATTTGATAGGCCGTACTTCTTGTTCTATGGCTTATGGTTTTATGGTTTTTTTCTTTTTTCCTCTTTTTCCCCTGCTTTTGGCTTTCTCTAGCATGAGTTCTTTTCCAAATAAAGAATCTGCAAATGATTTACCATCTACGGCAAAACCAATTTCAAAACTGGCGTGGCAGCATCTTGTCCGGGTAGGGGAAGCCCGGATCAAAAACTCGTGCCCGGGAGGTGCTGGGCTTCACCTGGCCCGGATGTGAAAAATTTGGGCACCAACCCTGGCCCGGGCAGTTGTTTTGTTGATCCGAGCTGATCCCGGACAAGGCCAAACTCGGCCCGGACTCGGATTTTTGCCAACCCTAGATTTCATCAATAATATTAGGGATTTCAAGCTATTGAGTCTAAATCGTACAGTAGATTGCAATAACTTTTATTCTTTTTCTATAATTGTGGGGATAATTTGTCCCCTACAAGACTCGTGATAATAAAGATATCAAAATGCAAACTCAGCTATGCTGCAACTATGATACCGTATCATACTTTTAATTTTTATCTCATGTAACCATTAGGTCTAAAAGTAAGTGATCCAACACACAAGATATGGCCACGTTTGTCTTGAAGCAAACTAGAGAAACTGGTTAAGAAAAAGACTCGTGATAATAAAGATATCAAAATGCAAACTCAGCTATGCTGCAACTATGATATCGTATCATACTTTTGATCTTTATCTCATGTAACCATTAGGTCTAAAAGTAAGTGATCCAACGCACAAGATATGGCCACGTTTGTCTTAAAGCAAACCAGAGAAACTAGTTAAGAAAAAGTTTGGTAATCAATGAACAGTGATCCAAATTCAGAACCCGAATTCTCCGCACTGCCCCAATAGCTTCCAAAGCTTGAGCTATTGTGATAAAAAAAATCTTTGGTGAAAATCATCATCTATAACTCAGAAATATTCATGTTATATCACTAATAATTAATAATGAATTCATAATATTGAATTTCTCTCTAGGGTTGTGTGGTTGACCTTCTAGATCAACACGTTTTCCTAGAGAATCTTTTAAGTTTCTCACTGTTCTATTTCTCTAATGATGGGAAGTCAGTAGAGAATAGAAAAATACGTGTGATCTGGGGACTATGACCACTTATATAGACAATTTTTTTCTACTGTCATTAGGTATTCCTAATTCTACTCATCATATAATTAGAATACCAGTAGGTCTCTACGCATTAAAGGTCCACGCCTTATTAGATACATTAAAGCTCATAATACCAAAAACCTAATTATATCACTTTTAATTAGGCTTAACCTTATTTGACAGCCCGCAATACATAATTATTCACATATAAACCCAACGTTAGATTAAGATCTAACAATGCTGGATTAAAAAATCCAACAATCTCCCACTTGGGCTATATGTGTAACCTTATAATTATGCATTGCAAAATAACTGTATGAGTTCAATTTTACTATCATTATCGAAATGTATCTATAACCAATCCAGTCCATTAATCATACCAACATAGGATCAAAACGGCCTTCGTTAAATCTATCATAACTCGACCCATCAATGGTCACTATGCCAATGTAATTGAATGACATGTGTTATGATGTAGATGTGTAGTATGAAAATTTCATGCAATGTGATCTAAACATGCCTATTTCTAATTAGTCTACCTTAAACCTTAGTGACATCAAACCATACTAAAATCAGAGTGTGAATGAACCAAAATTTTATTTCTGCAGAGAATAACCTTAAATATCCATAAACCGAAATAATTGAAAAAATGTATATAACATAGGAGTATCTAAAATTACAAACTCCTGCTAAAACTGAACATCCTTTAATGACATAATACCCATACAAGCAACATGCTCATAGAACGTTTTGGGTGGTAGTCCATTCGTAAGCGGATCCAATATCATGGAGTGTGTACCGATGTGCTCTAAAGACAATTGTATACTTTGAACTCTTTATTTAACAAATAGACAATTGTATACTTTGAACTCTTTATTTAACAATTAGGAACTTGATGTCTATATACTTTGACTTCGTCAAGCTCCTGTTGTTATTAAAATAAAGCATTGTTGACTTGTTGTCACAAAATAATCTGAGTGGTCTGTCAATACCATCTACTATATGCAGCCCCGTGACAAAATTTCGTAGCCATATTCTGTGATTGGATGCCTCATATCATGCTATGAACTCTGCTCCCATAGTGGAAGAGGCTATAAGAAACTGTTTAGCACTCTTCCAGGAGACAGCACCCTCAACTAGCAGATAGATGTAACCCAAAGTGGATTTCATACTATCTTGGCATCCAGCAAAATTGGAATCAGTATACCCAATGATCTCAAGCTGATCTAACATCTTATACGTGAGCATGTAGTTTTTTGTTCTTTGTAAGTACTGTAAGACTCATTTCGCTGCTTTCCAATAGTTTATTTCTAGATTACTTAAATATCTACTCATCATCCCAGGAACATAAGTAATATCCGGTCGCTTACAAACATGAACATACATTAAACTTCCTACCACTGACGCATAAGGAATCTTCTACATTTCCTTTTCCTCAAAATCATTCTTGGGGCATTAATTGAGACTAAATCTGTCTCCTTTAGCTATGGGGGTATCACTTGGTTTGCAATATTGCATGCCATATTTCTTGAGACATTTCGATATAAATCTTTTGTGATAATCCAAGAATACCCCGGGAGTGATCCTGATGTATCTATATGCCTAATACAAAAGAGGCGTCACCAAGATCTT
Source organism: Murraya paniculata (assembly GCA_030449075.1). Taxonomy (NCBI): domain Eukaryota; kingdom Viridiplantae; phylum Streptophyta; class Magnoliopsida; order Sapindales; family Rutaceae; genus Murraya; species Murraya paniculata. The sequence continues at coordinate 891,795 of JAEVFN010000051.1, read as the reverse complement.
TCATCTTAAAATTCTTGGTTAGAAATCTTTTGATGTCGTGCAATAAGCCTATATCACTGCTGGCAAACAAAATGTCATCGATATATAAAACCAGAAAAATATACTTGCTCCCATAGAACTTATGGTATATACAATCATCGACGAAATTCATTTCAAAACCGAATGGAATGATCACTTGATGAAACTTAAAATACCATTGTCAAAATGCTTGTTTGAGCCCATAGGTAGATTTATTAAGTTTGCAGACCATATTCTTTGGGTTTTCGGATACAAAATTTTTTGACTGCACCATATAGATCGTCTCATCAATGTCACCATTAAGAAACACTATCTTAATATCCATCTGATGTAACTCAAGATTGAAATGCCCCACTAATGGCATTTTGATTAGTCTTTCGAAGAAACCAGAGAAAAAGTCTCTTTATAGTCGATGCCTTCTTTTTGTGTAAAGCTTTTTACGACAAGACGTGCTTTGTATCGCTCCACATTACCTTTCAAATCCATTTTGGTCTTAAATATCCATTTGCAACTAATAGGTTTCGCACATTCTGGCAATGGGACAAGATCCCATACGTTATTGTCCTTCATAAACTCCATCTCTTCATTTATGGCATCAAATCCACTTTTGAGAGTTAGAACTTTTCATGGCTTGACGGAAATTAATTGGATCATCTTCCATCACACCGATGTCTACCTCATATTCTTGGAGAAATACAATGTAATTGTCTGGCACTGCACTTATTCTTTCTTTAGTAGATCTCCTTAATGGTATAGGTTCTTGATGAGATAGAGTTTGTTCTTCTGGAACAACTTCTTGTATGAGAGGCTCTCCAACATTATATTGATTTGTGTGTCTTGAACAAAGTCAGGAATGAGACCCTGATCAATGCCAATGACATCTATGAGAATATCAACATATTTCTCTTCAAAGATAAAGTCCTTAACTATATCTTCCCCCGCAAACTCGACTTCCTCAAATAACCGAGCATTTCCTAACTTGAAAATCTACCTAGTTGTGGGATCATAAAACTTGTACCCTTTAGATACTTCAGAGTATCCAATAAAATAGCAACTCACCATCATTGAGTCTAGTTTCTTCTTATTAGACCTATATGACCTTGCCTTAGCTGGACATCCCCAAACATGCAAGTGCTTTGGACTAGACTTTTTGCCTGTCTAAAGCTCATAAGGGTTTTGGTAGTCGCTTTAGTTGGAGCCCTATTAAGGATATACGCTGCAGTTTTAAGTGCCTCTCCCCAGAGTGATTCTCGTAAGGTAGAATGACAAATCATACTACTTACCATGTCCTTAATTGTCTTATTTCGTCTTCAGTAACACTATTCATAGTGGGCGAACCAGGCATAGTGTATCGTGAGACAATACCGCATTCCTTTAGGAATTTAGCAAGCAGTCTTAGACATTGTTCACCTAAATTGTCATATATGCCATAGTGCTCACCACTACGGTCAGATCTGACACTTTTAATTCTTTTGCTGAGTTAGTTCTCAACTTCAGCCTTAAAATTTTTGAACATATCCAAGGACTGTGACTTTTTATAGAGGAGATATATGTAGCCATATCTAGAAAAGTCGTTTATGAACGTTATAAAATATTGTTGACTATTCCAAGCAGCCGCAGGAAATGGCCCACAAATGTCTATATGTATAAGTTCTAAGACGTCTGATGTCCTATTGGCTTCAAATATATTTTTATTGGTTTGTTTCCCTTTGATATAGTTAATACAAATATCAAAATCTGTAAAATCTAAGGGGTCAAGGATTTCGTCTGACACAAGTCTCTCTATTTTTCGTCTGGAGATATTACTCAATCTCATATGCCATAACGCAGTCGAATTCTCATTGGTTAATTTTCTCTTTAAATCTCGTGCACTGAATTGCAGGGATTCATTAAATGAAGCAATCGTATCAAGCATATAAAGATTATCATCACCCACTAAATAATCGGAACCTACCAATTTTGAATCATCGACCAAACTGAATTTTTCATTCCCAAATGAACAAGAATAATCAAATTTGTCAAAAGCAGAAATAGAAATCAAATTTCGTCGAAAAAACGAAACAACAAATGTTTTATTAAGATCCAAATAAAATTCAATCTTTAATAATAATCTATATTTTTCAATTGTTTTAACTTCAATTGTCTTGCCATCGCCTACATAGATGTATCTTTCACCATCACTGGGTTTTCGGCAATTGAAGCAATTCTGCATAGACACACTGATGTGAGTGGTTGCACCAGAATCTATCCACTATGTGTGTCTAGGTACCGAAGTTAAATTAACCTCAGAACAAACCAAACTAAGAAGCATACATTTCTTAGTGCAATGCTTCTTCTTATGCCCTTCAACCCCACAGAAGAAACAACTAGTACTTTCTTGATCACCAAGTTTCTTTTGTTGTTTCTTTTGGGGTGTTGTATCTGCAGCTTCCTTAGTCATCTTCCTTTTCTTGCCTTTGTCCTTACCCTTAGAGGTAGAGGCAAAGTGAACACTTTATGTCTTATCTTTCTTCAGCCTATTCTCTTTATGAACATAGTATGATATGAGCTTATTCAGAGACCAAGTCTCTTTCTGACAATTATAGCTCACCTTAAATTGGTTAAACTATGCTGGTAAGGATATTAAAACGAAATGCACTAACAAGTCCTTAGAGAGTTCAAGCTTAAGTGCTTTTAACTTAGAAGCAAGATGAGACATCTCCATGATGTACTCCATAATATTGTTTTTACCCATATACCTCATTGAAATTAGGTTTGTTAAGAGCGTACCAATTTCAGCCTTTTCGTTCTTGACAAACCTCTGTTCAATCTGTGCAAGGAACTCCTTAGCCATAGTTGCCTTTTCAGATATTGAGCCCCTAAATGCTTTCGGAATGGCCTTTTTCATGATCATGATACACATGCGATTTGAAGTTAGAGCCATTTAGCACAGGAATTGAATTGATGTTGACAGTAATATTAGCAGTAGACATAACTAATTAGAGAACAACAAACAAACAAACAAACAAAATAAGCTCATATTAGTCTTAAAACAAAATTAAATTCATACAAAAGTTAACCCCATCTTAAGATACCGGACACTCTATTAATATTTCATCTTTGGAAAAAATATTAACTTATAAGTGATATCTTGGTACAGTAATCAAACACTGATAATAAGTACATGTCAGACAATAAATCTTCCTTTGAGCCGATTTATTGTTCACATGTAAAACCGAATAATCATTACATGTTTATTACCATAAGTGCACATGCAATTCTATTAATATGGACTTTCCTTTGGGCTGTTCACAGAATTATATATTAAATACATCCATCGCTTTAGTAGTTCAGGATACAGTGGCCTACTATATCGAAAGGTATCTTATCAAAGCCTCTTCTGATTTGAATATATGCACTTTAGATGTATAGAAACTTTATCTTTTGGTTTTGCATATTTAAGGAAGCTTTAGTTATATTTTGTTATTATTAACATAAAATAGAATGATGAGCTTGGAGTTTTTATTAAAGAACAACAATGGTGGTTATAAAGCTGATATACAGCAAGTGGCAAAGAAGATTGTAAGTGTTACTTTTTTATTACTTATTTAGTTTGCAATGGTTTGGTTTTATTTTTTATTTTTTAATTCAAGACCTTGTATGTTATTGAGGTTATATTTTGTATCTGGTTAATTTCTCGTTCGGTGCTGAATTATTCACTAACACTACTAATGTCTCCCAACTGTCAGGCAAAGAACTAAGCAATAACAATGCTTATAACTCATCATATAAAATAATTTTCATAATAGTCAACTAATCAACCAAGCCTTGAAACTCACTAGTTTGTTCAGTTATACTGTGCCCTTCCTTGTATTTCAAGTTAACAAGTCTTTTCATTAAATTAGCTTTATTATGTGTTATTGGCTGCTCATAAATCGTCTCTAATTTTTTCCAAAGAACATGAGCCCTGGATTCCTTCTCTACATGGTGGTACACATTTTGATCAATCCATGATCTAATAATACCCACAATCTTCTAGTTTAATTGCGCCCAGTTCTTATCATCTAAATCAACGAGTCTAGCTTTTTCACCTTCAATGGGCTCATGTAAGTCCTTCATGTACAACAAATCTTTTAACCTAAACTTTCAAATACCATAATTCCATGACTTTAATTTAATCATGCATGTCGAGAACTCCTCCATCTTAATCACACAAGTAATAAAACCACAAAACCAAGCTCTGATACTACTTTGTTGAGAAAGGAGCTCACACAAGTAGCTGTAAATTAAGCAGAAATAAAACTCTTTCTCTCTTTGTATGATTAAAATAAGATGTGTACCATAAATAAATAGGCAGAAAAATAAACTAACACAATCCAAAGCAATAAACCAACCACAAGAGACACAAATTTTTACGTGAAAAATCCAAAGCGAGAAAAGCCGCGAGACTGTAGTATAATATAATCTTCCACTATATTAATAGGATTACAAGATAAATTCTTCTCTAGATAATACTAGAGGCTAATAACATTAAAAATCTCAATATCGTTGACTTACAGTAACAGCCTAATATATGTTTCTCTAACAAGTGGGTATCTCAAATAATAGCAAAAAAAAAATAAAATAAAAATATAAACCAGTAGGATTGTAGAGGGTGATGCCAGAAACTTACCCTCAAAATTTGAAAGAAAACTGAGTTAATTTCGCCTTTCGATCGTCTACTCAAAAATTAAAATCACTAGTCCCAAATTAAAAATCTCTACTATCTTCTCTCTCTCTCTCTTCACCACTTCTTCTTTACGCTAAAACTCAACTAGAGGCTTTCACTTGTTTTTATAGGCAAATTTTGTGGCAAATTTAATCCAAATTCAAAACTTATTATTAATTGCATAATAAGTAAACCTTTAAACTCTTGGGCCCCAAATGATATGGACCTAACACTAGTGACACTCTCCATCCATATGGGTGCAATTTTGAAGTACAATCTACAAATTCAAAGTTGCTATTAGAATACCAACTGTGACAAACAAACTAAAGCGAATGTTTAGATCCCCTCGATATGTTTCTGGTGCAATGTTTGATATAAATAATGGCACTGCCTTTAGAGTATTAATTTAAACATTAAACCATTAATAACATATCCCATGAGAATTGAAAATGCACCAATTGATAGTCGATGTATGTGACACTTTACTTTTTTTTTTTTTTTTGGTTTACCTGGTTATCAAATCCAACACCAAGCCCAGGAAGAATTCTTATTAACATGCCTAAATTCTGCGCAACACAAATCAAAATGGTCCAACAAGAAAGTAATCAGAGGCTGCTCGCATTTTCAGCCCAACTTTTTGCAAAAATAAATAAATAAATAAATAATAAAAAATAAAAAATGGGGGCAAAGAAACAAGTATGCTGCCAGGTGAAGTGAAGGACATTTTAGGTAATTTCTAAAAATACAAAGACTTAATTATCCCAAACATTAAGGTTTAAAGAACAATTTACCTACATACAACTTAATATGATTTTTTTTCTTTTGACTGAACTTAATATGAATTTAGTTTCGAAGAAAGAAGGTAAAAAATCAAAAGCACTTGGGCAATTTTTGTTTATATTTGATTAATCTTTTCAAGAATATTTATTTGATATTCTGTTATAAATGCAATAACATCAGATTAAGTTATTTCGATAAAAACCCTTAATATTTTTTGCAATAATATCATTTCCCCCACATTAGTTACAATTAAGAACAAATAGTGCACAACTGTGGGTCTCAACTTCTGTTGATACAGACTTTTGCATAACTCCGAAGTCTTTTCCACTCCAAATTTCAGTCCCTTTACATGAACGATTCAATTTCCACCCAGGGAGTGCCTTGCCCAGGTCTGCTATTTCGGCCGAAATCGCCGTCTGTGCATTGTTCAGATTGAAGAATGCAAGGTAAATTTCTCCTTGTCTTCCAGTTGCAATCCAAGAACGAACTCCAGTAGCATTAGCTCCAGCGCTAGGTCCAGTAGCTCCCTCCTTTCCTCCATTAATATATGGAAACTCGTTATTGTTTGAGCTATAATGGTCAATCTCCAAAATAGTAGGATTTGTAATCAGACCATAAGTTGTATCATCAAGCTTTCTAACATCTCCTCCAAACATAAGAGGAGATTTGGCCATAGCCCACAAAGTCATCTGAGTTTTTTGCTCATCTAGAGACAGTTTACAAGCTCTATATGGACCTTGAGTTGAATTTGCATCAGTAAGCCACCCCAGTGGCAACATATCCAAATCAGGCCATGACCTCCCCTTCAAGCCCTGGGAGCCTATCATATTAGCAGCAGCGAAGTCCCTTGCAACACTGAAATGGGCAGCAACATCTGGCCAACTATCCCAATCATCCCCAGTTACCCGGTACATGTTGGCTAATCCATTTATTTTTTGTGCCATATCTGGTGTTGCACTTGTTCCCGGAGACAAAGAATAGATAATTGGACGGTGTTTTTGCCCTCTGAAAACCTCTGACACAACGGATATTTCTCCTTCATCCAAGTCATCACCGAATGCACAATCATGTTTCACAAAATCAACACCCCAATCGGCATACTGTTTATGCAGTGACCTTAGGAAAGCTCTGCCAGCTCCCAACTTTGTATTGACGGCCATAAAGCCGTGCGGCATCCATGCACATGGTTTTTCCTTGATGGCTATGTCTTGCGCCAGCCATTGGCGACCTGCCTCCATATAGGGACCTTTCCTGTCATAGTCATAGATAAGGGTGTTAGCATTAACGGCTTGGTTACTAATTCCTTTCATCACATGAATCCCAAACTTCAAACCCATATCATGTACTCTCTTTGCTACTTCTGTAAACCCTTTCCCACCTTTTGAAGATGGCCATCTGTCAGGATCCGGCACCATTCTCCCCCATTCATCGATCAAATCTACTCCTTCTGAATCTATATGTGCATCTTTCACTTTCTTTCTATACCAGAGATAATCCACCACAACGTACTCATATCCATGAGGAAGAAGACGCTTAGCAACAATACCGGCACTTTGCAAGAAATCTTGTTCTGAAATGATCCAGCAAAATGAATCATACGAGTTCCAACCTCTCGGCGGTAAGATAGCATGTTCTGTCTCTCTGCCTTCTGCATTTGCAGCTGGTATCCTGTAAAGGAATACGCTAGGGAAGAAACAAAGAATGCTCAATGCAAAGATTTTCATTGTTATTTGTTCATCAAGTTTCAATTGTATATATATAGTGGTAGTTATAGATTCTGAAGACGAGAAATTCCGGACAAAGAAGAGGATATCCGAACTTTTATCTATTTTTGTGCTAATTATTTGATGAGGATCACATTCGGATCCTTAGGATGTGATCTTGAAGCTGTCATTATTTCATGTAAATATGGCAAATATTATTGCCATTATAGTGTTCCAAATATGGGGAAAAAAAAGGAAAAGTTCCCCAAATTATACTCCTTTTATGCTATCAGCCTTCTTGTACAAGCTGACCATTGAATCACATGAACTATACGAAAGTGAATTTATATTTTCTATTTATTTGTCTATGAAAAGCATGGTCTTGGTGGCTTGATGACCCATCAATCAGTGCAACAATTTGCGGTCAGCGAGACCGATGCAGGAAAAAAAATTTGTTGCCTGGTAAATGAGGATTTGAATGCCAATAAAGGAATAGATTTTGGTGTTAAAGTTTTCATTATTGACTGCTAAAAACATTTTTTATTTTCCACTTTACGGACAGCGAGGATAAGGTAAATGAAGTAATTAATTAGGTTTAAGCACATTGGACAATTTAATGGGGTGGGATATTTCCACCTCACTATTTTTATAAATTTATCTCACTTTCAAAAAGTATATGTAATAAGTTCACATTATTTTTGAAATATACAAATCAATAAAAAATAACAATAATTAATTAATTAAAACTTTTTATAATTTCTTTTAATTTAGGTATCTTTGACCATTAAAGTTGTATTAAGAAAAGTTTGTTTGACTATTTTATCTTAATAATATATATTGACTAAATTGCTCTAAGAAATATGAGCTCTTTTATGTTATAGTTTAGGTACTTAATTTTATTAGATTAAATTTAAGAACTTCTTCAATATTTATATTTTTTAAAAATATTGTAAACTTATTATAATTATTTTTCAAAAGTGCGATGAATTTACAAAAATAGTGGGGTGAAAATATCACCACCCTATTTAATATATCAATTATTTTCGTTCCTTAAAACAAACAGGCATGGAAAGAATTGAGGATAATGTCACGAAGGTATTGGTTTGAAGTTGAAGCATGGTCATTGGATACACATGGATTAGTTAACTATATATGATGAGCCTTTCAATCCAGAAAGGTAAGAAATAAAAACATTTATGATGTTCTGATAAAACGTTGTTTATAATTTGTCAAAGGAAATCAGTTTTAATTTCGATATTTTGCTTTAAAAGAATTCTTTTTGGATGAACTTCCATCAAATAGACCAGTACTTTGTTAGCTCTAATTCGTAGCTTTTAAGTAAGTTTCCTAATTACTCCTTAATTTTATATATTTTAAAAAGTTATCCAAAATATTGTCGCATATCTATTTCTATTAAAATCCACTTATTTTACACTTATCGCTTGTCAATTTATTTGAGTTTTTAGTTATAGTAGATAAAAATATAATTTAAATTTGAAAAGTTAAATTTGCCAACTATAAAGTAAAGACATAAGTGGGAGTGGGTGCAGGTGTCATATATATCGTAGAGTTGATAAAATTTTTTGTGTTGAAAACCATAGGTATGAGATTCGAACCTCAATCACATAGGTCAACAGGGAATTGGGATGGTGTTAGGATAAAGAATAATAATTAAATTTTTAAAAAAAGGGTAATGACATGAACGTTTGGATAGTTTTTACAAATATAAGAACTAACTGATTAATTAACCTAAATCTTAGGGGTGTTCGCGGATCAGATTTTACAGATTGGACCTCAATCTATATCCGATTAATGATTTTGTAGATTGTAAATTTTCAATCCAATTCAATCCACGGATTGACAAATTAAATCCAAATCCAATCCGTACGTCTACGGATCGGATGTGGATTTGACACAATCTATATCCAATCCACCATTTTACGGATTAGTTTACGAATTAAAAATTTTTAATTCTGTTTATTCTATGAATTAATTAAATAAAAAAATCTAATATAAAAACAATTTTACTGTCTATCAAATTCAAAATTGAATAAGATTTAAATAAATTTAAGTGTATAAATAAAGTTAGAATAATATATTCAAAGTTTCAAAATATAACACAGTGAAAAGAAAAAATCACATTTGTTTAAATTAATTCATAGAAATTAACTAAAATTAACTGCTTAGAAAGCCATATTTGTTTAGTTAATCATTCAATTATTTAATTATATTTATTATATATTATTATTGGATAAGATATGTAAGTGTAACTACATTTTAATTAATTTATTTATGAGTAAGTAGTAAATTTACAAGTTTTATTTTTTAATTAAATAAATATATATTTTATTATTTTTTTGTGGATTCACGGATTTTTGCAGATTTACAGAATTAAATCCATATCCAATCCATCTACTGCGGATTTTCAAATTTTCAATCCAATCCAATCTACAAATCCACAGATCAGATTTTTACGGATTGAATTTTTACGGATAAATGGATTGAGTGAATCGGATTGGATTTTGAACACCCTACTAAATCTTAAGGACTAAAGAAGAATTACCCATGTATAAAATTTTTTTTTTTCCTCTTGAAACTAAAAGTTTGCATGATGTTTTGGAGAAGAAATTTTAAGAAATTATCTTTTGAGGTTGGCAAAAGCTAATAAAAAGAAAATTGAATTGTCAATAATGCTTGGAGAATTATAGAATAATTATCTATCCTACGCTGGAAACACTAGCTCTCGTTGTGGTCTTGGTGGTATGATCCTTCAACAATTATCATATCACCGGTCCGTGTTCGAGCTGGTAACAAAGCATCACAATTCACCCACAAAATAATCATCAACAGCAGCAATCACAAACGTACGTAGCCCTAAAAAATGAGGTATTCGAAAATCACTCTTCTTCGGGAAATTTACAAAAATAGCCCAAATATTTTACCAAATTTCGAAAATAACCACAGCAATAAAATCCTATCATAACTAGCTAAAATTTTCATTTTCATCCCAAACTACCCTCAACATTTTTCCTACCTAAACTCACGTTACTCCACCGAACGTTATCATCTTCAACGGCGAACGGCGAACGGCGAACGGCATCTGGCAGCCGGCGACGGCAACAGCAACACCAACGGCGACAACAAAGGCTCGGTGACTTTATATCGAACCGGATCCACCATAATCTAGCGGAACCGGAAACGAATCCAAGATTTTCAAAAGAGTTCAAACCCTAGGTAACAAAATTCAACATTTTATAATGATTAGCGTGAAATTGATTTGTGTTGTGATAGATCTATAGGTTGTTGGAGTGTTATGATGAAGAAAATTTAATTAGAATGATGAGTTATAAGTTGTGCATATCAAGTGTTTGATAAAATTTCTCTTAGACAATTTATGTTTAGTTTTAATAAAATCAATGTTTGATGAGGGGATTGTTGAGTTGTATGTGTTGTTTTGAGTATATGAAGTGCATTTAGTGATGGATAAAACAATGCAAGGCTGGGTATTGCACGGGTCGACAGGCACAATGTGGCATGCACCGCGCGCTCGTGCGCGCAACGACCTGTCGCCCGCGCGCGCTGTGCGTGCGACAGGCCCCGTCCCACTCCCAGCGTGCGCCCCCGCCCGCGCGGGCGGGGTCCGTCGCACGAAGTGCCAGGGGTTCTTCGTGCGATGGGCCACCTAGTCGCACGAAGAGCCCCTGGCTCTTCGTGCGACGGGACGCGCGCGCGAGGAGGGCGCGCCCGCGCCCTCGAGGCCTTGGCCCATTGCACGGAGAGCCAGGGGCTCTTCGTACGACAGGCCAACCCGTCGTACCAAGAGCCCCTGGCTTTTCGTGCGACCGGTTGGCCCGTCGCACGAAGAGCCAGCGCGCGCCCTCCTCGCGCGCGGTGCGGCGACGGGCCCCTGTCTCTCTCGCGCGCGCGCGAGGCTGGTGCAGCCCGTTTGTTCGAGGCAGGCCCAGCCCGCGCGCGCGAGGCAGGCGAGGCCCGTCGCCCCTGCGGTGCCCCGTCGCACCCTGGTGCGGGATTTTTTTTTTTTTTTTAATGTTGGGGGTTTTTCATACTTGTAATTATGTCATATAACACATTTATTTTGTAACTTGTTTCAGATAAATGGAGAAATTGAAAATTAAGAAGCATAATCCGCCCGGACCAATGAAAGAACCGGGAATTCTGAAGGTACCTTATGCCGATCACTTTCCCGGCCGTATCACAAGCATGTGTAAATTAGATACAGTGGTCAACGCCATCCGAGAGAAATGTACAAAACGACAATTGAAACTATTCAAGGACGACATATTTGGGAACTTCCTTGACTGCCGAAGCTTTCCATTCAGCGGCGTAATTGTCCATAATGTGTTGCTTAGGCAAGTGGCACATGGAGAAAGTAAGAACAATGATCAGTTATGGTTTCAGATTGGTGACGAATTGATACGGTTATCTATTGGAGAGTGGTGCCTAGTTAAGGGACTTTGCTATGGTCAATATGTCGCGCTGAGGGAGCATAAAACAACGCACAGGTTACTAAACAAGTATTTTGATGGTTTGTTTCGCAAAATCAATCTTGCCGAGTTCGAGTCAAGGTTCATGGAGTTAGACTTCAAAGCTATGGATGACAATGATGCGCTAAAGATCGCGCTGTTTTACTTTGCGGACAGAGTATTGAATGGAAGAAAGGATTATTGTCAAATCAATTTCTCGTTGCTTAACGATGTAGATGACATAATCACTTTCGAAGTCGTTCGTGGGGCCTTTTGTCATGGGAAACGATATATGAAAGTCTTGACAATGCATTGAACGGGAAAGCCAAGAAATTTAAGGACGCTTGCGCCGAACAACCCAAGCATAAGATTGAAAAATACAATATTTACGGCTTTACATCTGGAGTGCAGGTGTGTGGATATTCTCGTTCATTATTTTAAATTTAAAATAATGAATATTTAATGATACGTTTTATGAGTTTATATATTTCGTTGTTGTAGGCATGGATCTTTGAAGCAATTGGCGGACTGCCATCCGAGTGGGTCGTGAAAACTAAAAGGAAGATTCCTCGGATCGTATAGTGGAAACCTATCGCTTCTTCTATGATCAACTTTGCTGAAGTGTATTCATATCTGAATGACAACTCTCGTCTTGTAAGTAATATATGCGTACCTATGTATATAGCCACTTTTTTATTTACTAAATACTACACAGCGCTCACAGTAATTTAAACTTTGGTATTAATTACAACAGGAAAATATTTTACAAACAATCAAGCCGGAGGGAAAGGAGAAAGCCTCCAAATATTGGATGAGTGTGGCGGGTTACGTGCCATATATTCCAAGTTGGGTCGTAAATGTGGGTATCGTTTACTAATTTTTTACTCACTTTGCGCAGTAATGTGGGTCTTGATTACTCAAATTGAATGTAACTTTGTGCAGCATCAACCTTCAATTAACGCGCCACTCGTTACAAGGCCAGAAGAGGAGGATCACGACTTCACGGCCCGAACACAGGTGGAGCACACTCCCGTTGAGGATGAGGTTGGCAGTGATGACCGTCATGAATCGGCACATGATTTTGACGACGCACATGCCTCAGAGGTGACTTATGATTTTATATTTCATTGTCATAGTAGTCATACAACTTGTATGTGAACACTCTCTCATTTATGTCTTCGTTTGGTGCCAACAGCTGAGGACAAAGTCCCGTCATGATACACTCATCCAACGGATGGACAACATTGAGCAGTCCATTTCTGAACTAAGGGCCGATTTTCAGGCAGAGCCCAGAGAACAACAACAGTATAGAAAAGCAATAATGAGATTTATGGCCTCGTTCAGTGATAGTTCTTCGAAGCGCTCACATGGTGACTCTCCAATTGGACGCTTGTATACGGTGAGCATATTTAAATGTAACTGTTGCGTTCTTTTTGTTTTAAATGATATATAATTTTAATCCGTTCATCTTGTCGAATTGCTAGGCTACGGATGACTATGGCATTCACACAGACGCCGGCAATCAGGATGATTACACCCCATGTCGTTGTACAGCTTCCACGGAGACGTCAGTGGAGACAGTGTGCAGATCATCACAGAGGTGCCACAAGGCGTAAGTAAGTTTGGACGTCAAATCAGACCGTCATATTTGTTTAGCAGTCCTTACTTAATTCCTCCTTTCAAGAGAGGAAGGAATGTCAAGCCTCTACCCACACTCCAAATCACGGAGGCCGACATTGATGAAAGAACGAGTGTCGATATAAATCCGCTTAGGGGCCTCGAAAATTCACGGCTATTTCAGGAGTTTGATCAGTGGTTCGCTAGCGGAATCACTGTAGATGCCTCAGTCCAACAGTCGCAAAAATTCTTCGACATACTCTTGGGCAACTCTTCAATGGGATGGCTTGGTGACGAAGTGAGTATTCTTAAAACCACACATTCAATTCTTGTACTGCTGTTCAATTTTCTTCTATATTATGTTATCAATTGACATGTTTCTATTTCTCTGCTTTTTGCAGCATATTCACGCTTATTTTTGCTTGATCAGTAAAAAACAACGGCAGTATCCGAATGCCTTACTTCAGCGCGTCACCCACACGGATACTTATTTTTGGGTAACGAATTTTGAAGACTTAATATTCATTCATTTTCTTATCTCCTTATTCAATGACGACATCACAGTTAATAATTTAACTCTCGTGCAATATACCGATTAGGTGTTCCTGAAGCAATTATGGAACAACGGTCAGTGTGATGTCCATTCATTACAATATGGAGGTAACCTTAATAGCTATGTTGATGGACGAGAAGATATCATGTCGAAACCGTTCACGGAAGTCGATGTGGTGCGTATTGCTGCTCAATGTTTATGTTGTTTAAATTTTCTACATTACGAAGACTATAAATTTATGTTCATGCTGTATATGCAGATATTTATCCCTGTAAATTTGGGCGGTGATCATTGGGTACTAGCTCGAGCGGACCTTCGGGCGAAGAGGGTGCGGATTTATGACTCGTTATTGTCATTTGCCGACGATAAAACGTACTTACATCAATTCAAACCATTTACAGTCATATTCCCTCAATGGCTTGAGGCTGTTGGAATCTACAACATCCGTCCTGACCTGCAGAGTGCGAACTCTTGGAAAGTTAGAGTAGTCAAGGACGTGCCACAACAAGAACTTGGAAGTGGCGATTGTGGCGTTTTTTTGTTAATGTTTACGATGTATTTAATGTTTGGGCGCAAACTTAAATTTTATAGTAGCCATGGGCAGTACTTTAGGAAGAAGATTGCTGTTGATATATTTAATGGCGATATTGGACTGTAAGCCATTGTAGACATTCAAATTGTAATGTATGAATATAATACATTCGGACACACATATTCGGTGATCTATGTGAATACTTGATAATGAATTTTACACAAAATTAAATACTAAAATTAGAATACAATTGCACAACACACCAAAGATGAAATTTCCAAAGTCAGCTATCATAAACAATGATGCGACTAGTTTAGATTTGAAGCAATGGGAATTTTGCACCCCTTGCGGTTATGGCCCGGTTGGTTGCACCGCCCGCATCTCACAGTCCTCCGGTTTGCATCCTTCCCAATAGAAGGTATTCTGAGCTCTGGACGATGACCAGCTGGTGGTGCTTCGATTGGTGGGTTAACCTTCATGTCCCGAATGTCCGGAGGAATTTCCCAATCTTCCATGTCGCCAACAGGCTCCACAGGTTGCGCATATGCCATGACTAACGACTCTTTTGAGTAAAAGTTAGAACAAAAACTTATGTAATCCACTCGGACGGTGAGACAAGCAGCAATTGCATGGGCACAGACAAGCTGATCAAGTTCGAATACTCTGCAGGAGCAAGTCTTGTTACATAGATCAACTATCCATTCCTTAATACCACCACCCAGAACATGGAATCGATGCTGAGATATAGGACGAACCGTCATTCTTTCCGCCAAAATTCTCCTCTCAGCAACTATTTCATCTGCCCATGTTGTTAGGCGATTACTCATTGAATCAGCAACAATTTTTCTGTCATAAAACCATTGTTGCAATGTTTTTCTAAAGTGATCAACAAGATGAGTAACCGGAAATTTTCGCGGTTCCCTCATAAATGAATTCACACTCTCTGCGATGTTGGTGGTGAGGATACTGTATCTCCTACCTTCAAACTCAGACCTTGCCCAATTACACGTACCCACATTATTTTCTAAGTAATCAGCCGCCCCCGAATGGAGCATCCACAACCCCTCAAGTTGTTTTTTAAAATCTTCGTGTCCATATGTTTGTGCTGCATTAATAAAGGCAGGCTCAAATTCATCCCAAACAGCTTTAGACATTCTGAATTTAGATTTTATGTTACCTTTCACATGGTAAAAACAAATGCCATGGCCAGCAGTGCGAAATACTTTCATAACGGCTCTCTTAATGGTAGTGCACCGATCTGAGATAAAAACTAACTCCGGTCTGTCGCCAATCACTCCATGTAGCTTTGTCATAAACCATTCCCAAGCGTCATTGTTTTCCGAATCCATTACCCCAATGGCTAACGGATACAGTTGATTATTTCTATCCGGGCACGTTGCCACAAACATGCTCCCACGATATAGCCCCTTTAGATGAGTACCATCTACAGCAATTACTGGCCTGATGTACTGCATGAAACCCTTGATGGAAGATCCAAGAGCAAGAAAGTAGTATAAGAAATTATCATTTCCGTCTTGCTGTAGGTGAGTAACTGTACCCTCATTTGCTTTGGTTAAAACGTGAGAGTATTTGGGAAGTAAGTTGTATGACTCTGCAGGATTCCCTCGTATTATTTCGAGGCCAACTTCTTTCGCCCGATATGCCTGCTGGTATGTTAATTGCACACCGTATTCTTGCTGCATGTCTGCTCTGATATCATTCGGAGTGTATATCCGCTTATCCTGGATAAATTTATCGGCGATAATATGACCAACAACCCGACTTCTTACTTGTTGAAGACCACTAGGCAACACCTCATTAGAACATGTGTGTACATTATCGACTCTTCTCACTACCCAAGGAACATTCTGCTCATTCGAACCTCTCGCTGCTCGAATACGCCATTTGCATGATTCCGATGAACAGTTGGCCTCAAACTGTGACGTTGTGGACCGTGCAATCTTAAAATCAAACTTATCCCTCAAGACAGCTTTCCGTAGTTCTAGTATGAACTCATTTTTTTTCAGCAAACAGCGTACCCACGCTAATATTAGCAGAATTACAATTTCTAACTAAGTCTGGACCGACCAAGTTTGAAGGCCAAACTGGAGCAAGAGTCACAAGGGGATCAACTGTTGCCTTTCTCCTCGAACGGGCCATTGGAGGAATAGGTCGGCTGTCTCTGCTATTAGTGGGAATATCATGTTCATGCTCAGCCTCATCATTGCTAGGATTATCGGAATGACCGATGCTCCGATTATCAATAGGACTATTGGGCACAGTGGGCCTCGCACTATTAAACGGTTCTGCAAAAACATAATCAGCTTCTGTGTTGTTGGTGTCATCAACAGGATCATCATTGTTGCGGAAATCATTGTTGTGGAATGGAGAGTACCGTTGCTCTAACGATGTCGTTACTGGTAAAACCTCTTCTTCAACATTGGCAAATGTATTACCGTTCTCATCAACGAAGTATTTGTTTTCATGGAGTGGAGAGTTATGTTGCTGTCCTAATATCGGCTGTGGTAACACCTCTTCTTCAATATCGGGGACAGAGTCGTTTGCTCTAAAAGAAGATTCAGTTTCTACAAATGGCTCAAGATCTTCGACCGGAACTCGAGGAGATGTGGTAACAAATACAGGGATACATCCATAGTTGACCACATCAGAGGCCATATGTAATACAACCTTTACCATTTTATCATTAAATATGTCCATAGGTAGTGAACATGCACGATACATTGTTGTCTTTATCGTCATAGTATATTAATTAGGATTTATCTGTAAAACTTCATACACTCTTTCCACAAGCTGGTCAAACGTACAATCTTTTCGAACCAAAAAAGCTGTATTTTTAGCATTCACGTACTCCATACGGCCATCTGCCAACGTTTCCCACCAACCGTCGTAACACAATTGAAGCACAACCGAATCCATCAAGCCTAAAATCATTAAAATAACAAAAGAAATAAGATTACAAACTACAAAATATGATAAAGAGAATTGCGGTGCATTTTTTATATGTACGTGTCCATCGCAATTAAATTTACACAAATTCTTTGTCCAACCATTTCATACAATGCAATTCAAGATTTTAGATTTGATTCATCTCCACGCAAGCTTCGAAACGGTATATTATACGCTCTAAACAGACACATGTAGCCCAAGTTATGACAATAAAAAAATATCTGAAATTTGGTGAGACAGACTATTTTAGTGAGATAGGCAGTGGGACAGGAGCCTGTCTCACCAAAATGCAGAAACGCTTATGTGCGATAGGAAGTGGGACATGCACCTGTCCCACTTCCTGTCGCACTATGTTTGCTGTATTTCAGTGGGACAGGTGCCTGTCTCACTAGGTGCACGTGCGACAGGCAGTGGGACAGGCCCTTCTCACTGCCTGTCCCACATGCACTTAGTGAGACAGACACCTGTCCCACTAAAATGTAACCCAACATAGTGCGACAGGCAGTGGGACAGGTGCCTGTCGCACATAATCTGAACCTAGATTTAGTGAGACAGGCACCTGTCCCACTGCCTGTCTCACTAAATCTGGGTTCATTTTTTCTTCGAATTTCTGACCTTTTTTTTTTTTATTTTTTCTCGATTTCTCTACTTAAACTAAGTTTCTCTACTCCAAGTAAGAACTTTTACAAATTATATTGTTTTATGAATGAAAAATAACAACATTTACAACACAACCATATCAATTTCGCATTAAGGTTTGTATTGTGCGAGAATAGAAACTAACCTCAAGAAGCTTCCCAATTATCAATTGATGATTATATCTTCACCTATACAACACTTGTTTGATAAGATTTGATGATTTGTAGAGAATGTTGGTAGTGTTTTTTTGAGAGTGTTGAGAGTGGTGAGAGTGTAGAGAGTGTAGAGAGTGTGGAGAGTGTATGTGTGGCATTGGTTTGTAAATTTGTTTAAATTGGCGAGGACAATTTGGTCAAAAAAATTAGCAATTGGCTAGTTATGATAGAAAAAGTTAGGGGGGGCTAAATTCAAAAATTAGAAAAGTTTTGAGGTTATTTTTATAAATTTCCCTTTAAAATTTGTGAAAAAGTTTGTATGATTAGATTGGTTCATTTAGACTAGCATAAATTACTTCCTCGTGGGTATATCTAACTGAATAGGGAATTCATATTCTTGACTTAAAAAAATAATTCACCTACATCTCTCTCTGGTCCTGGATTTTAAAGTGCAAGAAAAATCCGAGAAAGATTTAAAACCATGGATTTTAAGAGGTTTAAAACCTAAAGCGCATAAACAGCACGGTTTATGCATTTTTTTAGACTTTTCTGTACTTTAAAATTTCGGATTAGAATACACACACACACACATAAATATATATCAGATGATGAACTTTGTTAAAGTTTGGGAAAGGTATTACGCCATACAATGTAATAGCGTAATGCTATTATACTATTATACCATATGGTGTACTATAAAGTAGAAGGGTATCAGTATATTTTCGAAGTTTAAAAATTTTTGGTTATTAATATTTTCTTGGGTAGAGATATTTCCACTCTATTATTTGTGAAAACCCACTTCATTTCTTAAAGATATTTACAATAAACTCACATTATCTCTAATAAATATTTGTATAATTAACAATTATATATATATATAAAATTGATAATACAAGTAATTAGTTGATTTATATATATTATCTGCTAACTTTTGGTAAAATAAAATATATCTAAAATATATGATAAAAAATCAATTGAACAATTAGATAGTTTCATTAATTTATATTTGTTTATTATAATTATGACCACCCAAATAACTAATTTATTATATATCTAATGTTCTTATTAATTAACTTTAAACTAATTTTAATGATTACTCTTAAATATTTATAAATACTTTTTTATTTAAATATAATTTAACATTGTCCAATCTAATATTGTACCAAACATAAGACAATATTGTATAGTCTAATTTAATCTAATCTAATCTAATTTAGTCTGATAATAATATTTAGTCCAATCTAATTCTGCGTGTCAAATGAAACTTGACTTTTTAAATAAAGTATAATGATTTTCAATATTTTACATGTAAATAACATAAATTTGTCAGCCTAATAATTTACATGAGTATTGTCTCATAAAGACATTATATTAATTTAATTAGAGGTTAATAGTCATATTAATAAAGTAGAATTGACCATTTAGAAACAATGAATTTTGCATAAAACAAAAGGAATGTTAAAGATAAAGTAAATTTTTGGTTTTTTTACCTTTTAAGAGTATAATTATCAATTTAAATTTGGGCTAAAGCAATCTTAGTAGTGAAATATAATAAAAAAAATCTAAGTCACAAAAAAAATATTAAGATGTCACAAAAAAATAAATTAAGATAGATTTAATTGATTAATTCTTCTTTATTTAAAAGTTTTTAAAAATAATGTGAACTTTCGATTATTATTTTTTAGAACCAGGGTGGATTTATAAAATTTGTGGGGTGGAAATATCACCACCATATTTTCTCAACTTTTACTTTTTTACTTAATATTTTAAAATTTCCATAGTATTAAAACAATTTTTCCAAAATTTTGATGGAATTGACTGCCAACTCCAGGCATAAGGGTGTCAAAAAAACCTGTTTGGACCGGATTCGGACCAAACCCAGCTAATTTGGTCTGGGCAAAACCCGGCCTGCATATGCAAAATACTGGATTCGGGTCTTGAGTTTCAAAACCTGGGTGTTTCCAGGCATGGGTATGGGCACGGCATCAAAAACCCGAAACCTTGCCCGTACCCGGTTTCTTAATAAATATAAAAAAATTAAATTAAATCAAAACCCAAAAATCAAAACCCAAATACGGAAATACCCAAGACTCAACACCCCATTCCTCCTAATCAAACCCCAATTTGAAAAGCACAAGCAGCAGCGCTGCCGCCGGTTGCCACGCCACGCTCCAACACTCCAAGCCAGCAGCAGCCACCACCCACCATCAGCATCATCTTTTCTCAGTTGACAGTTGCTGACTTAGTTATCCTAGGCGCACGGCTTTGCTCCATCTCTAGTGCCACTGGCACTGTCACTATTGTTATCGACGTTCGTGCAACCAAATCTACCACCATCTCAGCCACCATCTCCATCACCACTTTCTCAACAACCATCGTATACCATCACGACCAATCAGCGTCAGCACCAGGTGTTGGTTTTTTTCTTCTTATTTTTGCCTTGTATATAATTTTTTGAGCTAATTTAAAAAAATGATGAAATTATTATGATTATTCGGTGTTATATTGTTATATATATGCTTTGTATTTCTTTTGGATGCTATGCTTGATTATTTTTTTAATAATACAGTAACAGGAGCTAATTTTTTATAATAATACGCATATGTAATAGGTGCAATATTTCATTAGCACAAAGATACAGCCACAACACATACGATTAGTAATTTATGGGGGGAAAGTCATTAATTGTGCAGTAAAATTATAGAAAAAAATATGAAAACTGACTTGCACAAGTTTTTAGCACATGCTGAGATTGACTTGCAAAATTTTGTTTCCACATGTTGAAACTGATAGCCTCCTTAATTTCTTTGCTATTTTGACAGCAGAGTAGTGCAATGTCAGATAATGTAGAAATCAATTCATCGAGTGCTCCCATTTTATCCCATAATGTCAAAGGTAACATTAATAATGAGGTTGAGGAAATTTCAGTGTCAACCATGAATGATAAGAAGAGAAAGCAAGAAACCGGAAAGAAGAAGAAAGTCTGTAATGTTTGGGAGCACTTTACAAAAATAATTATTAATGGAGAACAAAAGGCAAAGTGCATGCATTGTCATGCAGTTTTAAAAGCCAGATACCAATCAGGGACTTCGACTTTGAATAGACACGTGGAATTTTGTTTTACGAAGCATCAACCGAAAATAGATGAAGCACTTCAAGGAAGTCTCAAAGTGATTAAAAGAGAGGATGGAACTTGTGGCATTAGTTATGGCAGTTTTGATCAAAATGTTTTATGGAGTTCGATAGCAAGAATGGTTATAATGCATGAGCTTCCACTTAGATTTGTGGAATATATAGGCTTTCGAGAAATGATGGCACATGCGAACCCTGTGGTTAAGCCAATGAACAGAAACACTTTGAAAAGTGAGATCTTAAAGTTATATCAAATCGAGAAGGTTAAGACTTTGCATTCATTGGAGAAAAATCATGGTAGAGTGGCCATTACTATGGATTTATGGACAGCTAGTAATCAGAAAAAGGGATCTATGGTTGTGACTGCCCATTTCATTAACAACTCCTGGAAATTGCATAGTCGAATCTTAAGGTAATTTGTTTATAATTTTTTACTTGCTTAATTTCTCTTTTAAGTTTTTTATTACTTATATTAGATTTCTTTTCAAGTTTAAATTGTTATAGTATTTTAAGTTTGTGTATTTGATACTAACACTTGAATACTTGATGCGTTTATTTATGTTTCAAGCCCTCATATTGTTGATTCCCTTTCTAATGAGTTCGTACAATGTCTGTTGGATTGGAATGTGGATAGAAAGTTATCTTCAGTGACATTGGATAATTGTACCACTAATGATGCAATGGTGGAGAAATTGTTGTTAAGGTTTGATACTGGTACCTTAATTTCTAGTGGTAAATTTTTTTATATGAGATATACTGTTCATATATTGAACCAGGTTGTGCGGGATGAGCTGAAAGTTATAGAAAATAAGATTGGAAAGATTAGAGAGAGTGTGAGTTACTGGACATAAACACCAAAAAGATTTGAAACTTTTGAGCTAGCTGTTAGACAATTACAAATTAATTGTAAAAAAAATTTGAAATTAGATTGTTCGACTCGTTGGAACTCTACTTATACCATGCTTGAAGTAGCATTGATGTATAGAAGTGTTTTTTCTTGGTTGCAACAGCGTGAGCCTCAATATAAAAGCTTGCCAAGTGATGAGAAGTGGGATTTGGCAGTCATAATGGTGGAGCATTTGAAATCATTTTACATGTTAACGGAGATGTTTTTGGGTATAAAATACGTACAACTAATTTGTTCTTTCCGTTGATATGTAAAATGAAATTGTCAATTAATGGGTGGCGCACCTCTAATAACCTTACTATTAGGATTATAGCTGATAAAATGGTTGAAAATTTTGATAAATATTGGAATGACATTCATTCGATATTAGTTGTGGCTATTGTACTTGACCCAAGATATAAGATGATGTTGATTGATTTTTATTTCGAGAAGGTATATGGTGATACAGCAGATAAGCATATTGAGCGTGCACGTAAGCTTTGTCATGATTTAGTGAAAGAATATGAATTGAAGGCAACGGTTGCGAGTGGTGGGCAAAATGTTGGATTAGAAATTGTTCGTTCTGAATCTTCTTCGAATCCGAATAAGTATTGGGATGTAGATGAGTTTGAAACATTTTGAAGCCAAAATAAGCGTGCTAAGGTGACTAAGTCAGAGTTGGATAGGTATTTAGATGAAGAATTGTTGGATGCTACTCCGAACTTTGATATTTTAGCCTTTTGGAAGATGCACACAGACCAATATCCTATTTTGGTTGAGTTGGCTAAGGATATCTTAGCCATTCTTGTATCCATCGTTGCCTCTGAGTTAGCTTTTAGTATCGGGGTAGATTTTTGAGTCCACATCGTAGTACACTTCTTCTCAACACTTTGGAAGCCTTAATGTGTGCTCAGAATTGGATTTGGGCTTCTACTTATCGAGGTATAAAGTTACTTGAATTATATTTTAGTAGTATTTGTTTGCTTAAAATACTTTTGAATCTTAATGTGTTATTTTTTTTTGCTAGGTGGAATTCCAGAAGATGAGATTTTTGCTGGGGAGGAGGCAATTTCAGATGATTATGATGGGCCACAAGCATCGAGCAGTGTGACATGAACTTGTTATTTACTTATTTTACATGGGAGTATTTTAAGACTCTTTTATAAATTATTTTGTCAATTGTTGAACATTTTGGGATTTTCATATGTTATATTGGTAATTCAAGTCATAATTATGAACTTATGATATGTTGGATGTTATAGTTATTTAGATTTATTTAGTGATTACTGTGCTGTTGAATTTAAATTATTTTGATATAAATTGAATGAATTTAGGTTAGAAGTTGGATGAATTTAAGTAGTAAAAAGTAGATTGAAATAATTTTTATTTATTATTTGTGTAAAATTTGCACTGTTAGTATGTTAGAGGTTTGATATTTGACTATTTCCTTCACTGTTGGGAATTGAATTTCATGCGGGCTGGGAAGCCCGGATAAAAAACCTATGTCCGAAAGATGTCGGGCTTGACCCGGCCTGTACGTAAAAAATCCAGGTTTAAACCCAGGTCTGGGCATATATTTCTTTCATCCGAACCGGTCCCAGACAGCACCGAACTCAGACCAGACTGGACCCAAAGTTTTGTCAAACCTATCCAAGCATAAGAAACTAAATTAGGTCAACTACTATATATATATATATATATATATATATATAATACAATAGGACTTTAATGCAAGATCCTGGGAATACATATTGTGTGCAGAACATTGAGTACTAACCGTTGGATATATCCAACAATCAGTACATTTCATTAAGCTGCACGCAACTCTGCCCAATCTCCACATGAAGTTTTAGCAAGAGTTTGCTTTCGTATACAATTCCCCATGAATGTGACAATAAGATAAGAAGGAGAGTCTTTGCTGCTCCACTAGTGAAGAGAACAAGGTGGCGCATCCTCATATACCTACCCCAAAGTTTGCTATATCCCCATACTCTCCTCATCTCTACTCTAAAGAATCATGAAGTGGTTAAGAAAATCCAATAAGAACTAAAAAAATAATTACTAATTATTAATTATCTAGTAATTAAATTCATTAAAATAAATTCTCCATCAACTCAGGTCAGTATCTTCAACATAACTTATAATAGAGTAGTGATAAAAACTTACTCTATTAAATTTTTTTTTATAAAAATTTAGCATGGACTGTGTTCATTCAAATTTGGAATTCACATTTTATTAAAAAATAATCAAAATGTCATGTTTTAAATGGTCAAATAATTTAAAAAAATATATAAATAGAAAACTAAAACGGTCTGTTTAAACCAAAACCTAACGAAATGTAATAAAAACTAATATGTTTTTTTTTTTTAGCGCCCAAACCCATCACCCAACAGTCAAATTTTTCTCAGTACCCAAACTCATCACACAACACTCACCAGTAGTGCACCCAGTCGCTTACAGCCGATCATCACTAACCCTCGCTCTCTCAAGCTTTCGTTCGACGAACTAAAGAACCTACCCTATGAAAATAACCTACCGTTGACATGTTTGAAGCTGCTGCTCGAAGAACGAGATTTGTGTGACTGGTGAGTTCAACTTCCAGTCGCTACCTCTCAATTTCTGGCATCTTCAAAACCCTGAGTGTGATTTCTAGTCGGTACTCTTTGATTTTGAATTGAATTCTGTACGATCTCAAACTTCTCTATTCTTTTTCATTGTCATCTTTGAATCCCAAGACGTGTGATTTATAATAGCTTTTGGCCTCAAATTGTGCGATTTTCCTAATGGAATTAGGAATATTGTATTTTTTATCAATTTATTTTCTTTTTACTTTGCTTCTGGATTTGCATGGACTGAGAATAATTTAGATGATAATCTATTTTTCAAAAGTATATATCATGATTCCTTCACTTTTTACTTGACCAAGATGGCAAGACGGTAACACTAGATTTTATTCTCATGTCTTGTTTTGTATGTCATGTATAGCACATGAGGAAAAAAGAAAAAATGATTGGCTGAGGCGTTTTTCGGGATGGCCATTAAGCCAAAAGGTGACTATTGATACGAATACATGGTTTTGGTTTTTGGTTTTTGGTTTTAGCTTGGTTTCTCTTTTCATATATTATTGATTCGCTTATATCTCTGAATTCCTTTACTCTAGGTGATATGTTTAGAGGGCAAATCTTTTGAGGTAGTTGAAGTGTTTGATGAATTGACTGTGAGAGGTTTTAGTAAGTGTTCGATGAATTGACTGTGTTGTGAAAATGTTATATGTAAGTTATTTAAAGTTAGAAAGGTGAATGGTTTATTTGAATTGTTGAGTATTGATTGTGGTGGTAACATTGCTGGTAGAAGTAGTGATTGCTAAAATGAGAGTGAGTGAGAGAATAATGAAGAAGAAATAATTAGGAGGCAGAGGCAAAGGCATAGTGTGTGTTCTCGTGAAGATTTAATTTTAAAAGAATTAAGAGTGAGAGACGTTGGGTTTTATTGAGAGCTCTTAGAATATTGGAAATATGATTTTGATTTTGATAAAAAAAAAAAAAAGAAGAGCTTGGTCAAGAATTTTCTCAAAGGAAGGATGATGGATTCACATTAGTTATGGGTCCCTTAAAGTCCTACATCTTTATCTAATATCTATTTTCCTTTCAAGTGATTGTAAATAATTAAATTAACTATGAGAAAATGAGAGAGTTGCCTTTTATTAATGAATGCTGAATATTGAGGTAATGGTGACAATTCAATTAAAATTGTTCAAATAACAAACTTGAGCTCTAGACAATGGTTGCAATTTTTAAAACAGTTTGTATCATTGCAATAAAGTCATAGTGAAAGAATGGAGAGGCAGCAAAAATAATCTGAAGGAAAGAATAAAAGAGTTGCCTCTCACTGCCAAGACTCTAATTCAGTGTTGATGTTACAGAGAATGAAGTGATTATCAATGAATATGTCCGCAATCAGCACTATGCTGCTTTTGATATATTCACCGTCAATGATGAAAGTCCAAACATTATCAAGGTTGGTAAATTCTCACAGTAAGAAAGTATATTGTGGAAGTCACTAAAATGCACCTGTGAAATTGGGACATAAAAATTGTTTAAATTGTAGTGAGGACAAGTTTAAAAGGTTACGTTTGATCTTTTGTTTACTTTGCAGGCTAAGATTAGAGAGACAGTGGAGAAGGCTTTTTGGGATGGTATTGCAGAATTCGTGAAACAAGATGAACACAACTATGACCGAATTGTTCAACTTGTGAGGGAACTGAGGGATGAAATTCGTGGGATGGCTCCCCAAAGCTGGAAAGAAGATATTACTGAAGCTATTGATCCAGAAATTCTTTATAAGGAAGTAATCATTACTGCTTGTACAACTGCCACTTTCTCTCACAACGTGATATTGAATCTGCTAAATTTCCTGTAGGTGCTGAGTTCAGGTAGCCTGAATATTGACCACCTTGGAAGGATTTTAGAGTTTGCATTGACCAATTTGCAGAAACTTTCTGCCCTGCTAATGATGACCAGAAGTTGTTGAAAGAATTAGCTGAGATATGTCTGACCAGAGATGAATCGAACTATTCACATGTCAATTCAATGATCAAGGGTTTGCGCTTTGTTCTAGAGCAGATTCAAGTGAGTTTTCATTCTTCTTTTCCCCTGTTTTCTCTTTATCATTTTATGCATGGACTTTATGTCCGGATAAATTGGTCTCTCATGCATGAGTGGTGGGTCATGCACACTTCAACTTTCCAAGTTTTGCTTTAAAACAATAAAATACTCATTAGTGGTCGGACGTGCACTCCTTTAGCATCCTTTTTCAAATGGTACAACGTGGAATAATTTCTTCCAGGCTCTTCAGAGTGATAATCAGGGCACAGTATGAGAATGGTGGAGTCTTTTTTGAAGGGGACTGCTGGCTTGGAGTATATTAGAAAAGGTTTGGTTGACCGTTATGGACCTCCCTCTGACGCGCACGCCTCTCTACCAACGACTTTGCGGTGGCTTTCATCCATTTGTTGCTGAATCAGGGTTTGACTGCTGATATTTGCCGGACTTTGGTTTTTGGTGCAAGTGTGTTTTGCTGTTGGTGATTATATTAGGAGATGATGCAGAGAATTTAGAGTTGATATGTAGTTCGAATATTTCAACAATTGGACTTGTAGTTTGTATGGTTAAATAAATATTATAGTTTGAATATAAATATTAATTATCAATCTTTTGTCATTTATTGTACTTTTAATTATTATGTTTATTTAGATTTACAAATCTTTTTTTTTAAAAACCTCAGAATTTTCAAAGTAATAATAATGATGATGATGATAAAATTCAAAATAACAATAATATTTTAAATAATATTAATTGAAATTAGACAATTTTCTCGTCAAAAAATTCAAAAATTATTTAAAAAATTCAATTAAAATTAATTTTTGTACTAAATTGTGGTGTGACATACTTGTGACTTGTAAAAACTATAATAAATTTATGATGGATTTTAAATTTATCAAATGAGTGATAGGTACATAGATGACAGACATATTCTCTTATTATCCACCCCTTTTATGACAATTTTTTTGGGTCATCTATTGCTAGTTTTCTTGTAGTAATATCCCTATTTGAATTAATTTATTTTCATCTTTACCTAAATTAAACTCACTAATTAGTATTATTATTCATCTTTCTAACTTGTGATAATATAGTAGAAAATTATTTTTATTTTTATCTTTTTATTTTCTTCAAATTAACATTGTTTATCACTATAAATTTTTATGAATATTTTTCATATCAAACATAATAAACTACAATAAAATTGATCAACATGTCAGAAACATATCATAAAATGCCTATTTTGAGGCCACTTTTAAGCAAGATAAATGTTGGAAAAATATACTTACATAGATGATTCAGAATCGCTTCCGTGTGCTCTTTGCAACGAATCATAGAACAGTCAAATTGGCCCTCGTGTGAATGAGAAATTAGATCTAAAAAAACACCTATTAGTGTGAAAAAAAAAAAGAAATAAAGAAATCTCACATGAGATTTTAACTAACCAATGCACTCCTTTGAAACCTATATATATGGGCTTCCATGTTCAATCGCAAAATTTGCCAAAATCTAAGTGATTTTCTTCTCTTTCCTCTTAAGCAAATACTCTCTACCTTTAGGTTTCAGTGTGATAGAATTCAAACATTTGTTTTAAGTTCATGAGAATAGTGAAGTTGTGCTGTTAACACTTTTCGAATCCATTATATTTGGAAAGATAGATGACAATGTAATTCATGCTCCATATTGACGGTGGTGACTCTGTATCTTTATGGGCCTCGGATTAGTGGTTTTTGTATTATTATATATTGCTGATTTATATGTTTTATTTTTGCCATTTCAATTTATTTTATTATTATTATTATAAAGTTATGATGTGTAAGAAGCTTATTAGTAAGCTTAAATGCATTAGACAAGTTTCGTAACTGAGGCTATATACATTGTCTAAGAAGTTTGGGTTTTAAGTGGGACCATTGTGGTTCCTCCATTCTTTCTTCGGCACATAACTAGTGTATTTTTTCATACAAAGTGGGCTATCTTATATCACTTGCTAATTAATAATAATATACACAACAATCTTAAAACAAATTATTTGTTGAACTAACAACTAATATGAGCCAACAAGCTGAAACTTTTGACCCTTCTCCTACTATCTCATGTGCTAGTGAATGGTGCTGCTGCCTTAGTGGTTGTTCCTCATGTGGAAAAACCTGAGAAATTCTTTGGAAAGAGTTTCAAATTGTGGCAACAGAAAATGTTCTTTTACTTAGCCACCTTGAATCTTACGAGATTCCTAAATGAAGATGCTCTGATACTTAGAGAGGATGAAGCCAGTCCCTAAGTGATCAGTGTAATAGATGCTTGGAATCATTATGATTTTCTTTGTAGAAATTATGTGTTGAATGGCTTGAGCGATTCTTTGTACAGTGTGTATGCTAGAAAGAAAAGAGCCAAAGAGTTCTTGGATTCCTTAGAACGGAAATATAAAACTAAGGATGCTGACACTAAAAAATTTATTAGGCTGCTTTGTAGATTATAAGATGGTGGACTTCAAAACTGTTATGCATTAAGTTCAAGACTTGCCAAAAATACTATCAAAAATTCATGTCGAGGGGATGGATTTAAGTGAGACTTTTCAAGTGGTTGCTGTAATTGAAAAACTGCCTCTAGTATGGAGAGATTTCAAGAGTCATCTGAAGCACAAAAGAAAATAAATGAGTCTTAAAGATCTTATTATTAAACTTCAAGTTAAAGAAGGCAACAAAATTAGTGAAAAGAAAAGTGTCATTTCTGTGGCTAAAGCCAATGTTGTGGAATATAGTCAGAATAACAAGAATAAAAAGGCCAACAAGAACAAGTTGGGTCCGAAAAGAGGAGTCTCAAAAAAGAAAACCAAATTTCTAGGGAAATGCTTCATCTATGATAAAATAGGTCACAAGGCTTTAGAATGCAGATTGCTGAAGAAGAAGGAAAACCGAGAAGCTAATGTAGTAGAGATCATATAAAAAAATGTGTCAGATATTAATCTTTATCCAGTTGTTTCTGAAGTGAATATAGTGGTTCTAGTACAAGAAAATGGTGGATTGATACTATTGCCACTTGATATGTATGCTCACATAAGGAAAGAAATAAAAATTTATTGGAAATGAAAAGCTATATGAAGGAAATTTAGCCACGTCTAAGATAGAAGGTCAAGGAAAAGTAATTCTGAAGATGACTTCTAGAAAGGAGCTGACTTTGAAGGCACTTTCTGGAAAGATGCTATTAACAGCGAAATTGAGTCCATCTTACAAAATCATACTTGGGTTAGTGGATCTTTCTCCAAGATGCAAACCTCTGGAATCCAAGTGAATTTGCAAGAGGAAAATGAAAGTTGATGGATCAATTGATAAGTACAAGGCTAGACTTGTAATTAAAGATTACAAGCAATGAGAAGGCCTTGATTACTTTAATATTTATTCTCCTGTAACGAGAATAAATTCCATTCAGATAATACTAGTAATTGTAGCTTTGTACAATTTAGAAGTACGTTAAATGGATGTAAAAACAACCTTTTTAATGGAGATTTAGATGAAGAAATCTACATGGAGCAACCTGGAGGCTTTATAGCTTCAACATAAGAAAAGAAAGTATGTACATTAGTAAAGTTACTATATGACTTGAAGCAAGCACCAAAACAATATGATGCGAACCCCACAGTGAAACTTTGAAACCCACACTTAATTTAAAGTTTCAACTTCCAGAAAAAGCTCTAAAACATATTTAAGCCAAACAAAAACTTAATTCAATGTTTAAGAAAACATGAACCAAACGTATAAAGAATGATATTGACGCTACACTCAAGATACAGATGAGAAGGTGAGTGATAAGTCCAGATTGGAATGCCACAAAAATGTAAATTCTTGATAAGTTCACTAGTTCTCAAAAGAACCAAAGAAAGAATGATCTTTAAAATTCAAATAACATTAATCTTTGAATTCCCTTACATAGCAAGATTGCTAAGTTTAATAGGCAAGTAGAAACCCAAGATCTTAAAAATACACTTGGAAACATCGGAACAACCCTTCAAGTATAGTTTTGTTAAATGATACTTCAAAAGTCATTGGAACAACCCTCCCAGCATAGGTTTGTCAAAGGATGCTTCAAAAGTCTTTACCAACCCACCATTACTAATGCCAGTCACTGACAAACTTAATGCTAACCTACTATAATTAATGCTAGCCCACCATCATTAACGGTAGACTTACCTAACACATTGACAAACTTGAAACACAACAAATAAATGAAGTTGAATAAACAAAAGGGTGGATGGAACTCCCAAGCCTGGACAATAGAATTCGCAAGCCTGAACAAGCTGTTATAAATTGGTCATAACGTCTTCTAGAGAACTCCAAATCCAGCTCAGTTTTGTTCTAAATTTATCCTCTCTACATTTGACCTAAATTGTGTATTTCGCTATCCAATAACTTAAATAATGCTCACAATGTCTTGTCTTCTTTCCAAGCTCAATTCATTATGCCTTATATCATGAATTGCATTTTTAGTCCACATTTTCTTAATTAATCCACTGAAAGCAGCTTGCATCCTTTTAGCTTTAGCTTTTATATTGGGCCTCCATTAATGTGCAAAGGATCAGTTGAAGCTTTAATGGTATTCCTTTGATGATTCTCATCATTCCCCCTTTCCTCAAAAGGATTCATCCTTGAATTTTCACCTATATCAAAAGGACAAAGATTAGAAACATTAAAAGTAGCACTCACATTATACTCACTAGGAAGGCCCAACTTTTAAGTGTTGTCATTGATTTGTGCAACCACTTGAAAAGGACCATCTCCGTTTGGAAGCAACTTGGAACGCCTTTGTATTGGGAACCTTTCTTTTCTCATATGCACCCAAACCCAATCTCTAAGCTGAAAAACCACTTGCTTATGTCCTTTGTTGGCTTGAGTAGCATATTGTTTAGTTCTCTTTTCTATGTGTTGTCGTACTTTCTCATGAAATTGCTTAACAAGTTCAGCTTTCTTTCTACGATCTAAAGTAGCACGCTCATCAATAGGTAAAGGTAACAAATCCAAAGGAGTTAATGGATTAAAACCATATACAATCCTAAAATAGTGAGAATTTAGTAGCTGATTTGACAGTTCTATTATAGGCAAATTTAACATGTAGCAAACATTCTTCCCAAGTTTTTAAGTTCTTTTGAAAATGGCATGCAGCAAAGTAGACAAAGTTCTATTTACGACCTCATTTTGTCCATCATTTTGTGGATGACAAGTAGTAGAAAACAAAAGTTTAATGCCCAACGTACCCCACAAAGTTTTTCAAAAGTGGCTCAAGAGCTTAGCATTTAGATTTGAAACTATGATCCTGGGTACTCCATATAATCTTACTATCTCCTTGAAAAACAAATTAGCTATGTTTGTTGCGTCATTTGTTTTATAACATGGAATGAAATGTACCATCTTTGAAAACCTATCAACAATAACAAAAATAGAATCCTTTCCTTTTTTTGACCTAGGTAAATCCAAAACAATGTCCATAGAAATATCAATCCAAAGTCCGCTAGTTAAGGGTAAAGGGTTATAAAATCCATGGGGTAAAACTCTAGACTTAGCCTGCTTACAAGTAATACACTTCTCAAATATTCTTTCAACATCACATTTCATATGTGGCCAAAAGAAGTGTTCTTTAAAAACATCTAAAGTCTTTACAATGCCAAAATGTCCCATTAAACCTCCCCAATGTGCTTCACGCACAAGCAATCCACGCGAAGAACTATTAGGCACACACAATTTATTTTCTCTAAATAAGAACCCATTATGCCTATAGAACTTACCAAATACAACTTTCTCATAAGCATTAAACACATTAGCAAAATCAGGATCATTAACATATAATTCTTTAATGTACTCAAATCCTAACAATTTTTGAAGTAGAGATAATTACAAACGTCTTAGATAATGCATCAGCCACCACATTATTCTTACCTTGTTTGTATTTGATCACATAAGGAAGCAGTTTAATAAATTTAACTCATAAGCAACTTACCTTACCCGTTCAAATGCTTCAAGAACTCATAAGCAACTTACCTTACCCTTTCAAATGCTTCAAGAACTCATGATCAATGTGTGTAACAGACTCTGTAGGTAGAAGATAGTGTTGCCAAGTTTCCAATGTTCTCACCAATGCATATATCTCTTTGTCATAGGTAGGTGGTATAGGGCTACTTTATTCAATTTCTCACTAAAGTAGGCAATGGGATGCCCTTCTTGCATCAAAACAGCTCCAACACCTATACGTAAAACATCACTCTCAATTTCAAACTTTTTAGCAAAATCAATTAAAGCAAGTAATGGTGCAGAAACCAATTTCTCCTTGATTATAGTAAATGCCCTTTCTTGTTCACTACCCCACTTAAATCCCACACGTTTCTTCACAATTTCAGTTAATGGTGCAACGAGGGTTTAAAATCTTTCACAAATCTTTTATTAAAACTAGCCAAACCATGAAAACTTCTTACCTCACTTATACTTTTAGGTGTAGGCCACTCCCTAACAGCCTTTACCTTTTCTTCATCAGCCTTAATTCTTTTAGCACTTATAACATAATCAAGAAAAATAATTTGATTTGGATAAAAGGAACACTTTTTCAAATTAGCACACAAATTTTCCTTCCTCAAAATAGTTAACACACTTTGCAAATGCTCAATGTGTTTGTCCAAGCTTTTACTATAGATCAAAAGATCATCAAAATAAAAAAACACAAATTTACCAATGAAAGAACGAAAATCATGGTTCATTAATCTCATAATAGTGCTAGGTGTATTAGATAGCCCAAATGGCATAACGAACCATTCATATAAACACAATTTTCAACTCATCTCCCTCTATTATCCTAATCTGATGATATCCACTTTTAAGATCAATTTTACTAAAGACACAATAACCATGCAATGCATCAAGCATATCATCAAGTCTAGCAATGGGATGTTTATACTTTACACTAATTTATTGATTGTACGACAATCAACGCATATGCTACATGTTCCATCCTTCTTGGGCACTAGTGGAACTGGTACTACACATGGATTGATGCTCTCCCTCATATATCTCTTTGCTAATAGTTCTTCAACCTGCCTTTGAAGCTCTTTTGTCTTCGTGGGGTTGCTTCTCTATGCTGGTCTATTAATGTTTGGGTTGGATTTTTCTAATAGCACTGAGAAATACAGTCAACCCTAACTTGCTCAGAACCGACTGCCGTTGACCCAATCTCATGAGTACAACTAGGAGGTTATATTGGTGACCTGATTTATAAGTACAACTTGGAGCCTACATGGATGACTGGTTTATAATACAACCTTAAGTCCATATGAGTTACATGAAAATCCACCAATTCGATCTGGTAGTAAAGTAGTTTGACTTGGAAACTACTTTGTCCGACCTGAGGATGTCCTAGCTTGACATGAAAAATTATTTGTCAGGACAATGTGACCTATATTTTAGGAAAGTTATGTACCACAACTTTTTAAACCGCTTTCAACTGACAACTAGCTGCAACTGCTCAAGAGAGTGGGCTAAAACCAAGGAGGTAATGGCTCACAACCAAAGCCTATTTAAGCTAAAGAGAGCATCAGAGGAGGGGGTTAGCAAAATTAACCAAAAAATTCGAAAGTTACCAAACTTAAAACCTTTCTACTTTCTACAAGATTTACAACACCTCCACCAGAGAATTCCTAGATTTTAACTTATTTTCAATTCCTCATTTTCATTTTATTTTCTTTATACACAAAACATGCAACTTAAGCTTTGGAGGATCTATACCGGAACCCCTACATGTGTGTCCTAACCGTGCTTCGTAATTGTCAGGTGTAGAAAGTTGCGATCAGATTGATGTTTGAGCTTGGATTCGATCTGTTATTCCCCAAAAACTTTCTTGATGCAATTTGTGGGGGATAGTGTGAAAAGCCACATGTTTGAATATTCAACGGGAGGAACCTACGGGAATGGCGGTAAATAGTAACGACAAAGATAGGTAAACCTTACGCCAAATGCTAGAGGAAGTGACTGCTACTGTAGATAAGAGATGGAGAGAAGGGGGTCAAGAGGCAAGTTGCAAGATTTGAGGAGATGATCAAGGGGCTGGTTGATGCCTAAGTTTAAAGGGACTCAAGTTCGAAGTGATGATCCAGAGAGAAGCAGAGCGCACCCGAGAGAGAGAGAAAGAGTAGCTTGGTGGTGAACGGCTGAGTGGAATGAGGCTACCTCAAATCTCCCTTGACACCTGAACTGATAACAAATGGCTATGCTGCCCAAGTAATGGTTTTGGCCTTAGTTTATGAAGGGAAAACTGACCCTAATCACAATGTAGAGAGGTTTAATGAGATGATTGGAATTCAGGGTTTGTATGATCTTGAAAAGTGTCATGTTTTTCCCTTAATTCTGAAAAAACAAACATGGGAGTAGTACCGGAGACTGAAGAAGAGAAGTATAAGAAATTTCAAAGGGTTGTGTAGCACTTCATTGTGCATTTTAAAGGTTTTTGCATACCTGAGCAGAACACAAATTAGCTAGAAAAACTTGTTTAAGGGGAGTTTGAAAGTTTGAGAAGCTTTGTGACCAGATATCATAAAAAAGTTACCGATTTGGGGGCCTTTGATCACCCAGATGCTCTGGAAGGATTAAAGAATGGGTTGAAAATCAATCGGTTATAGAATAGTTTATACAGTAAGGGGATTACAACATACGTCGAGGTGTACGATCAAGAAAAACTAGATATGAAAAGTAAAGATGCAGAGGAAGATAAAACGAGAATGGAAGGATAGAGAGTGGGTCTAGTGAGAAAGGGAGAACCAAGAAGGGGTGGAGATAACCTTAGGTATAGCTCGAGGAGAAACTCCGATAATAGGCATCATTATAATATAGGCTTATTTAATTACAAACGACCAGAGAGGCCAGTTCGAGATTAGGAAAGGAATCATGAAAGAAGGGAAGTCTCACTAGTGGGCCGAGGTAAAGAAAAATGAAATAATTATGAGAAGAGTCAACGAGAGAGCCGAGTGAGAAAGTATAACAGGTTATCTCCACATGTAGATCGAAGAGAATCTGGACCAGATTGTGAGGTGAACTTGGTAGAGCAGGGCGGGAGATACACACCTCTGAACATATGCAGAGTAAAAATATTTACTGCAATAAAAGATAAGGGCTACCAAGCCAGCCAAAGCCGATCGTAGGGGGTCTACGAGGAAATGCTCACCATATGTGTTGCGAGTTTTACAAGGTGTTCGGACATGGGATCACAGACTGTATAATCTTGGAAGAGCAAATTGAGTGGCCAGTGCAAAATCAATATTTAAAGGAATATGTGGATAACCAAGGAAGGGATGAAAGAAGAGGGGACATTAGAGACGATATAGCGATGATGATCACAAGAGGGCTGGCTATAACAGGGAATTCGAATCGTTCTAGGAGAAACTATAATAGATACTTTTTGAAAAGTTATGAAGTGAATTTTAATATTCAAACATTAAAGAGGCAATGGGTCCAAAGAGTGCCAATCATGTTCGTAGACGAAGATGAAAAAGCGGTCACACACCCATATGAAGATGCACTTGTAGTGAAAGTTACCTTGGCAGGGTAGGAGTGGAATCGGGCTCTTGTAGATAGGGGTAGCTCAGTTGAAATTTTGTTTAAGCAAACTTTAGATAGTCTGCAAATAAGGACCTCAGGCTTGATCTTAGCAGAACATCATTAAAGGGGTTTAGAGGAGCAGAACTGAGTCCACTCGGGGTGATTGATCTACTATTGACCATAGGGTCCAGCAATCTACAAAAAAACTGTCACATGACATGGGTGGTGGTTGATGAGCATAGTCCCTACCAAGTTATTTTGGGTAGACCATTCAATAAGATAACTTGAGCAATGAGCTCAACCCACATACAATACATGAAGTTCAAAGTTCAAGGTAGGACCAGAGTAATGAAGGGCTGAAAACAAGTGGCCCGTAGCTGTTATGCTATAGCCGGAAGGGAATCTATGCCAATCACGAGCATCAATCTACGAGCTGAGAATATATTATGTCAGCAGCGACCTAATAAAGAGATGAAATAAGTGCTAGTGAGTAAGGATGAGTTAAGCAAAGTAGGAAGGTTGTGGATAAGAATGACGAGTGAAATTTCTAATGAGTTTCAAAATTTGTTAGTTGAGTACAGCGACATTTTCATATGGACTCATGAAGATATGCCAAGAATAGACCCTTAGATTATATGCCATCAATTGGCTATAGATAAAATACACAAGCCGGTAATGCAGAAGAAGATAGTGTTCAACTAAGAAAGGTACGACACCATTCATGATGAGGTGGATAAACTATTAAAGGCAAGGTTCATAAGGGAAGTGAATTATCTAGTTTGGGTTTCAAATGTGGTAATGGTGAACAAGGCTAATGGAAAATAGAGGATGTGTGTAGATTTTACTGACCTCAACGAAGCTTGTCCCAAAGATAGCTTTCGTCTCCCAAAGATTAAGCAGTTGTAGATTCTATAGTGGGGCATGACTTGATGTGTTTTATAGACGTATTTTCAGGCTATAACCAGATCCGTATGTTGGCTGCAGATGAAGAAAAGACAACTTTTGTGATCCACCAAGGGTTGTATTGCTACTGTGTGATGCCGTTCAGATTAAAAAAAGTTGTTGCTACATACTAGAGATTGGTGAATAAGTTCTTCAAGCTCTTGATTGATAAAACTATATAGGTATATGTGGATGACATGATAACCAAGTCTGTTGATCCAGTCAACCACGTAACACATTTGCATGAAACATTTGAAGTGCTACGGGAGAATCAGATGAAGTTGAACCTAGAAAAGTGCACCTTTAGAGTGGTGACCGAGAAGTTTTTGGGTTTCTCAGTTAGTTAAAAAAGATTAGAGGCTAATCAAGAAAAGGTTGAGGTCATCCTCAAGATGAGGTCACTAAAGGACCTTAAGGATATTCAGAGCCTAGTTGGGAAAGTTGCCGTGCTGAGCAAGTTCATTTCAAAAGCGTCAAACAAGTACCATCCGTTTTTTAAGTTAATGAAGAAATGAAAAAGGCTGAAGTGGTCAGAGGAATGTGAGGCAGCAATTCAACAAACTAAAGGCGTATTTAGCCAATGTACTGACTAGCTCGGTCTTGGTAAAAGAAGAAGGTGGAGTTGAACATCTAGCGTACTACATGAGCAGATCTCTTATAA
The DNA here is from genome assembly GCA_030449075.1 of Murraya paniculata. NCBI lineage: Eukaryota > Viridiplantae > Streptophyta > Magnoliopsida > Sapindales > Rutaceae > Murraya > Murraya paniculata. The sequence goes on along the minus strand of JAEVFN010000051.1, from coordinate 853,878 downwards.
GGGTGGAGTAAAATACCCTATTGTGGAAAAATAGATGATGGCATTAGTTGTAGCTGTAAGAAAGCTGAGGCTATATTTCCAAGCTCACGAAATCGTTTGTCACCAATCAACCTCTTAGACAAATCTTGCACAAACTAGACATTTCGGGAAGGTTAGTTAAGTGGTCAGTAGAATTAAAAGAGTTCGACATAAGTTACAAACCGAGGTCACCAATTAAAGCACAAGCTCTTGTTGACTTCATTAATGAGTACAGTGAAGGGAGTAAAGTGATGAATGTCGAATAGGAGATTAAAGATGCAGAAAGTAAAAGTAATGTATGGGAACTTAATGTAGTTGGGACAGCAAACCTAGAAGGGTTGGGTGGGAAAATTATTCTGGTTTCACCTGATCGAGAGGAAATATGCTATGCTCTCAATTATGAATTTCAGCCCACTAACATCGAAGTAGGATATGAAGCACTAATCGCGAGTTTGAAATCGGAAAGGGCATTGGGAGTTCGACATTTAAAAGTAAAGAGTGACTCATAGCTGGTGGTGAATCACTTGAACGAGATGTTCCAAGCCAAGAATGAAAAACATTTCAAAGTATTTTAGTAATGCAAAATTGCTGTGGGGTAATTTTGATCAAGCCAGAATAGAACAACTGTAGTTGAGCCGACCTTATGAGTACAACTAGGAGCCTATGTTGGCGACTTGGTTTATAAGTACAACCTGGAGCCTACGTGGACAACCTGGTTTGCAATCTGAAGCTTATGTGGGCAACCTGGTTTATAAATAAAACCTTAAGTCTACATGAGCGATAAGAAAATCCACCAATCCGATTTGAAAGTGAAATAGTTCGACCTGGAAACTCATTTGTCCAACTGGAGTATATGTTAGCTTGACATGAAAAATTATTTTTCAGGACAATGTGGCCTATATTTTAGGGAAGTAATGTACCACATTTTTTTAAACCGCATTCAATTAACAACTAGCTGCAACTGCTCAAGAGACTAGGCTAAAACTATGGAGGTAACCACCCATAACCAAGAGCCTATTTAAGCTGAAGAGAGCATCAGAGGAGGGTGTTAGCAAAATTAACAAAAAAATTCTACAGGTTACCTATCTTAAATCCTTTCTACTTTCTACAAGATTTACAACACCTCTACCAGAGAATTCCTTGATTTTAAATTATTTTCAATTCACCCTTTTCATTTTCCTTTCCTTATACACAAAACATCTGAATTAAGCACTAGAGGATCTACACCAAAACCCTCACCAGTGTGCCGTAAACGTATTTTGTGGTTGGCTGGTGTAAAACATTATCGTCGGATTAATGTTTGAGCTTTGATTCGTGTTGTTATTCCCAAAAAAACAACTTCAGCTATTGAGGTCATTTTTTGACATTAACAATTAGGAATGGTTGCTCTAGGGATAAAGTCTATTTAGTGCTCAATTCCCCTAATAGGTGGCAAACCATTAGGGACTTCTTTTGGAAACATATCATCAAAGTCCTATAAAAGAATCACAATAGCACTAGGCAAAGAAGAGTTAAGCTCATTAGTATGTAAATAAGCCTCCTTGCACAAAAGTACAATTATAGGCTATTTTGAAAATAAGCCCCTCTTAACCTCACTCTCTCTTGCAAACAAATTCACTTGCTGCCTTTTTTTTTATCAACAATATTTTCATTTTTTTCCTACCTTTACACTTTTTTTTCTTCTCATTCTCTCTTTCTTTCGTACTCTCATTTTCTTTCTTCTTTTTTTCTTTTTCAGTTGTCACTCTCTTTTTGTATTGACATTAATCCTCATACACTTGTCTAGGTGTTAAAGGCACATGAGTGATTGGTTTTTCATTCATTACAAAAGAATATATATTTAACCATCATGTATCACATGGCTGTCATATTGTCAAGGTCGCCCCAAAAGAATGTGTCCAGCATCCATAAGTACTACATCACATAGAACATCATCCTTGTATCTCCCAATAAAGAATAAAACCAGCACTTGTTTATTTACTTTAACTTCCCTACAATCATTCAGCCATTGTAGCTTTTACGGCCTAGGATGTTTCAAAGTTTCAAATTCAATTTTTCAACTAAACTAGTACTAGCTACATTAGTACAATTTCCACCATTAATTATCATACTACATACCTTATCTTTGATGTGGCACCTAGTATGAAAGATGTTATCACATTGTACCTTTGCATCTTCTTTCACTTGCATGTTGAGAGTAAGCCTGGCAACCATCGATTTACCATCAATAGGATACTCTATACCATCATCAGCATCCTCCAAAGGTGGCATAGGATCATCATCTGATTCATCCTCGATTTCAACATCACCATCATCCCTCAAGGTCATTGTTCTCTTATTTGGTCATTGAGATGTAATATGACCAGTCCCCAAATATTTAAAAGACTTAATATCTCTATTTCTAGAGTGTTGGGAATCAAATTTACCTTTGCTTTGGTTGCCTCCCTTTTTATGATCTTTGAATGGCTCAATTTTAGGCTTTGAAATAACCTTTTCATCTTTGCTCCATTTTGACTTCCATGAGGAAGATGAGCCCAAATTGATTCTAATGGAACCTTTCTTTTTCAGTTGTCATTCCACTTTTTTGACCAGGTGAACCATAACTTCCAACTCAACATAGTACTGCAAGTCAACCATATTAGAATTTGACCATAATGGCCTCTCGATCCTCTTCAATGTTGGCTCGAATTATGATTATCTTCATCTCTTTATGGTAATCTTCCACACTTTTAGAACCTTGTGTAAGACTTTGAAGTCTTTGGTGCAGGTCCCTATAATAATAACTAGAAACAAATCTCATTCTCATGATGGCCCTCACCTCCTCCCAAGTGTCCATAGGCCTTTCATGATTTCTCCTACTAAAAACGAGCTAATCCCACCAAATAATGGTATAATCAGTAAATTCAACAGCAACTAGTTTTACCTTTTTCTCCTTAGAGTAGTTGTTGCAGTCAAATACTCGATCAACCTTCTTTTCCCACTCCAAATAAGCCTCCATATTGTTTTTAACTTGAAAATAAGGAATTTTCAGTTTGATACTCCTTAAGTCACAATCTATATGCCTCGCCCTTCTGTCATCTCTTCCACACATGTCAACGGAGGCCTGGTCATCAAAATTATCTAAGGAATCGCCATCTCCTTCTTCCGTGGCAGCACCCCCCTGATTTTTTCTTACATTATGAGCTATTGGTTGTTGCCCCCTTTATAGATAAGGAATGGCAATGTTTTGCCTCTCTAATTTGACACAAATCCCCTGAAACATCCGATTCATGTGCTTAAATTATTGTTGCATGGTTTTGAGTAGGATTGATTGGTCCATAGGTTCTTGATCTTTTGATATATTTGTGACCTAAAAAGAATGTTAGTAAAAAGACCACACAACACTCTCTCATGTGTTTCACTCAATTGATGTCACTTAACTCTCATGTTTATCACACAAATTGGCTTTTACCCTGTAATAATCTCACACAATCTTGCTTCTTACCACACTTTATTCTCTCTTTCAATTCTTTATTGAACTAATAAATAAACAAAATCAAGAAAATTCCAGGTGGCACACCAAATATGACAAACCAGCACACTAAACTAAGAAAAGGAATCAAGAGCACACTAAGATCGACAAAGGAAATTGAAGAAAAGAAAACAAGCAAGCAAAGGAACGCAATCGATATTACATGTAAACAAAGTCAAGGAAAATGAATAACTAAAATTCAATTTGAAGAAACTAGGATAATTCGAATCCTTTTACAATCTGAATTTTTTTGTATTTTTTTATAATAAAAAAATAAGACTTTCAAACCTGATTAGAAACTAGGCTCTGATACAAAATGATGCGAGCCCTATAGTGAAACTTTGAAACCCACACTTAATTTGGAGTAACTACCCAAGAATGTTCTAAAAAAAATTTAAGCCAAATAAAACCTTGACCCAATATTTAAGAAAACATGAACCAGAGGTATAGAGAATGATATTGATGCCACACTCAAGATGCATAAGAGAAGGTGAGTGATAAGTCTAGATTGGAACGCCACAAGAATGTAAATTCTTGATAAGTTTACTAGTTCTCAAAAGGACCAAAGAAAGAATGATCTTTCAAATTCAAATAACATTAATATATGAATTCCCTTACATAGCAAGATTACCAAGTTTAAATAGGCAAGTAAAAACCCAAGATCCTAAAAATACACTTGGAAACCTAAGTTTGTCAAAGGATACTTCAAAAGTCATTTGAACAATCCTCCAAGCTTAGGTTTTCAAAGGATACTTTAAAAGTCATTGGAACAACCCTCCAAGCATAGGTTTGTCAAAGGATGCTTCAAAAGTCTTCAACAATCCACCATTATTAATGCTAGTCATTGACAAACTTAACACTAGCCTACCATAATTAATGCTAGCCCACCATCATTAATGATAGACTTACCTAACACATTAACAAACTTGAAACACAACAAATAAATGAAGTTGAATAAACAAATGGGTGCATGGAATTCCCCAAGCCTGAACAAACTGTAATAAATTGGTCATAATGTCTTCTAGAGAACTCCAAATCCAACTCAGTTTTGTTTCGAATTTTCCCTTTTCCCAAACTGTGTATTTGACTGTCCAATAACTTGAATAATGCTCACAATGCCTTGTCTTCTTTCCAAGCCCTATTAACCATGCCTTGTATCGTGAATTGGATTTTTAGTCCACATTTTCTCAATTAATCCACTTAAAGCAACTTGCATCTTTTTGGCTCTAGCTCTTGTAATTGGGCCTCCATTAATATGCAAAAGATTAGTTGAAGTTTTAATGATATTCCCTTGATAGTTCTTATTGCAATAGCATGAAAAAATTTGACCATAAATGACAGTAAATAGTTTCAAGATCAATGAGTATGATAAATGTATATGTGTTAAAAAGATAGAAAATAACTATGTCATTTTGTCTCTTTACGTTGATGACATGCTAACTGTTACAAGTGATGACAAGATGGTTGGATTTACTAAGAATATGTTGAAGTCTAGTTTTGACATGAAAGACATGGGTCTAACAGATGTCATTTTGGGAATAAAAATTTCAAGTACATCTAACAAACTTATTCTGAGTCAATCACATGATTTGGATAATATTCTTGGGAATTCAATAAAGACGATTTTTCTATGGCAAGAACGCATATAGATACAAGTTTGCATCTATTTAAGAATAAAGGTGAAGGTGTCTCTGAGTCTTTCAAGTTGAATACTCTAAAATGATAGCTAGTTTGATGTACCTAAAAAGTTGTACAAGGCCAAACTTAGTTTATACAGTCAACAAACTTGCAAGATATATGAGTAATCTAAAGGCTGATCACTTGAAAGCTATACTAACAGTATTTAGATACTTATACTATACTCATAATTATGGGCCACATTATATTGGATATCCAGTTGTACTAAAAAGGTAGGTACAGTGATGCAAACTAGATATCTGATGTGAATGACCTAAAGTCTACCAGTGGCTACGTGTTTACACTAGAGTTACTGTTGTTTCATATAAATCATCTAAAGAAATGGTGATAGTGAGGTCAACAATGGAATCTGAATTCATTACATTGGACAAATGTGGTAAAGGAGGGAATGGCTGAAGAATTTCTAAGAAGGTATTCTAAAATGGCCAAAAGTTGTGCTAGCAATTTGCATACTATTGTGATATTCAATTCATAATTGAAAGCACATAGAGCAATATGTATAATGGTAAGTCTAGGCGTATACATCGTAGATATAACATAATTAGACAACTACTCTCTACTGGAGTTATTTCTAATGATTATCTAAAGTCAAAGGATAATATTGCGGATCCGCTAACCAAAGGGTTAAACAGAGAGTTAGTAGAAAAATCATCAAGAGAAATGAGACTAAAGCTCATAGAATAAAAAATTTATTTTACAAAGGAAAACTCAACCTAGTTGACTTCAGATCCCATGAATTAGGTTCAAAAGGACAACTTACTGTAAAATACCTTATTGGATCATTATGGGGGTTAACCTCCTATGTATTCCTATAATAAAAACAGTGATGTGGGTAGAAAGAAAAGGGTAAGTTGTGCTTGTAACAATTTCTTATGCATTGGGATATTCAGGATCAAAATGAACATAAACCATGAGAACTCAAAGTATTAAGAAAAATTTCTGTGTGAAATAGATCATCATTTACATAAATGATAGAATAGTTCAAAGATATCATATCTACTAGTCAGTTAGTAAAGTAAATATATTTCACAAAAGGAAGGTTCAAAGGTTGAGACCTGCCTACCCTATGTAGATTTTAATCCATTGAATTCTATTCCCGGAGTCAAAATGATTTTGATATCAAAACAATCAGTTTTTATGTCTTTGCTAATTTTCATTCACATGGGGGATTGTTAGAAAAATAGCATAAAGTGGCTATTTGGAGGCTAATTTTGAGTAAGATAAATCTTGGAAAAATATACTTGCATAGATTCATAATCTTCTCTGTGAGCTCTTCCTAAAGAATTATAGAAAACTCAAATTGGTGCTTAGGTGAATGAGAAATTAGATCTCAAAGAGCGCCCATTGGTCTGCAAAAACAAATGAAGAAAAATCTCACATGGGATTTCAATTAACTAATGCTCTCCTTGAAAATTAGCTTTTATGTTCAATTGTAAAATACACCAAAATCTAAGTGATTTTCTTCTCTTCTCTCTTAAGCAAATACTCTCTAGCTTTATGATTTAGTGTGATAGAATTCAAATAATTCTTTAAAGCTCATGCGAATAGTGAGGTTGTGGTGCCGACACTATTCGAATCCATTATATCCTGGGAGACAAACACTAATATAATTCAAGCATCATTATAAAGGTAGCGAATCTTTTTTAACGACACTGTACCTTAATAGGCATCGGGTTACACGTTTTTGTATCATTACATATTGTTGATTTATATGATTTATCTTTGCTATTTAAATTTATTATATTATTATTATAAAATTGTGATAAGTGTGTAGGTGGCTTATTAGTAAGCTTAAGTGCACTAGAAAGGTTCTATCACCAACGCTATATATATTGATAAGTATGTAGTGACTTCAAGTGAATGGATATTTGATGGAATAATTTACGAATTTTTTTGACTAGAATCCGATGATGTTATGATAGGGGATGAACAACCTTGTTACATGATAGAACAAGTGCAATTAAGCTCAAAATGTTCAATGGAGTTGTCAGAGAACTACATGAAATTTGATATGTTCCATCTTTAAAGAAAAATTTAATTTCTGGGCATGATTTAAAAGCAAAAGGCTACAAGGTTACCATTGAAAATGGCACAATGACGTTTACTTACGGAGCTATGGTGATTCTATAAGGGAAGTACAAGTGATGAAGTGAATATTACTGAGTGGACATTGAAATCATTGAGCTACGGCATTTACGATTGAGTCTCTGTAAACTTTGATGAGGCATGAACCCTTAGAAGGTATTAAAACCTGCAAAATGAAATTTTCTGAGCATTGTCTGGTAAACAAGAAAGCAAGGGGCAAGTTTGGGACTAGTATCACGATACTCATGAGATCTTTGAATATATTCACAGTGATATACGATGACAAAAAAAAATTGCATCAATTAGTGAAATCAATTATTTAGTTTCATTTATTGATTATTTCTTTAGACATGCCTGGGTGTACACCATGCGAGCAAAGGATGAGGTTCCAGAGATTTTCATGAAATGGAAGAAACTTGTGGAGACTCAAACTTGTAGAAAGACCAAAGTGTTGAATTTTAATATACTTCTAATTTATTCTTATAAGTATCCCAAAATGAGGATATGAAAAGAAATTTCGTAGTTAGATATACTCCACAACCGAATGGAATGGGATTAAAATATTTTCCATGAAAGGTTTTACGTTGAGGCTGTGAGCTACGCAAGTCACTTAATAAATTGATTGCCTTTTGTTGCAATTACCGTAAAGCTACTAAAGCATGCACAAGACTATGTTTCCCTTCTTGTGTTTAGGCATCCAACTTATTATCATATAAAGTATAGTAAGCTCAATCCTTGTACAAGAAAAGCCATCTTTGTCAGATTCAAAGCTGGGGTTAAAGGATTCAAGCTTTGCGATTTTTAAGATAAAATTTTGTATATAGAAAATAGGTCGCCTTTGATAAAGCTTCAATAGTTCTCAGTAGGTGGAGAACAAGACCAGTGAGATATTATTACAACGAGTGGAGTTTGATACAATTCTATATGTACCAGTTAACTCTAATTAGAGAAGAGTTCAACTTTGGATGTGACACCAAAAGTTGAAGAAGAATTGTTTTTGTTGATGTCCCACAAGAGAAAGAAACAACTAAAGATGTAAGAGACAAAAATGAGACTATAGCAACAAGGAGACTAAAAAGAGTGATAAAGAAACCCAGGCAGCTTATTAAAGAATGGTGGTAGCCTATGCACTTCCAGTTGTTGATGATGGCATCCCCAACACTTTCTGTAAGGCATTACTCGGTAATGAAAGTAATCAGTGAAAGTTAGGCATGAAGGAACAAATGAAGTCTCTTCATCAAAATCAAACTTGAGAACTCATAGAGTTATCTAAGGGGAAAAGAGCAATTGCCAATAAATTGGCATACACTAAGAAGTAAGAATCTTCAGATCAAGCAACTCTTCCATACAAGGTAAGGCTCATACCAAAAGGTTTTGCTCAAAAAGAAGAAGTTAATTACAATGAAGTGTTCTCTCCAGTTGTAAAACATACTTTTATTTGTATCCTACGTGCTTTGATAGCTGAATATGAGTTTGAGTTTACTTAGTTGGATGTTAAGATAATGTTTGTACATGGAGATCGGGAAGAAGGATATTTACATGACTCAGTCATGTGGTTTCAAATTTATTGGAAAGGAATCATCATCTCTTTCTAAATCATTCTTTAGATGAGCAAAAAATTGCAGCATCCACCATGATCATATTGATATATAATGGGATCCTTTGCTAAGGCCCTGCAACTTGCACTCTCAGTCTTCTAGACCCCCCATAAGAGCGGTCTTCCCCAAAAACCACATTCTTTGTTGTTCTCACCAGAAAACTTTCCTGCTCCAAAGAAAAAGATATGGTTCTTGAGAAGCGTGAAAAAGGAAGAAAAAGTTTTTTTTCTAAAAAAAAAGTTGAGAAAATTAGGCATCCAATAAACAGATGATTGTTGATATTAGTATGGAAGAAAAACAACTGGTAGCCTATATGGCCAAGGTTATGGAAAATAATCTCAATGTCGAAGTTGACTCTTAAGAGAAGATGGATAAAATCCCTTCATCTGAAGTTTTTTACTTTGATCCTGTAAAAAATTCCCATAATTGTTTAGGGCATATTTGCTTTTGGGAATCCAAACTTGGGGAATATTTGTTGGAAAAGAGCATCATGTGTGTAGGTTGATTAAATATTTATATGGACTGAAGCAGTTGTCAAGATAGTCGGATAAGAGATTTGATCAATTCATATGATAGGTCCCAGTCAAAGCTTGATACAATTGCTAAGAAAGATTCTCTTTTGGCGAGAATTGAGCTACTGAATTAAGTGAATTGTCATATCCCTTTCATTGAATTTTAATGGAATATAAATACATAAAGTTACCACTTCCTCTAAATTCTAGATCATGATTGCTACCATTACGGACACACTATCTATGTAAATAAGTAGTTTAACATATCACAAATGAATAACTAAATTGCACGACCTATTCTTATGCACACCTGTGATCGTTGGCCACAACGTGGAGGACTCCTTCTTCAACAATAATTCTTCAACAACCCCACCCTTCTTACGTGTCTTACGTGTGCCTTGGATTTCTGACAGGAACACGTTGAGATCGCCTTGGTCTATCATTACCCCCCACTTTCAGAGGAACCTTGTCCTCAAGGTCCATAGTAATGAATCGATCTTGCAATTCTTGAGAATTTTCCCAGGTTGCATCCCTGTCAGGTAGGCATTTCCATTTAAGTAGACTTTCTTGGACAAAGCGAGACCCTTTCTTCACCCAGCGAGTATCCAAAATGGCTTCAGGCTCTATAATAATTTCCTCATCAGCATTAACCGGTGGCAAGTCAACGCGGACATTACTCATATCTCCTAATTTCTTTTTGAGCAATGAAACATGGAAGATTGGATGAACACGCGACTCTACTGGAAGCTTGAGTTTGTAGGCCACCTTTCCAACCCTTCTTTCAACTTCAAAGGGCCCATAAAATCGATTTGCTAATTTCTGATATGCCCTTCTGAAAACAGATTGCTGTCGATATGGATGTAGCTTAAGGAAAACCATATCGCCTTCTTGAAAGTCTACATCCCGTCGCTTGGCGTCTGCCATCTGTTTCATTCGATTACTGGCTGCGTGTAGGTTGGCTTTGAGTGGTTGCAGCAACGTATCTCGTGATGCTAGGTTTTGATATACTTCATTCACTGGAGAGCTGCCCACGTGGTATCGAGGAATGGCTGGTGGCAAGCGCCTATAAAGAGCTTGAAATGGTGTCATTCCTGTAGAGGCATGGTATGCGGTGTTGTACCAAAGTTCAGCCCATGGAAGATGTGAGCTCCATTTGCGAGGCTGTTGATGGACAAAGCATCTAAGATACTGCTCAACACATCGGTTAACAACCTCTGATTGCCCATCGGTTTGCAGGTGGTACGCTGAGCTCATTTTCAACTGAGTTCCAGAAAGTTTGAAAAATTCACGCCAAAAATTACTAATGAACACAGGGTCTCGATCACTAATAATGGTTCCTGGCATACCATGGAGTCTAACTATACCATCAACAAATGTTTCAGCTACTGTCTTTGCAGTAAATGGGTGAGCTAATGGCAGAAAATAAGCTGATTTGCTAAGTCAATCCACCACTACGAGAATTGTGTTTTTGCCATTAGAGGTTGGGAGGCCTTCAATGAAGTCCATAGTGATGTCATCCCAAACCTGACATGGAATTGGTTACGGCTGTAAGAGTCCAGCGGGGGACAAAGAGTCGGCTTTGGCTCGTTGGCAAACATCGTAAGAAGAAACATAGTCTTTGATCACCCTGTACATGGAAGGCCAATAGAATCGCTGTGCTAATCTCTTGTAAGTTCGCAATACTCCAGAATGTCCACCAAGATAAGAGTCATGAAACTCCCGCAAGAGTTGAGGAATGATGTGAGAATTTGGAGGAACAACCACTCTGTTTTTGTAGAGGACTAACCAATTGTGCCACGAATATGGAGAGCCCGGATTAGTTGTTGCCATCTTGCCTATTCTGTCCATATAAGAGTTCTCAACTGATGCTGTTCTGATATCTTCCTATAATTCAGTCTGTGGAACAAATAAAGCCAAGGCTTGGACTACCACCCACTCTCGATAGCGCATCTGCTGCCGAGTTTTCGTGGCCTGGCTTATAACGAATTTCATAGTCATAACCAAGTAGTTTAGCCACCCACTTTTGTTGTTCCGGTGTTGTGATGCGCTGTTCCAATAAAAACTTGAGGCTTCGTTGGTCAGTTTGAATAAAGAATTTTCGTCCCAATAAGTAAGGACGCCAAGTTTGTATAGCTTGGATAATAGCAAGCATTTCCTTGGCGTATATGGACCATGATTGTTTAGATACTCCCAAAGCTCGGCTCATGAACGTAATTGGTTTGCCTTGTTGAGTGAGGACCGCACCTATTCCTTCACTTGAAGCATCCGATTCAATCACAAAGGGCTCATTGAAGTTTGGCATAGCTAAAGTTAGAGTTGAGGTCATGGCATGCTTCAAAGAATTAAAGGCACTTTCAGCTTCCTCAGACCATCCGAATTGGCCTTTCTTCAACAAATTGGTGAGTGGGCGAGCCAAGATACCATAATTGCGAACAAATTTCCTATAGTAACCTGTGAGACCTAAAAATCCACGCAATTCTGAAACATTAGTAGGCCTAGGCCAATTGAGCATGGCCTTGATTTTTCCTTGATCTACTTTGACTCCCTGGGAAGTAATAATATGACCCAAGTACTCTAACTCTTGTTGCCCAAAGGCACACTTACTGACTTTAATAAAAAACTGATGATGCCTTAATATTTCAAAAGCGTGTTTAACATGTTCAAGATGCATGGTCCAATTGGGGCTATAAATCAATATGTCATAAAAAAAAACTAATACAAATTTGCGAAGGTATGGGCGAAAAATGACATTTATAATTGCTTGAAATGTAGATGGGGCATTGCAAAGGCCAAAAGGCATGACTAAATATCCATAGTGACCATTGTGAGTACGGAATGCGGTTTTAGGAACATCTTTGGGATGTACACGTACCTGATGATATCCGGCTCGGAGGTCAAGTTTTGTAAAGTAGGTGGCTCCATGGAGTTCATCTAACATATCATCAACTGTAGGTATAGGAAATCTGTCCTTGATGGTTACAGCATTAAGAGTTCTATGATCAACACAAAAACGCCATGTGCCATCTTTCTTTTTAACCAATAAAACAGGAGATGAAAAGGGACTAGTGCTTGATCTTATAAACCCCAATTTTAACATGTCATGAACTTGTTTTTCAATTTCAGCTTTCTGAAAATAGGCATACATGTAGGGTCTCACATTGATGGGCTCGGTTCCTTCTTTGAGCAGAATGTGGTGATCTATTTCTCTTAGTGGGGGTAATTGTTTAGGTTCGGCAAAAATATCAGCAAAGGATTCCAAAAGTCGTTGCATATCAGGATGGGCATCTTGTTGAGTTATTTCTTTGGATGGCTGTATGCAAATAGCAAACAAGGAACTTCCTTGCCTCAGTTCCTTTGAAATTGCTTTCAAAGAGGTAGTTTAATGGGCTGTTCGTTGACCGCCGTAACCTTTGAAATTGATTTTGCCATTGGAACTCCATAGTCATTTGTTTCCAATTGCACACTACAGTTCCCAATTGTTCTAGCCAATACACGCCTAGCACCAAGTCCAACCCAGTTAATGGTAGAGAATATAGTGTAAGGGAAAATGGAATACTTTGAAGTGAGATTTGTACATGCTCAAATCTGCCTTGACATTTTAATGGGCTACCATTGGCTACTCTCACATTGAAAGGCTCAGAAGGGATAACTGGCAAATGTAACAAGTTGGCTATTTTCTCACTGATGAAGTTATGTGTAGAGCCACTATCAATTAATACCACAACTTCATATTGCCCAATCCTTGCTGACACTCGCATGGTTTTGGAGGTGGTCCATCCTGTTAAGGCATGCAAAGAAATTTTGGGTTCAGGCAGCAAACCTGTTGGTGCCGTGTCAATTCCATCCGCATCTTCTCCGTTATTTAAAGAGTTCCCTTCTAACAATAGAAGCTGTGGTCATCGACACTTATGTCCTGTAATGAATTTTTCGTCACAATTAAAACAGAGACCTTGAGCACGCCTTCTTTGCATTTCTTCCCAAGATAAACGTTTCAGTGGAGTTGTTGGTTTCAATTTTGTTGGGGCTGGTAGCTCTAGTGGTGATCGGTTGAATGGTGGTGGCCGAGTGATTTTCCGTTGGCGAATTATTTGCTCATCTCGCATGCGAGCAAGGCTGATTTCCTCCTTTAGTGACTTGAGTTTGAACATCCGTATGGTGTCAGCAATTTCTGGTTTGAGACCTCCCATGAAAGTCCCCACTAATGCCTTTTGCGTCTATCCTTGAACACGATTGCCTAGTTTTTCAAACTCCTTTTGGTAGTCCCGTAGTGAGCCAACTTGTTTTACCCTTGATAATGCTTCATCAAAGTCTTCACACTCGGAAGGTCCAAATCGTGCCCATAGTTTTTCTTCAAAATCAGTCCATGTCACCACTTTCCTTTCTTCTCTATAAGTTCGGCGTAACCATTGCCACCATTGATTAGCCTCTCCTTCTAGGTGGAACGAAGCCAAAGGAACTTTTTGTGTCTCAACGGTACCTTAATATTCGAAGAATTGATTAACTCGGTTGAACCACTCTGTTGGATCATCGCCCGAATATCTTGGGAACTCAAGTTTGGCAATCTTGGATGAGAACGTCTGTCGACTTCCCTCTATACTTTCTCGATAATCTTCCTTGCTGCTACTGAATTGGCTGTTATGGTCACCCTTATTGTTGGATCATGCTCTAGTGGTAAGCAACATTTCAGATAGCTTGTTAATGGATTCTTCCATATAGCGTAATTTGTCAGCTACACCCGTTTCTATTCTACTTATTCCATCTTGAAGTCCGCCTAACTCCTTTTCTAGTTGTTCAATTCGTTCTTTGTTGGTTGTCATTATAGTCACAGCTCTGATACCAATGATAGGTCCCAGTCAAAGCTTGATACAATTGCTAAGAAAGATTCTCTTTTGGCGAGAATTGAGCCACTGAATTAAGTGAATTGTCATATCCCTTTCATTGAATTTTAATGGAATATAAATACATAAAGTTACCACTTCCTCTAAATTCTAGATCATGATTGCTACCATTACGGACACACTATCTATGTAAATAAGTAGTTTAACATATCACAAATGAATAACTAAATTGCACGACCTATTCTTATGCACACATGTGATCGTTGGCCACAACGTGGAGGACATGCACACATGTGATCGTTGGCCACAACGTGGAGGACTCCTTCTTCAACAACAATTCTTCAACAACCCCACCCTTCTTACGTGTCTTACATGTACCTTGGATTTCTGATAGGAACACGTTGAGATCGCCTTGGTCTATCATCATACAGGGGAAAAAGTTCACTAAAAGTGAACACGATCATTATGTTTACTTTAAAAGACGACAAGATAGAGCTTTCATTTATTTACTACTCAAAGTTAATGACATGCTTATAACTTTAAAGGATAAAGATGAGATTAAGAGATTAATAAAGTAACTGGATTCTGAGTTCGAGATGAAAGACTTGAGTGATGCATAGAGAATAGTTGGGATGAAGATTCATAGTGACGAGAAGAATGGGAACCTAGGGTCGACTCAAAAGTCTTATATGAAGAAAGTGCTAGAAAAGTTTTGTATGAATTACAAAACTAAAACAGTTTGTACTCCTCTAGCCTTTCATTTCAAATTAAGCTCTTCTTCATGTGCTTCTCAAGAGGAGCGCAAATAAATTGCTCATGTTCTATATACTAGTGCTGTAGGTAGTGCTATGTACGCTATAGTGTGTACAAGGTGTGATATATCTCAAGCACTGAGTATGATTAATTGATACATGCATAATCTGGGTAAAAATCATTGGCTAGCGGTAAAATAAATTCTCCAATATTTGTATAGGATAGTTGATGTTGGGTTATTATTCAAGTAGGATTATGGTGAACAATGTTTAGCGTACTATGATTCTGATTTCATCGAAGATCAAGACAAGCAAAGATCAACAACAAGCTATGTATTCACATTGGCAGGGGTCCAATTGGCTAAAGGTCAATTTTGTAATTGACAATTACTCTTTCCACTACAGAAGCAGGGTAAATGGCAACAACTGAGGCTATAGAGGAAGCTATTTAGTTGAAAAACTTGCTGGGTGATTTGGGAGTAATCTAGGAGAACATTAAGGTTTTATGCAATAACCAAAGTGCGATATTGCTTGCAAAGAATCAAACATATCATTTGAAATATGATTATTTGAGGGAGGTTACTGAGGACGATGATGTAGTATTTAAAAAGAATGATATCAAAGATAACCCATAAGATATGTTGACAAAGGTAATTTTTGGAGTTAAGTTTCAACATTGTTTGAAACTAATTCAAATCCTTCAAATGTGTTAAGTGGTTTCTTCTGAAATTTTGAACTACATTAAATTGTACCAGACTCTGGGTACGGATGCAGTCAAAGCGATGCTGCAGCTTTGGATCCTTTTTTACGATAATTTGGCAAGGGAAGAATTATCATGGTGTATTAGTAATCGGCTCATATTTTGGAAAATTTTGTTCGATGTGGAGAATTGTTGAAAGTTAAACATAATGGCTTCAACAGTGGGCATTTATTGTTCCATTTTTACATGCAAAGTCGGTGGCCACGTAAGTTGAAAATGGGATGCAGAAAATCAGTTGGCTTTTAGGTATAGAAATTTTGCACAATAATTAAATGCTTCTAGGTGAAATTATGCCTGCAAAACGGAGCTCCCATCTGTAAGACCATGCATCCCAAATTCAAGACCATTGTGAGAATTTTTCCTTTCAAGTGTTTGTGAGAATATTAGGCATATTTGGATTTTGGAAAGACAGGTTTTTCACTCAAATATTGTAATCTATTAATTGTTAGTAAAATAATTATTTTCTCTTACTTGCATGGATTTTAACATTGCTACTGAGTCACGTTAAATCATTGCATTCATTATTTTTGTGAATTATGTGGTGTGCTTGATTCCGCAATCTGCATACAACAATTATAACCAATAAATAAAACAAGCAATTTAAGTGGTTCAGTCATTAAGGACCTATATCAACACTAAATTTTTATGAAGTACCGATCAGCCTTTATTAATGGAGTCACTAAAGCTTAAGGAAAAAACAAGGGATAAGAATATATGATTCTCTCTAACTCTCACTCTAGTGTTTGTAATTGTCTATAGGCTTATAACATTATAAAGAGTCATATTCCTCAAAGAATAAGTAAATCAGAGAAAACAGCTTTTGTTAATCGCACATGTCTTCTGGTATATGGATAAAGTGTTTTGCGGTGAACATTTAGTAAATCGAAGATAACTGAATTGAACCATCGGCTTTTAAAAATAATAATCTAAACCAAACCAAACGGAACTGAATTGGTTTAGTTTTCGGTTCGTTTTTTTTTTTTTTGGATTTTAAATCAGAATTTCTTCGTATTTTCTATTTTTTTCAGTTTTTGGTTTTTTCTGGACAACATTTTTTGGCCCACCCCAATCGATAATCAAACACTACTTTCTTCTTATCATCTTTGTTAGCAATCATAAAATATATTTTATAGGTACCAAACTCAAACTTAATCAGAAAAAGCAAAAATTAAAATTCTGTTGATATTTACAATCATAAATCTATTGAGACTATTTTTGATAATTTTGCTGTGGCACATCCGAATTTCTACCCTCACATAATACTGGAAGAATCTCCATTCTATTCTATAGGGAGACAATTTTACCCCTAACCAATTTCATTGGGAGGGCAATTAAGGGTTTATCAGATTCAGAGTTTATCAACCCTAACCTGTGAAATCCTAAAATCTAACTCTTGAAATCTTGATATCACTGGTCGATTTCCCCAGGCTGCTGAGTTCTCTTTGCTTTCTTCAGCCTCAAACCCATCTCGATTTCGAATCAACCAAGGTAGTGTTTTCTATTCTAATTTTATTTTTGAAATTTAAATACTAGTAACATTCATGTGGCTGATCTGGTTATTGTTAAGTCATACACACAATGATCTGTCCTTAATCAATGACATTGATTAACTTTTGGTAGTGTTGTTTGTTTCGGTTATAAAATTTTAGATTTCATATAGAACTTAGCATAAACTGTGTATTAAAAATGATCAAACAGTGAATTAGGTCCTATGATTTTGATAGGTTAGCTTAGATTTGCTTATTAAATTGTCTGATCAAATCGATTTTGGTTGAAAACTTGAGTTTAATGAGGTGGGATTGTAATCATAATAATTTATTTTTTCTGTCAATAAGTGAAAAAAAGAGAAGAAGTTTTCTTTTGCAGTAGTTGAAGTTTTCCTTAGGCTTTATATTTGCTGCTATTTTGGACTTTTTATTAGTTGCCAATGTAGGCAACTCAATAAGTTATAATTTATATTTTCATTGATGATTTTAGCAATTTTTATTTGAAGATGATGATTGGATTTTGACTCTTCATACACATGTTTGACTTATGATGCTGGGAAAGACAAGTCATGATAATCATAGTGTTATATTTTTGTATTTGTAAGTTAATTTAACCAAATAACATTTGTCATCACATAGATTGCAAACTTTGGAATGCTAAATATACTTTAGATGTGCAGGCACATGTTTGCATATGTGTGTTGAAAAGTTGCCAATGATTGTGTGTCCATTAAACTTTGCTTGTATTCACTGTTTAGTCTAATAAGACCATTCTTACTAATAATACCATTCTTGCTATTTCAAATCTGAAAATAACAATAGTACAAGTATGTAGTTTAACTTATATAATAGTTTTCTAAAATTGATGTGTATGAAGGGCACCACTCAATTGTCATTGTAGTAGGGATACACCACCAGTAACTTGGTGGTGTTTTTTAGAATACAACAAAACTTAATAGAATCATTTCATCTTGCTGGTTTTAGCTTATTTTATATTATTAATGAGTTAGTTAATGCATTTTCCCAGCCCACTTAGTTTAGGTTCCATTATAAAGAAAAATATATAAATTTTCATTTGCCTATAATTTTATTTATCTAGTTTTTTTTTTATTAAGCTAGAAGATGGCTCGCTTGTTAGCAAGAAAGCAAAAAGTCTTGGTAGTTATACAAGAATTAGTTATCATGTTGCAAATGATCATGGCTGTGTGTGCTGCTATGTGTTCCTATGTCTTCTTATCTCATGAACGGAGATTGGAAAGGCCAAATTCAGTATATAGAGTTTACCAACAATTGTCCCATTTGCATGGCTTGGTGTTTGAAAGTGATATAAAATGTTTGTCGCAATTAAGAATGGATAGACAAATATTTTTCAATTTATGTAAGCTTCTTTGTGAGAAAGGGAGTTTGCTTAGAAGTAGAAGAGTGTCTCCAAAGGAGATGGTTGTAATGTTTTTGTCGATTTTAGCACATCACGTCAAAAATAGAGTTGTTAGTTTTAACTTTAAAAGATCTGGAAGAACAGTTAGTAAGTGTTTCCATGAGTGTTTAAAGGCAATGATTAGATGTCAAAAGGAAATTTGGAAAAAACCCGAGCCAATTACAGAGGACTCAATGGACCCAAATGGAAGTGGTTTAAGGTAAGTATAATATTTCTTTCAATTCGTGTCTTCTCTGATACACTTTCGTATATTGACTCATTAATTTTTTGTTAATGGTTTATTGTAGAATTGCTTAGGGGCTTTAGATGGCACTTATATAAAGGTTCATGTTTTGGAGGCTGATAAACCAAGATATAGAACTAGGAAAAATGAGATTGCAACAAATGTTTTGGGAGTATGTTCACAAGATATGCAATTCATATATGTCTTACCGGGATGGGAAGGTTCAACTCATGATATGCGCGTGCTGAAAGATGCTTTATCTAGAAGAAATGGGTTAAAAGTCCCTCATGGTAATAAATTTGATCAAATTTTTCTTTAGCTTGTAAGAATATATTACTTGGTGAATGATTTTTTTTATACGGTGGTATTTAATTCTCTTAATAGGTTACTATTACTTGGTTGATGCTGGCTATACTAATGGGATGGGTATTCTTTCACCATATAGAGGAGAGAGTTACCATTTGAGCGACTTTTGTGATGGATACCAACCTCATACGCCAAAAGAGTTCTTTAATATGAAACACTCAAGTACTCGTAATGTGATTGAACGATGTTTTGGGATATTGAAGAAGAGATGGGCTATACTAAGAAGTCCCGCCTTTTATGATATTATAATACAATGGCGAATAATATCTGTTTGTTGTATGCTGCATAATTTCATAAGAAGGGAAATGTCTGTTGATGTTATGGAAGAAGAAATAGATAACGACATATGGGAAAACGTTGACGAAGCACAATTTATCGAGTCAGTTGAGCCTTCAAATGAGTGGTCTGTTTGGCGAGATAATTTAGCTCAAGAGATGTGGAACATAAGAAATGATAGTTGAACTACATGAGAACTTTTCTTTTACTGTCATTGTGGTTGTATAATCAATTGTAATAATGTTTGGCAATGTATTTGTTTGGTGTGTTCCTTCAATGACATTGTGATTGTTTTAGTTGACAATGGATTTATTTTATATGATGGATTATTTATGCAATTTATTATTATTTCATATGATGAATTATTTTTGCAATTTATTTTCATTTTATATGCTGAATTTAATTATGATATTCACTATAATTGACATTATATTTATCTATAAAAAAAATTATTTTGTTGTAAGTAGAATGAGTCAAAGAGTTCGTGGGATGGCAAAGCATTACTGGACAACAGCCCAAGATGATGCGTTGGTTGATTTGTTGTATGAATTGAGTCAAAATCCAATGTGGCGGGTAGATTGTGGATTCAAAACTGAGTATTTGAACCAACTTGAAAGTATGTTGGAGCTCAAAATTCCAGGATGTGGGTTAAAAGCATCTCCCCACATTGAATCTAGAGTGAAGTACTTCAAGTTAAAACATAATGTTGTGGTTGACATGTTATCTCTAAGTGGGTTTGGTTGGGATTCAGAGAAGTCAATGATAGTATGTGATAAAAGTGTTTACGACGAGTATATGACGGTAAAGTATCTAACTTTATTCTTTATATTATTACCTAATTCACTTGATTTTTTTTCCAACACTTGTTCATGTGGTTGTATCTCATATATGATTTTGAAGTCTATAATGTCCTCTGTTTATCTGGTTTACTTCATCTATAAGATAAAGCGTAATGCTCTCTTCTTATTTATCAAATTTTGGTTGTTTGTGCTCTGTACTTGACTCTGTTTCTGGGCTTGATTCTTTTGCTATGTTGATCCTGTTTCCTTTTTCTAAATCCTTTGCTGTATGTGTTACTTCAAGATTAAAGGGTACTGATTGATTATCTAATCTTATAAAATCTGATCTTCAATCTTTATTAGGAGTAGAGTAATTTTTCTTTATATTATTATCTGATTAATTTGATTTTATTTCTAAATTCTTTTTTTCCTAGCAAAAAAGAAAGGATGCAAGTGGGTTATTTCTCAAACCATTTCCTCATTATTACACATTGAGTGAGATCTTTGGACGTGCCATAGCTAATGGAGCAAATGCCGGCATTGCTGATGATGATGAAGAAGAGGTATGTCATGAAGACAATATTAATTTGAGCTTGGAAAATGATTCCATTCATGGCACTTTTATGGAAAATATTGTTGATAACATATCACACACTCCACAATCACATGCACCTGCTAATGAAAATGAAAGTGTTCCAAGTAATTCCAGCCACCCCAAGAAGAAAAGGAGAACCAAGGACAAGACATTTGAAAATATGTGCTCAAATATGGGGGCAATGGCAGAGTCCATTTCAGCCATGGTACTCAAGCTAGATGGGTTGATTAGCGTAGTTTTTACTGCTGACAAGGAATTATCTGATTTACCAGCTAAGTTGTATGATGAAATACGTAAGATTGATGGCTTAAGCGAGCAAGAAATATTAGATGCGATTGATATTATGGCAACCAAACACGATATGCTACGTGTGTTTTTCAACTTGCCCAATGAGCTGAAAAGGGGGTATATTCTTCGAAAGGTTGGTCATGATTCGTGAGATATAGTCGTTATATCATTTTGGAAATTTGGATTGTATTTTGTCAAGTAAATACATCATTTTGGAACTTTAGAAATGTGTTCTTATATAATATTATTTTAAAACATAGACTTGAGATGCTATGTAATATGTTTTGGCCTTAAAAATTATATCCAACTAATGAACTATTATATTTAATTTGCTTTCATGGCTCTTCTGATTTACTTCACGTTGCTGTCCAATGATAATTTTAGTTCACAGTGGTGGGGACTTGATTCCACTGATTATTACCCATTGACAAAATGGCCTATAGCTCTAGGGCTCAAAACTAATGACTGCCTTGTGCTTTGATATGCTCATAATTAGAACAAGTTGTGTATGTACATAAAATTTGAAAAAATAAATAAATAAAAAACCTACAGGATAGAGAAATCAAAGTTGTAAAAAATCGACACGAATTATTTCTTTGATGAAGGCTGGCAATGGTCTCTCGATGGCACTATATAATAATATAATCCAACATTTTAAATTTTGTCCTGCCATTATACAGATGAATATAATCAATAATTTTTAGTTTTAAATAATTAACATAAAATTCAATAAAATATTTATTTTACATCATTAAAAATATTAATAATTATTATCATTTTATATAATTAAAATTAATAATAAAATAAATAGGTTATTGTACAAATATATTTTCTTATTCATTTTTTAATTAAAAACTACAAATTCTTTACATATGGGTAAAATTGTAATCTAAAACAATTCACTCATAATCCAAGATAAAGTAAACAAAAAATTAGGATTCTGATTGACAATCCACACTCTTATTTTGTCTAAATAAACACCCTACTTCCACTTCTACTTCTACTCCACACTCCCAATGCTAGGATTCACACTCTCAATCCTAAGATTTTCACTCCTCAAGATTTTCACTCCAATCTGAAAAGTAAACGCTACATAAGATTTTTGAGATTTTTGTTTGTTAAGAATAGAGAGTCTGATTTAGTGATATTTAAGTGCTCTAGTTGTGGGCTTGGTGGTGTGTTGCTTGACCATGTACCATATCACCGGTCCATTTTCGAGCCGGCATCACACACACACTCACGCAATAATATTAATAGAAACAATACCAAAAAATGAGGTATTCCAAAAGGGTAATTTTTAGGGACCTCCCCTGAGGTTTGTAGTATTAACACTTAGATGAATTATATTCATGTAATTACATATACCTCCCCTACTGTTAGTTACAAGTTAAGTTGACTGTTAGTAGACTATTAAAATTACTAAAATACCCTTCTCGCCAAAATAATAAATTATTGAATAAAATAGATGAGAACCACTAGATAATAAATATAGCTGGAATCACAAAAAAAAAGACTAAAATGTCCATCTGTGTGAAGTTATTGACATTACTTATTAAAAAAAATAAAGTAAAACTGAAATAAATTTGTAAATGTAGCCGTTGTAAGTAAATGGTAATAATTTGAGGAGCAGCAGTAACTATAAATGGAGGCTTAGTAAATCACCAAGAACAATTTATTCTTCATCTTTTTCTTAAGAGATCTTTGCATTTACCTTAAACTTATCACTCATTCAACTCATCAACAGAAGCATTCAACATAAGCACAAGAAATCTTTGCATTTGTCTCAAACTCATCATTCATTCAACTCGTCAACAAAAGCAGTCACCATAAGCAAATTGCTGCACTATCTCAACTAGATGGATTCTCAGAGCTCAAACACGTCCAGCCAATCAAACATGCAACAAATTTATGAGCTAGCTTGGAGGAACTTTGTTAATGGAAGCTCATTAGGTTTTCAAATCGAATCTACAGATGCAGAATGAGAGCTAAAGCGATGATATCTGAATCGGATGATAACCCTCATAAGCTTTATTATAGATGCTTGAACAAAGCTTGTGGATACTTCAAATGGTGTGTTCCAGAAAAGGATGATTTCAACAATGGAGCTGTGTTTGAGGGGATTTTGGTGCTATTGTGGACTGTGATACCCTGAATGCTATTGAATCAAACATAAAGGAAGTGAAGACTATTGTGAAGAAGCTGCAAAAGTCAAGTTTTGGAGAAGGAGCTATAAAGATGATGATGTATATGAATATAGTTATGTTTGTGCTCAATTTAATGATGATTAAGAAGTAATATGCCTAAGCAATCCTATGTACAAATAATGCAATAAATTATAGAATCTTGTGCTTTTTATATGTAATGTGCTGATTAATACATAATAGAATGCATGTGTAATCGAATGTTTGAAATCAAAGTAGCAAAATGTTGCTTGCAACCTATAATATCAAAGCTGAAGTTGCTATACAAACTAACAGTATCCAATAGTCAAAACAAAACAACACATAGTAGCTACATCCCTCAACAGAAGCTGCTGTTCAAAATACCACAAGCACACACTGACACACGGCAACACACTTCATAACAACAACCACAAACATAGCACAAGCTGCTGGTTATATGTATATGTATGCTGCAGACACACAAAAACTCACTTCGTTGCAACCACCACAAGCACATCACAAGCTTGCTGTTCAAAATACAATAAGCACACACTAACACACAACAACTTATTTCATAACAACCACCACAAACATAGCACAAGCTACTGTTCATATGTATAAGTATCTAGCACACACAATAAACAACACACAACAGTAGTTACATCCCTTAGCAACTTCAACAAGCACACACGACAACTCGCTTCATAATATCAAGCACAAACAGAGCACATTCTGTTGTTCAAACGGATTTCTTAAAGAAACACACATCCAATAACACACAACAATAAACACAAACTATGTTCAAACTATATATCTATCTATTCTTACATACAAAGCAAGTCTCACTTCATAATAACATGTACAAATAGAGGAGAAGTTGCTGTTCAAACTGACAATATCAACCACAACAAAAACATAAGCCTTTGTTGAAATTAGGCCTTCATTGTCATAAAATATTCAATCCATAATCAACAAACTAAAATTAATAATGAATTGAGTACTGAAACAATATAAAGCACATAATTTTTGGACAACATTTTTTGGCCCACCCCTACCGATAATCAAACACTACTTTCTTCTTATCATCTTCGTTACCAATCATAAAATATATTTGATAGGTACCAAACCTAAACTTAATCAGAAAAAGCAGAAATTAAAATTCCGTTGATATTTATAATCAGAAATCTATTAAGACTATTTTTGATAATTTTACTATAGTACAATCCGAATTTCTACCCTCACATAATATTAGAGGAATCCTTATTCTATTCTATAGGGAGACAATTTTACCCCTAACCAATTTCATTGGGAGGGGAATTAAGATTGCTAGGACTCGAACCCATGCACTCTCGGTACACTCAAACTTTGAGTGCATGGGTTGTACGAGCCCATTGACTCCATAAATTAAATGTTCATAGAGTTGAAATCAAGTTATATATATATATATATATATATATATATATATATATAAACATGGAAGACTCCATAAAATAGTGTACAAACATTATATCTTATTGTGGCCATCTGCTTTCATCTGGCACTGGATATAACTGGTGCTGATAGGTCTTCATGAATGCATTTTTTTTCAACAGAGGATGGACATATTCATTCACATTATATCTTATTGCATCAATACAACACATAGCATGCTTGCAAGGCAAGCCTGATACACCCCACTCCCCGCAATCACAGTGCTTACTGCCTAGATCTATAACACACCTCTTAGAGACATTTTTGATGACTTCAAATGATTTATTGTGTCCAAATATTACAGATAATGCTCTAGATTCAGCCCTTGCTTCCATTACTCTCCTCCTAACAAGTGGAGGCAACTTATCTTGCCAAGTATTGGCCAACTTGTGTCTCTTGTGTATGAGGATCATAATCTTCCTCCTAATCTCCTCAAGCATTCTTACTATTGGCATGCCCTTGAAGCTACATATCCAATTATTAAAGGACTCGGTCATATTGTTTGTGACATGTGAGCACTTGGTTTGTGTGGGGAAGTAATGTTTAGCCCAACATGTCACAGGAATTTGTAACAGCCACCTGTGGGCAGCAGGGCTGATGCTATTAATTTCAGCCATGTGATCGTTAAGCTCCACTTGGTTTCCACTGCTACATGCTGGCCAAAATTCTTTTCTAAGCAAGATTCCAGGAAATATCAGCTTAAAGTTTGCATATATGTGCCTACAATTGTACCTTCTCATGGCTCGAGGAAAAACCCTATCAAGTGCATTCAATATACCTTTTTGTCTACCACTCATGAAACACAAAACCTCACCATCTTTACAACCTATCTGATCATAAAGTTTCTCCATAAAATAAACCCAATACTCAGTGTTTTCAATTTCTACAACACACATGGCCAGTGGATATATGCCATAGTTGGCATCTACACTAATAGCAGATAGTAAGACCCCTTTGTACAGACCCTTCAAGTGACAACCATCTATACCTATGAACTGCTTACAAGCTTCAAAAAACCCCTCCTACATGCATCGAAGAATACAAATTTTTTTTTAAAGTGAGGATTCACCCCACGACCAAGCCAATCTTTTTCTAACGACATTGTTGAACCAGGATTTGAGGCTAAGATTGCATGCATGTACCTGAATAGCTTTGTGAAACTAGCCTTATGGTCTTGACCAAGCAGCTCTAAGACTTTGTTCTTGGCTCTGTATAGCCTCTGGTTGCAGCATTTTATCCCATACTTTCTGCATAATTCTGACCCGAGCACATCAATAGGAACTTCTTTGTTAGCTCTGAATAAATGACGGAATGTGGCTGCAATCCATGTTGAATTTACTTCATAATTTTCATTGTTTCTTTCACAAGTATGTTCAGGCATATGAGTCTTAATTTGGAAATGTTTTTTATTCCAATTTGAACTTGCATGTATTCTCCAAGTACATCTTGGAGCCGAACACTTCATTATCACCCTACTCTTCTCGTTCTTCACCCTTTTAAGTCCGAAGCCATTTTTTTTTATTTCGAAGACTTTGACAACATTTCTGAATTCACCAACTATCTTGAACAACTGTGCAACCTTAAGCATAATACTCTCACCATTAAGGGTGGACTCGAAACCACCAAAATTTGCTTCATATCTACAAGCAGCAGCCTAAACATTTTCATCTTCACCATCTAAATCTGCCCCACTGTCATCACCAGACTCATAGTCATCCAATCCCACATCCCACTCATCTTCGTTGTTAAAATTAAACTCATCATTACTCACATCAGATTCCACTTCCTCTGCACTATTTTCACGATCAGGAACATGTATACCATCATTAGTATTAACAAACCCACCAGCTGTGTTACCATCATCTTCATTACCTTCAATCTTTTCAACTAGATTTTTAACTTCAGCAGCAGTAGTAGAACATCCAACAATAGAATTGATTTTAGCATTCAAGTCAGGCAAAGAAAATTCATTTACCTCAACAAAACCAAACGAATCTAGCTCAGGAAGTTGTGGAACATGAAACTGGTCAGGTGGAGCCTCTTCATTCTCATCCTTATCCAAAGAAATAGATGATACATCTAACTCCATTCTGATAATGAACATAGCCCAAGAATAACTCTTCTGCTTCTGCTTTTTGAATGCGTCTTAAAGGTCAGAGTTAGTTTTTACATGCATATTAGATAACTCCCATGGCAACATGGCATAAACTTTCACTTGGTTAACATGTCTTATAGGCTTGTCAAAGCACACATCCTTGACATCCTGCCACAGTTTCTTTAAGGTGTATTGCTCTGGAATTACAGTTGCTACATCAATCTTTTCACTAGCTACCACAGCCCCTATCTCCATGTAAACATGGCTGTAAATTATAAACAATAACATATTGTAAGTAACAAAAATCCATTAGTAAATTAAAATCTGCTATATGAAAGTTTAAGAAAATTGTACCATCAGTTACAACACCAACTTCTTGTTTAACCAGAAAAAATTAATAGAACAACAAATTAAAGCTGTGGTGTAAAAGATATAGTCTAAAAGCATATTTCATATGCTTCCAAACTCCAAATAGATCAAGATAAGATGAAAGTACCACAGTGATTAAATTCTAATTTTTTTCCAATGACAACATCAGATGATAATTTGAAGAATGTTTTGGGAGAGAGTTCATTGTCTAAAGGCAGCCAAAGAGTTGCCGTAAAATGTGAAAATCTAGCTAACATACACTAATTCCTAAAAACACCAACACCACAGCAATTGTATTAAATTTCCAGACTGTTTTCTAGTTATTGAGAACATGCCCAAAATTTAAGCAAAAGTGCAACAAAAATCCCATCATAACAGAATTCACATGTATAGTTTGTACAATATCCTGTCCACATCAAGATGGCATCTCAAATGATTAGACAAATCAAAGCACAAGAATGTCAATAAGTAAAGACAAAATCCATGAAGATGTAAAGAATCGAAAGCGGTAAACAAGAAGAGAAAAAAAAGTAAGGGCTATACATAAGTATAGAAAAAACCAAATAAGATAATGTAGTGGGAGTGGTGTGGTGAACAAAAAAGTAAAAAAAAATATGGAACCAGCTCTAAATTGGCAACATCAGAAGTTCAAACAATTTTAATAGTTGCCGAAAACATGCCAAAGTAGTAATAGGTAAACAAAACCACTATAGCTCTACAACCAAGAGAGGCCATATATGACAGGATTGTGTTCGAGTCTCCAGTTTCCAAAAGCATTAATCAAACACTGACAATGATGACGCAGGAGAATTTAGAACAAAGATAAGTTAAGAAAAAATATTGAGAAGGGTTTTTCTGTTTTCTCTTTTCATTCCTTTCAATGACCATTGACCTGTTAGAGAAAAATGGAATTTCCCAAAACACAATGTCATAAATCTTCTCAATCCACATCTGAAAAAGATGAAATTAGCTAACTCAACACAATCATCAACTCAATGAGAAGAGAAATAGAAGAAAGAACCTAATCCAATAAGAAAGAGTTTGAAGCCAGTGACCTAATAAGCAAAACAATGCGAAACATGCACTAAAGAATAATCATAATTTAACTGTTTGAGCTCAAATGCCCTCATCGAAGACATGAAAAATATGCCAAAAAACCACTGTAAAAAATTATCCCAATGGTTGACGGAGATGCAACTTACTGTAACAACTCCTCATCATTGCTAGTTTTCCGATAAAAGGAGATTAATTGAAAAGCCTAAATAGATTTAAGTCAAATAAATGTAGAAAATTAAAGGAGATTAATTGAAAAGCCTAAATGGATTTAAAGCAAATAATAGCAGAAAATTCAAAATAGATTTGCATATTTTCCCAATTCTTAGAAAACAAGGCATCATAAACTACCAAAGTAGCTAGTTTCTAGGTATAGTTATTATGTTAGCAGCGGGGCCAAAAAAATTGTTCTTTCCATCAAAGGTTCATAAAAACAAAAGCTGCTAGGTATAGATATCATGTCAACAATGAGGACAAAAAATTTGTTCCTTTTGTCATAGGTTCATAAAAACAAAAGAGTATAAAAATAAAAGTGAAAATTCAAAAAATTAGCTCCTCATGGTTGCTAGTTTTCCCAATAGAAAAGACAAGATTAATTTGAAAAGATTAAGTAGATTTAAAACAAATAAAAGTGAAAAAATTCAAAATAACAACTGCTCATTATTGCTAGTTTCCCATTATGAATAGAGGAGAGAATTGGAAAAATGTTAAATGGATTTCTATGAAATAAAAAATAAAAGTACAAAATAAAACATCTTGTCCTCATTGCCAGTTTCCCATTAAATAGATGTGGGCATTTGATAAGCCTAAATGGATTTAATACAAATACAAGTAAAAATACAAAATAACAGCTCCACATCACTGATAGTTTCCCATTGACAATAGAGGAGATTAATTTGAAAAGTCTTAATGGATTTTAAGCAAAGTAAAGTAGAAAGTTCAAAACAAAAGCTCTTCATCACTACAGGTTTCTCATTAAAAATAGAGAAATAAATATGAAAAGTGTAATGGATTTAAAACAAATAAAATTAGCCTATATGCTCTCAACAAGGCACTTTATAATAATAAAATGATTAAGCATTGAATTAGTATAATAAAATTCAAAGAACCTTGTTATGGCTGTGAAATAGCTCTTCTTTCAATGCAAAACTAAATGAATTTAAATTAGAAATCTGGGCAAGATTACAAGTTTATGCAGTTACTTTTGGCTTTGGAATTATCATATGTATTGACTTTTAAGAAAAAATAAAATAAAGTTTTGTTCAGAGAAATTTATATATATATATAAGAGGGGAGAGGCATAGACAGCCAATGAAGAGAAAAGAAAGTTAAAAGGAATATAAGCATTTTCTCGGGTAATTCTTTTTTCTTTTCTATAGGCATCCCATGAAGAGAAAAGAAAGTTTAAAGGAATAGAAGCATTTTCCCAGGTAATTCTTTTTTCTTTTCTTTCTTTTGATCTTACTATTTTATTTCTTCAATACAAAACAACTACAAATCACAATACTCAGTTTACAGCAGCTTCATGACAATGAGAAACCCACTAATTTTTAAATCAGAATTTATATAAAGACCAATGATTTCTATCATTACCCTTTGATTAGCTCAAAATAAAGAAAAACAAAACCCATGGTTGTTGAAATCAACATGCATAAAAAAAAATCAAAATACAAAGAAACATGCATAAAAAAAAATTCCAAATACAAATCAAAATGCATTAAAAAAAATCAAAATACAACGACACAGGTTCAGTTTTAATTAACCCAGGTTCAACAAAATCATCTACTGCATCTGATTCACATCTTTAAACTGTAATAAATGAGGATTACCTCTTTTTCTTACTCATAGTACCCTTATTACTATTAAAATTTATCGACTTAATGTTTAGTAAGTGAAATTTGTCATCTCGTTTTAAATATTTTACTCCTCATATCGCTTAATATGCCGAATATTAAATATGCCTGGCGTTTTTAATATTTTGTTGAAAGAAAAATTCATCAAATACAATTATTAGATTTTCGAAACACACACAACTATTGGGCTTAATTGGTAAACGTTAGGGGTATGTGTATGGCCTTATTAATAATATGCTAGCTAATGAACAAGTAACTAAAAAGAATAAAGAATGCACACAATATGTGCTAAAAAGTAACAAGTATTATTATTTATTGGTTCAAATACATCCCAAATAAAAGAGACGAAATTATTATTTCACCTATTCTAGACACAACCAACAAGAAGTTGATTACAACCAAATCCTAATAAGAAAAGCAATAAATTAAAGAGAAACATAATCAAGCTTTAGAGTCTGATGCAGCAGGCTTAGGTGGCAAACCCCAAGGGTAATGGAATGATGGCACGGGCCACTTGTAAGCTGGTAGAGGTGGGTGCGCAAATGGCCATGAGTTAGCCGGATGAGGTGGTTGTGCCCAAGGATATGGCCACCCACCGAAAAAGGGAAAGTGGCCGAACCATGATAAATCATAGCCATAGTTTGGATTTGTTGTTGCTACAGCTTCATAATTCCTACTAGCTAAGACTTGATTGAAACAACAAACAATCAAAAACATTATGGTGAGTGCTTTTGCTGTGGCCATTGTTGCTTTGGGATGATACTAGAACTTCAATTTTTCAATTAATGACAGTCTTTGAATAGTTTCAATGGGATGCCATGACCGGCTTATATAGTGTATATGAGGTAAATTTTTTTTTTTTTTTTTATGGAGATAAAATTATTTTTGGATATACATTATCACTACTTTGATTTCAAATTTTGAAGAGGCATGTGATATTCTTAAATCTGATTTGTATTTGTGGATAATTATCCTTGTCAAAACAAAAAGAAAAAAAAGAGTAAATACTTGTTCAATTCTCATTTTTCATAATCTTATTAGTTTATTATTATTTTTAAATATTCAACTTTGAAAGAATTTTAAGATATATCAGAGATAATATAACCAATTAATATATGTATGATATATGTAGTTAAACTGTATATAACTAACACTTGCATCATAATTTTTCACAATAAATTCACACACGCCATAACATTATTTATTCATTATATAATTGGCTTGGTGCTTTAGAATTATTTATTAATTAATAAAAATATTTATTGCATTGATTTAATATTTGAAAAATATACATAATTTTTAATTAATCAAATGTTATATAGGCCAACCCTGCTGAACCCAAGGGGCCCAAAGAGGGTGCTAGGTGTACTTTAATGGCATAGGTCCAAAGCCCATACTGATGATAAGAATCTTATGAATCAAATACAGATTCTGAAGATTGCGATAGGAATCAAAAGAAGATCTCGTTAGAAAACAAGTTCATTGTGGGATGCATATATCGTAAGATTAAAATTTTCCTTTTATTTTCTTTTATAAAATTTAAGTATTGTTTCATCTGAATATTTTCTGAGCCGGACCCTTTTTTCCCCTATAGAAGACCTAATGAAGCCTAGCCCAATGTAGGCCTGCACACGCAAAGCCTGATCCCTAGCCTTTGTACACTTGGCTTTTTTACCATCCTTACACGCCAGATTTTTCAACTAGTAAACAACCAATCCTCATAAGTTGTATTAATAATCGTGAGATTATTAAAATTAAAATTTAATATATTAATTACTGATTACACTCACAAAGTTTGAGATACTTGATTGAAAAATTTCAAATGAGTTTTACATTTCATTACATATATTTTTTCACTCTCATGGTCAACAGAGTAAACAAATTGTTTGAAATGAGGGTCACATATACATCATTAACGATATGAAAAATACATTATTACTGTGGATATATCAAAGGCTCCTTCTAACTTCTGGACAAACATTCAATGGTTTAAGACTAGGAGTACGTTTGTTAAATATCAACAGGATACAAATGGATTCTATCTGACCATGCATTCCTTTCTTTTGAATCAAGATTGGAAACACATTTCCAAACTGCACTATTAACTTTGAATCCACTTCCAAATGCAATTTGCCAAACTCTGTCTCCCTTCTTAACCTTACCCTTTGCCTCAAGGTAACAAAGCTCATACCAATATGAAGAAGAAGATGTGTTGCCAAATCTATAAAGTGTCATCCTTGAAGCCTCTCCATCTTCTTTACTCAGCTTCAGATTTTCCTCCACAGCATCAATTATAGCCCTTCCACCAGCATGTATACAAAAATGCTCGAAAGCTTTCTTAAAATTTGGGACATAAGTTTTAGATTTCTTGCACACTACCGCCCACAAATACTTGAGTTGCTCGGAGTATGGCAATACATGGGGACCTAATTGTGATATATTGATCCTCAAAGCCCTGGCTGCAACTGGTAGAAGTGACCTTGATATTGAAACTCCTATGTTTCCATCTTTATCTTGCTGCTGAAAGACAGACGAGTATGCTTGATCATCGTACCCCATGTGGGTTCGAACGAGATGCTTGAGTTTGTACTTAGCAATATGCTTATCTTGTTGCCTGTTTGATAATAGAATAGCAGCTCCTCCCATGCGAAATATTGTGTTGGAAATTAGCATGGACTTAGTGCTCCCTTTGTAACCATTGGGAGATATAGCTTCCATGCTAAGAACTAAAGCCAATGAGTTCTTGTGAACTTTGAGAAGATCTTTCACCAAACTTATCGACAAAATTCCAGCACTGCATCCCATTCCACTTAGGTTGATGCTTTTAATGTTGCTTCTGAATCCAAATTTGCTTATGATCATGCTTGAAATTGATGGTGTGGGACAGAAAAGGCTACAATTCGTTACAAGAATGTCAATGCTTTCAGGATTTATGTTATGTTTGGAGAGAAGATCTTCGACAATTGTGCAGAGAACTTCTTCAGTTTCTTCGCGAGATCGTTTCAAGGAAACATCAGGTTGCATCTCATGCAAGTTAAGTGGTATGCAGGATTCATCACCAATGCCTGATTTTTCCAAAACTTTCTCTTGAAAATCTAGGCTCTCTTGGTCAAACACATTACTTGTGACAAAATGTTCAACGAAATGAGAGAATGGGACTCGTAAGCTATCAGCTGGGTGGTAACAGGCAAAATCAACAAGGTAGACGCCATTGAAGCTGAAAGAATAGTACAAGAATATGAATATCAAAGCACATGCAACAAAGAAATGGGTGACAGAAATGGAGTTTTCTCCAGTGGTAGTTAAATTTGAAAGGGAAAAAATTGTAAATAGAAATGACACCATCTTCAAAAGCATGATATGACTTTCGGGAATTCGCTTTTGATGATATGATTTTGTCCATTAAAATATACATTTATATATGAGCATTGTAGTTAAAATGTTTTACATTCTTGTTAGATAGACAAAAGAAGTTTTAGGATGCAACCGCTGGCACTAATTGTGTTCTCTCGCTCACATTGATTGAGACCATGTACAAGTTGATTTTGCCTTCAGATCTTTGTTGATTCTGGATGGTAGGATACTGCAGGGAAGTATAACCTAGTTTGTTGAATCACAAAATATGCGTGGAAAACCCACAGTAATTTTCTAATATTAAAACTCTGGGTCAGAGTTGTGCATGCGTGTAACATGAATTATATATATATATAATTTTTTAGGTGTAGGCACTCTCATTCTTTTTTTTCAGGCGGACATATTGTGAAGGCATATGGTTTAAGAGAATCGGTATTTAATTCACTATTAAACTATGTAGTTTAATAAAATCATTGTTCAATTAATCATAAAGCCATATGGCTCAATTGCTTGCTTGCATAAAAAAAAAAAAAAAATGACGGCACCCGCGCTTGAAAATTTTTATATGTATATATATTAGAATTGTTCCAATCTAGGATCATGGAGTTGTAAAGTGCGGAAAAACTACTAAGGAATAATGTTTAATAGTATAATGTTTGAGAAAGCTAATAAATTATATAGTCTAAAAGTATACTGATAGTATACTATTAAAAATATGGCATAACATCTTTCTCGAATTCTAATAAAATTTAGAATTCTAAACCAGATCATAATATATATATATACAATAATGATAGAGCCACAAAGAGTTTTGTATAAATTAACGTGTATAACCTGAAGTAGCACGAAGAGATTGGGTAAAAAGTAATAACAATGATCTTTTTTAATTATGTGGACCCATGATATTTTTTTACAACCGATCTCCTCATCCCACATCAGTCTGTACATCCTTATTTGTACAAGATGGTTATGGCTCTATCATTACTCATATACAATAATATTATGAGAATTATAGGAAATTAATAACGATTATATAAAATAAATAATTTGATATGATATTATTAAGAACGATTTTAAAAGAAAAAGAGTTGTTTTTTAATTTTATAATTCAAAGGGGCCAGTTTATATAAGAAACACATGATCAACTACAATGAATTAGGATTTTCTTTTTTCCATATTTGCATTCCTCAAATGGTGATTAATTTTACAATATTTGCATGTCAGAAAGTATCAAGACCATTACAAGTTCGTTAGGATCATCATGTGATTCCTACGATCAAAGTCAGTATTGATCAATATCACCATAAATATCCCAGTTAGGTTAGGAATGAATCGAGTGAAGTACTTAGACCGGTGGAGACTAAAAGTCCAAGCCCGATAGGAAAAAGATAAAAAATAAAAAATTTCCTTGTAGTCCCTATTGAATCCTTAACACTATTTTAATTTATCCTCCAAGGAAGTTCTCTTCACACATGAAAAGTAGGTGCTTATCCCAATTTTTTTTTTCTAGGGGTATATCATTTAATCCTTATAATTCACACATGAAAAATGTTATAAAATCAGATCTAATACTTAAATGGATGTGTTAGAATTCATTTACTTTCTTGCACAAATAGGTGCTTAATCAAGATCCATGGCTGTTTGGCATAACATTTGAATAATTTATATATGAACGATTTTAGGTTCCTTGTATTTGAGTTTCAACTAAAGTGGCCACATACACATCAAGTCAGTTTTTATCTCTTAATTTCCTGTAATTTTCATAATATTATGGTACCCTTTTGAATTTTAGCAAGAAAAACCTATTCCAGGCAATAATAATCGCCTTTTTTTTTAAATTTTGACATCAAATAGGAGTATGTAATCAAAGCAAAAGATGGGCCAATTTAAACCGACGAAATTCATCTCTACACCCATTTTTAAAATAAATTCATCATTAAGAATTTAAAATTTTAAATTTTCAAAATTATCCATTATTAATCTCTTTATCTCTCCACTCACGATTGCATAGTCTCTCTCTACACTCATATCCTATAGCTAAAGATTAATTTCACTTTCTTTTGGATTCATTTTTAGGCTTTTTTAATATATCATAATCTTTATGTTATGCTTTCTATATATAAGAAATTCTTTTTCTTGATATTCAGTAACTTTTGGTGATTGGTGAAGATTAAGTCCTTGATATTTATTAATTTGCTGATAAAAATTTGTTGATTGCTCTTCGTAGTTTATAATAACCTAGAACAAAACCAATTATTTATGGTTAAAAGAAAATATATGAAGGAATTGAAGATAATTGAAGAATTAAGAATGAAAAGCGAACAAATGGTTAATTAAATAATTTTATCAAAAATTATTTTGATAATAAAATTCTTAATTGAAAAATGCGGCAGAGAGGAAAATGCCGAGTTCAAATGCCCCACTTAAAAGCAAAAAATATTAGAAAAAAATTGATAATCCATTAGCACATGTTAAGAAAATTATCAAAACTAACCCATTTTTTGTTAAAATTACTCATTTCCCCCCTCTTGTTTCAAAATCTTCAAAAACCTCTTGCTGTTAAAAAGCTATTAATGAACTTTCAATTTTTTTTAGGTATCTTTTACTATTTTATTCCCAGAATTTTATGTTGATCAATGTTAGATTTTACAACATAAGGGTAGAAGCGTTAAGGCAAAAAGGTAAAAAATTTATCTTTTTTTTCCCTAGTGATACAGGTATGAGTTTGGACACATGAAGAGGATAACAATTAATTTATTGGAACTATAAGGGGGTTTCAATAGTTTTTCCTGAAAAGTATTTCAAATTCGTAAGTAATTAGGGTGGTGTATTTCTCCCCCTCTCTTTTTGTAATGGCACCCTATATAGTTAATTTTTAAAGTTGTAATTTTATCCTTAAATTTAATGATTGAATGATAATTCATAAGCTAGATAAATATCTAATTCTTAATATACAAAACATCATAATCTTTTAATCTGCAATATTTTACATTGCCCAGAAATGTTTAAATATTCCCTTTATTCTACATTATTTTAAAAAGAATTATATATGATAATTATTATGAACAGTATAATAATAAATTTATTTTTAAGATATTTTGTATTAACAGTTAATTATAATATGTAGTATGTTAATAGATAAATAATCAAAATTAGAAGAGAATGTTTATCCATTTTCTAAATGATTATCCAAAAACTAGAAATTAAGAGTGGTCATATCTCTCAAACTTTAATAAGAGTTGTACAGACAATTTTATTTTATTTTATTTTTCTGTTAAGCAATTACTTACAGGCCACATAAATTCTTTTTTTTTTTTAAGTTTCAGTTTCGAAATGCTATAATTGATTTTTGGATGATATAAATGCCATTTTAGTGAAAGAACTACTGTCATTAAAATGAAGAAATGATAAAATTACCTAAAGAATAAAATTCTAATTGCAACACAAATAACTAATAGGGTTGTTATTAAGCATAAAGCGGGGTGGATTTATCATCCGCCAATTAATTATCAAGAAATTATCCCTCAACACCTTATGTTTATTAAAATGCAAGTAGGGACCAATATTTTCTAACATCATCTCTATAAAAATTCAGGATGACAAAATTATTCGTAAGTCTGCCCAAACTTGCCCGCTGCAGTAATTTTGTGATTGCAAGTAGGTTTGGTATTTCACATTTAGACTCGCTGCAAGTTGTGATTGGGTTTGATATAAAGAAAAAATCTGATGGATGCTCGCTCGGGTATCCGCCAACCTACATTTTTTAAAATTATTTATGCTTTAAATTTTAATAAAAAACTACATTAAAAAAATCTAATCATAAATATATGTAAGCTAAAGTTATTACTTGCAACCTAGTCTTCCTAATTTCTAAGTCTAACTTAACTCACTGCAACCACATGCCCTGCTCCTTACACACACACAAACACGCAAAAGCTTTTAATAAATAGAAATTTAATAATTTTGAAATTTAACATAGCTAATATTTTATTTTAATTTGACTAATTTTGTTTGATTTTCTTAATAACTTGAGCCAAATGATTGCTTACCAAAATTTGATTTTTATTTGTTTAATTAATTGTTAACGATAGTCATCTAAATTTACTTGTTAATATTACTAACAATACTTGTATATTGATTAAAAGATGAAGCTAGGCATTGATATCAATAATGATGATTTACCTACAATAGAAATATTTTGTATTAGATTGATATATTTTGTGTATTTGTTTTAATGTTAAAAATTTAATTTTTTATTTACATTGATAAAATCTATAATTGAGTATTTTATGCAGATTTTTAAGCTACTATCATAAATTTATAGTTTGAATTCTATAATTTAATTTTTTATGCATTATTGAAAATATATTTTTAATATTTATGTATTTAAATGTGGGAACTCACAAAAAGCCCATTACGGTTGCAGGTGG
Source organism: Murraya paniculata (assembly GCA_030449075.1). Lineage (NCBI taxonomy): Eukaryota > Viridiplantae > Streptophyta > Magnoliopsida > Sapindales > Rutaceae > Murraya > Murraya paniculata. Next base: position 815,868 of record JAEVFN010000051.1, on the reverse strand, counting down.
GTTCAGTAATTGTTAAACCCGTAGTAAATAGATTTTTCTTAAAAAAAAATAAAAGCAGCAGGCTATGGGCAGGTTTAGTAATTTAAATTTTTTGCTGGTGTGGGTTTGGTGATGATAAATCTACAGTGAGTGGTACCCATTGGCATAATAAAAATCAAATTTTGGTTTTCTATCAATTAGCCAAATTTTTGTTAATTATTTCGACCACTTGTTGGCGTCATATGGGCAATTATGTTGTTTTATAGACGGCCAAAATCTCTCTATTTCTTAAGGGTATTTATCTCTCAATCGCCTCGTTTTATCAACACGACAAGTAATCACCAAGGTTTACTTTCTTCTAATCGATTATTAATATTAATAATAATAATATTACTATTAATAATAATAATACTATTATTGTTATTATGGAGATGATAGAATTGATTAAAAACTTAAAAATAAAAATGTACACATCCAAAAATTTTAAGATAGAGCGGAAATAACACAATTTAATTAAAATTCAATTAATGACCTTGCTGTCTATTTTTACTATAATAACTATATAAAATTGATAATTTATATTTTTTGACAATAAAAATAATTCATTTTTATGAGAAAATAAAGATTTTTGAAAATTGAATAGTTTTCTTTTTTTAGAAAAAATTATACAAGATTACCGCTTATCAGCCTCACATTGATAATTTATTGATTAAGTACTTTTCAAAGATTTTGTATTTTTGAATTCACTGGTAATTTGGTAATCTATTGATTTTATCTTTTATTACTTTTGAGAAGGTAAGATTATTATTTTACTGGCTTAACTGAATCTAAGGGTAGATTACATTTTACCATAAATTATTTAACGGTGGTTGACAAAATTATTGAAAAAGTAGATCGTTGATATGTTGGCTTAAAACTAATCTAATGCAACGCAAAAAAGTTTAAGCTTAACCCAAATTATTGGGTAACCCCATTTAACTAAATCCAATTAAAATCTGGTTAAGATGGGCTAGGTTAATATTCCTTTTTATAAGTTATAAGCCATAGTATTAAAGGGAAACCTCCCATCTCCTTATTTGAGTTATTACCCACTATCCCCCCTCATATTTGAAAAATAACCAATGTACCCACTTGCAAAACAACTTTATAATTCTTTTACCATTTTATCCTTGAAACAACATATTCTTAAAAAAAAGAATCAATATAACTAAATAATTTTGTAATATTAAATTTATTCAATAAAAGTTATTACAATCCATTAAATCTTTGTAACTCTACAACACAATTAATTTTTTTTAAAAAAAAAAAAACCTCTACATCTATTAAGTTATTTTGTGGTTTATTATATTGAGTTGAAAATTTGAAATAAGGTTGTGTATTTTTTTTAAAAAATGATTAATTGTATTGTAGAGTAACCAAATATTTAATGGATTGTTACAACTTTTGTTGAAATTTAATAAATCTTTCTACCTTACTTTCTTTTTTTTTTTTTTTATGTTATTATCCGTTCCCCGCTCCAATTATGGTAAAATAACAAACAATTATAAGAATTATTGAAGTACAACATTTTACTACTTTAATAATGAGAGCGTAACATTATCCTGCCTTTTCGTTAGTTTTGCTAGTCAATTGCTGATGTCATAAGGCCAGTGGGTTTTTTGCACGAAATCTAACCTAAATTATGAACCAGTCCAAAATTTTGAAAGTATGACAAATTACCCCTATTTTCATTAAAATTAGTAAAATTGCTATAATACTTCTAATTAATATTAATACCAAATTGGAAATAATTAATAACAATTGAAATTTAAAAATTAGAATAATGAAAATTAAAATTAAGAAATAAAAGAAAAGTAATTATGTTTAAGGGTTATTTTGTTATATTTCCAATCTTTTGGGGCTTTTTTAAAAATTACAAAAAATTTATGCTTATGTAGTTGTTTTTAGAAGTTTGTTTTTGGAGTTAAAAGGGTAATTTTGGTACTTTACAAGTCAACTAATAGGGATGGCAATGGGTCCGTGAGCCATGTGGCCGACTGTCGAGGCTTGGCTTGGGGCCTTGTGTCGAGTCTTGGCAGCAAGCGGTCGCGCTTGGGGTGAGCGCGGAAACAAGGCATAGCTGACGCGTTGGCTGGGGCACGGAAGCATGATACACACTGCAGCATGGGCGCAAGCAATGCGGGACAGCGCGCGCAAGTGCGTGCGGGGAGGGCGTACGCAGCAACTCGCAAGGCGATGAGGCGCAGTGGGACGTGCGGGCTTGTGATGCAGTGTGCTCAAGTGCGGGGCACAGTGGGCGCGCAAGCACAAGGCGCTAGGGCGCACGAGCACGGGATGCAGTGGGCGCGCAAGCGCAAGGCACAGCAGCACGCGGGCAAGCGTGGCACAGCAGTGCGCGAGCATGGGGCTTGGCAGCGCGGGCCAGTTGCTGGATTGCGTCGATGGTTGCGAGTATGTGGCTTAATAGCGTGCCGGAGTGCATGCGGATGTGCAGCGACATGGGGCGCGCACATGGGGGCCGAGTGATGCGAAAATGAGAGGCGTCATGAGCGGACTGTAGGCGGACAGTGGTGGCTTGATGTGGAGCATGGCTGGCCGAAATTCACCAAGTAGTGGGTCGAAAATTAAGATGAGTGGCAGTTGTGGATGCAGCCAACATGGGGAGACATGCCCTTGATCATGTGCCTAAAATTGAGGGCAAAGGTGGGTGGTTTTGGGCGGTATAGCACTTGACAGAATACCACGCCTTCTTGCCTATGACTCTTTCCTCACACGCAATCTTGCCACAAATAAAGATGGAAGCGTCCAAAGATTACATGGTTTAGCATCAGTTTCCAGATTTTTTGTTCCAAATGAAGGTGGACTTTCTCTAGCCCCCTGTTGGTTCTCAACTCACGACAAATTTTTTATGGAAACATGGTATTTCTCCCTTTTTATGATATCATTGATTTACATTAACTATATATATGTGCGTATATATATAGTTCATTAAAAAATAATTCGTGTCTGCATGAAAAATGAAAAATGAGTGTGCCCAAGTACTATATATATATATGTATATGTATATGTAAACACGCATGCACACAAACTCTCACACGCACGTGCATAACATTTTTCTTTTTACTTCTTCTTTTGTAAGACATAATTAAGAAATTAAACTCTTCATACCTTTCAATAGGAACCTCTTTAGTGATTGTGTATTAATGGAAGGAACCGTGCCATTTATGAAGGCACATAATGGATTGCCTTTATTTGAGTATGCTGCCAATGATGCTAGATTATAGAACCTCTTCAATCAATCAATGCATAATCATACAGCGATAGTCATGAAGAAAATTCTTGAAATCTACAAGGGATTTGAAGAGACCAATTGGTGGATGTTGCTGGTGGTTTAGGTGCAAATATGAGCTTAATAGTTAATACATACCCACAAATTAGGGGTGTTATCTTTGACTTACCTCATGTCATTAAAAATATACCCTCTAGTCCAGGCACTTTTAATTTAATAATAATATGGTATTTCATAATAAATTATTATTTTTTAAAAAAGATGATTTCTTTTTTTTTTTTTTTTTGTATTTCTCTTGTAGGTTTGGAGCATGTTGGAGGAGATATGTTTGTTAAAGTTCCCAATGGACAAGCTTTTTTCATGAAGGTTAGTTAGTTCTTCAATTAATTAAAGTTCCCAATTACTTTGTTAATTTGGGAACTAATAAGAGATATTCTTATATAGGCTAATAAAGAGATATTCTTAAATACAAAAACTTTCAGTTTATACTCCTTGATTGAAGTGATAAACAATGTTTGAGGATATTGAAGAACTGCTATGATCAACCCTGAAATCTGGGAAGGTCATTATTGTAGAATCTATAGTGCTAGAATCCCCTGAGATTTCTAGCATAAGCAGGAATATTTCAACCATTGACATAGTTATGTACAATCTATTTCCTAAAGCAAAGGAGAGCAGAAAGGAGGAGTTCGAGGTATTGGCAATGGGAGCTGGACTTGGAACTGTTAAAGTTATTTGTCGTGCTTATTGCTATTTGGTTATTGAATTCTACAAAATCATATAATTAAACATTTGTACATCGATGGTATGTACAACAAGCCAATATTTTAATGACACGTACTAAAAAAATTGTTCGCATGTCATAATTTTATTAGTTGGTTGTGCGTTCATTGAGGTACAAAAGAATTTCTGTGTCATTTTAGGGTTCATATTTTAAAAGCATAAAATGCAGATGACAGCATTCGTTCTTTTTTTTTTTTTTCCTTAATGGTTCCGTGCAAAAATAAATTAATACAAGTTGGATATTCCTTGTTTTCTTTCTCCAACCTTCAAGTCTTTATTGTGATTGACAATATTGCGTTTGGTTCTTGTTGAAACATATAATTCGCTTCATTTTCCCTAGTGCAGCACTTCAAATTTTTGGGAAAAAGAAACTAATTAAGAACACCAAAATTGGTTCAAATGGTCACATTAAAATAAGCATGCAATAAATAATAATGTATTAGCTCTCTTACTTCCGCAATATGCCGGCATTTGTTGCCGCACAATGGTACATCTTGTGATCTCATTCAATTATATAAACAAACTTGAAAAACTAATATTACTGTTTCAGTCTCATTAGTATTGATCGTTCTTATTGAATCAATTTAGAGAGTATTGTCGAACTAATTGAACTTTTAGTTAAGTATTTTAAGAACTAATGCCTTGTGATTGATCATTATTGTTGAATTAATTTAGAGACTTATCCTTATTAGGACAGAAAAAAAATGGAAACTTGTCAAGCTATTATCTTGTAATTTCTTGTGGGGTGTATGACAAAAGAAAAAAAATTATAATAAAGGTAAATTGGGAATTAAATGATGGTTTTTTTCTTATAATGTAATATAATATTGTGACGCAGAAAAATTTTAGACAAGGGCTAGATATGGCAAATGATGTCCGATTTCGGCGATAATATATATATTTTTTGAAGCTCTTGAGAGGATAAAAACCTTGAAGAATTTTTTTTTTTTTTGGGGGGGGGGGGGGGGGGAGGGGGCGCAAATTCTATCATTTACTGCCTCATAATTTTTTGAATTCTTTTTTATGTATTCAAAAAAAATTTGTTGGACCTTTTTCTTTTTTGTTTTGCCAGTCAAGTTTAAGTGCCTTTTTGGTTATTTTCATTTTAATGAGTATAGTTTTATTATGTAAAGATAACTTGGTGTAGTTGTACCATTTACTTCTATGCATTTGTACCTATAAGAACGATGGATACTTTCTTACAATGCATGTGATGTCATCATATTTAATGTCCAAATTGCCCTTGTGGTGTCTACAAAAGTTAATGCATTCTCACAAGAAGGTTGGAAAAATGATACACTTTTAAAACTTCTATGGAAACTGATAAATTTCAAACTTTTCAAGTATTTTTACACTTTTACCAATCTTAGGGTGGAAAATTGATAATTTCCCTTTTCAAAATCTAGCAATTGGAAATGGCAAGCTGATCACCTCGAACCACTGGTAAAACCTATGAAATTAGTAGCCATTGTAATGACAAAAACAAAGAAATTAATGAAGAACAAGAATTGATTTTTTTTTAAAAAAATGAAATTAGAAGTATTTACACCTATGGAACTTGAGAATTTTTGTAAGTGACTTTTTCCATAAAGTATTTGATGATAACTAACTAGAATTTTAGCGTAGATGAGACTCACTCCCACAATTAACCCTATCTTGAACCCCACCTAAGTTAATATTTTTTATTTTGCATCATTTTTCAAAAAGTTGTTTTGGCCTATGTGTAGTTTAGTGGTTTACAATGCCCGAATTCTGCCAAAGGCAATCAAAACTGCAACCCACCAAAACCGGACATTTTGCTACTTAGTCAGCCCAAGCATAATTAGCACAAAGCAATACAATATTTTTGTTATTGGTTTAATGGTGGACATCTGGATCAAGATTCTTTCCTATCTAACTTGTGATTAGTAGTTTTATGCGTTAGATATGAATATACAAATAATTAAAATTTAATTATACACTTCTCATACAAGTGTTTCTACATCTTAAAAAACGGCAAAACTTAAAAAAAATTTCTGACGTATTTCTAAAATTTATAGTCCTTGTTTAACTAGATCTGAAATGAAGTGAATTAATAAATTCACTCTTATCAATAATATGAATAACTAAGAATAAAGACATAAGGACTTACTTCACTTATCGAATATTTGTGGCCTAAATTATCATATGTAAGGCAGAGAAATGCAGCCTTTGCCTTATTTTGAACCACCCCGGAATCATCACTTTTCATTAATCTGGGATCCATCACCTGGAATATGGACCATCTTCTAGAAATGGCAGAGCCTATGTTGCAAAAGAAAAAACAATGCTAATATTAATCTAATCAATAAAAATAATGAAAAATTTTCTCTGAAGTATTGGTTGACTTTGTCAAATCCAGGTACTAATTAGTGCAATTGGAAAAATCTTTTAAGATGATTAAATGATGTAGGATGGTTGCCGATGACATATAAAGTACTTTTTTGGGATCATAACTTGAGCCATATAAATCCGTTTAGGGTGTATAGTATATCGTTTTGAAACTTGTGAAGAGAAGAATTAAACCCAAAATCCTTAGCAGTTTTGCCCTAGTCAAGCTGGGAATTTTATTTCTTTCGTGGTCGTTTTGTGATTTTAAGATATTTCTTTTATTTTTCCAATTGCTTTAAGGATTTTTATGTTTTTCTAAATTTTGGGTGCCGTTTGTTTTGTTTTTCTTATTTTGATTAAGAGAATTTTATTATAATATAATATTTCTGGGTTGCCTATTTTGGTAAATTCACGATATTTAAAGTAAGTATAAAAAGGTCTTGATTGTTATTTTAGACTTATCCATAATATTTCAATTATTCAGAAACTTTGTTTCTCTATCTTTTATCAATCTTTAGGATTCCATATCTTCATTGAAGAGGTTTGCCAATAACAAATGAATTGGTTTACATTCATGTACTATTTTAAAGATAAATAAATAAATTCTTTACCCAATGAAGCAAGGATTGACTTTCGCCGTGGTTGGTAAACAAACCGGCACTCTTTCTGGTGAAGAACACCACCAGCAGCATTCCATAATCATGTACATATAGAAAGTAGCTCATCTTCCTCTGAATTCATCTTCCTCTGAATTATGATATCTTCTACCACTTAAGCACCATATCAGTCACAACCTCAAAAGCCATGCATAAAGATTTTTATTGTTTTAAAACATATATAAGAGGGCCCATCCAATAATATTTTGCTGCATGTACATTCATTTTGATATTAACCAATCACATAAATTGTTAAAATGACGAGCAAGATATATATAATTTTGTTCAAATTCAAGTCATTACACTCGAATTATGATGAATCTTGATGGCTCAAAGCAACTGATTACAACCAAGATCAAGAAACTGAAATTCAGAACAATTCCAAAAAAACAATCTACAAAGCACAAACAACCAAATCTAGAAGGAAAAATCTACAAATCTTTATTGATCACAACTGACAAAATACAAGTAAAGATTAAGAAAAGATTACATGCTTTACAATGAAACAAATTTCACTCAATTTGATCAAGAAAAGAAGAAGAAAGGGTTCTGTTATCAGGTGCTAATCACCAGCTCTATATATGTTGGTATTTCTGGAAACGCTTATAACAGAATATAACAACCTCTGCCATGTCAGCGTGAAATGTCATAAGCACCCCTTCAATTGAAGTCAAACACCCCCCAAACTTCTTCAAGTTTTGCGCTCGAGTCCAAAAACTCTAAAGCTTACATCCTCACACTCTCCACCTTGCAGTTGATTCAGCTGATCCTATCAGTAAAGTAGCATTTAAAAAACCTTCTATCAATTGTAGTTCACTCCTGAATTCACTTTGGTTTGGGCAAAACACACATAAAGTCCACACAATACTCAAATTTTGTAGAAGGAAGAACTTTGGTGAGAGCATTAGTTGGTTAATGTCTGTGTGGATCATTGACACTACCACTGGTCCCTTTGAGACCTCATCTCTAATAAACTAGAACTTCACATCTATATGCTTAGTTCTCTCATGATAAATCTGATTTTTAATTAACTGAATGATGCTCTGAATATCATAGAAAACTTGAACTATTTTATGATCAAACTAGAGTTCATTTAGGAACCCTTTGAGCCACTTTACCTCCTTAACTGCTTTAGTTGCTGCAACAAATTCAGCCTCAATTGAAGATAAAGCTACTACTGGCAGTAAAGATGCTTCCTAGTTTATCAGACACATGTTCAACATAAACATGCAACCTGAAATAGACTTCCTCTTATCCAAGTCTCCAGCAAAGTCGGCATCCACATACCCCACAACCTCATTTAGTTTATTTCTAGGCTTTCCATACAGCAAGCCACAAGTTGAAGTACTTTTGAGATACCTTATTATCCACTTAACAACACTCCAATGAGTCTTGTTTGGATAGCTTAGAAATCTGCTGACAACACTTACAGTAAAGGCTATATCAGGTCTTGTGCATACCATTGCATACATCAAGCTCCCAACAGCCTGTGCATATGGCACTCCATCCATATGAAACTCTTCAGCTTCTGAAGGTTAGCTGCTGACAACTTGAATTGCGGACCATGAGGAGTTAGTGCGGGTTTGCAATTATTCATATCAAACCTTTCTAAAGCCTTCTTGTTATATTTTTCGTGACTTAAGAACAAGGTACTAGCATCTTTATCCCTTGTGATTTCCATGCCAAGGATCCCTTTTGCACTACCAAGATCCTTCATCTCAAACTCCCCTTTCAACAAATTCTTCAGCTTATCTATCTCAGACTTGTGCTTGCTAGTAATCAGTATATCATCCACATAAAGAAGCAAATAAGTAACTCCACTTTAATCTGAACCACCAAAATAAACACAACTATCATATTTGCTTCTATGGTAACCTTTTGAAACCATAAACTCATCAAATCTCCTATACCATTGTCTTGAAGATTGCTTGAGTCCATGCAAAAACTTATGTAGCAAACACACATGATCTTCCTTTCCCTTGCATTCAAATCCCTCAGGTTGAATCATCGGTATCTACTCTTCAAGATTGCCTTGAAGGAAGGCTGTTTTGACATCCATTTGCTCAAGTTCCATGACGTAAAGCCACCATAGCTAAAAGAACCCTTATGAAGCTGTGCTTAACAACAGGAGAAAAATTTTCATTGAAATCCACTCCCTCGTTTTATGTAAAGCCTCTAACTGCAAGCCTTGCTTTGAACTTAGAGGACTCAACACCTTTAATACCATATTTCTTTTTAAAAATCTGCTTGCAACTGACTATATTCCTCTTACTTGAATTTGGCACAAGCGACTAGGTATTGTTCCTCTATAGAGAATCCATTTCATCTCCCATTGTTTTTAGCCACTATCACAATTCTTACTCTTAATAGCTTCAGTGTAACTACGAGGTTCCTCAATTGCTATATCATAAGCGCATAACAATGCATAAGCAATTAAATTAGCATAACCATACCTCACTGGTGCTTTAGTTTGTCTTCTAATCCTATCTATGGCTAATTGATAATTCTGTATATCAGTTTGTTGCAAATCTAATGCTCCAATCCCTTCTACCTCAGTTCTAATTCTGTCATATTCATCAGATGTCACCTTCTCAACATCTTTGTCATCAATAACTCCACCTTAAGCTTTGGATTATTTACAGGTCTCTCAATGTCAAGATTACCATACACACAGTATCAATCTCTGCACCTTCTTTCAATAATATAGCTTCATGAAACACAACATCCTTGCCGATGATGCACTTTTTTGGCTCTCCACATCAGACACTGTACCATTTGACCTCATCAAGATATCCAACAAAGACTCCCTTCAAGGCTCTTGCATCAACCTTGCCTTGATTGATGTGAACATAGGCGGGGCACTCGAAAGTCCTCATATTTTCATAATTTGCTGGCCTTCCAGACCATATTTCTTCGATGTCTTGAGGCTAATAGTAGCTAATGGGCTCCTGTTAACTAAATAACAGGTTGTATTCATAGCTTCTGCCCAATAACTTCTTGGAAGCTTAGAATTTACCAACATGCACCTTGTTTTATCCACTAAGGTTTTATTCATCCTCTCAGCCAAATCATTTTGCTGAGGGGTTTAACTGTCTTATGTCTCTTTATTCCATGCCCTTGACAGAAATCTTTAAATTCTTTATTACAAAATTTCAAGCCATAATCTGTTATAAGACACTTAAGCTTAAAACCAGATTGGTTTTTTGCCAAAGCTTTCTACACCTTAAACTTCTCTAAGGCTTCATCTTTGGCTTTGAGTATGTATATCCACACCTTCCTTAAAAAATCATCTATCAAAGACATAAAATACCTCCCTCCACCTAGGGATGAGACTTGTGCTACTGGCCCCCAAAGGTCAGCATGTACATAATCAAGAACTTGCTTAGATAATTACTTTGCCAAAGATACAATTTTCACAGAAATCCAACTTTTAAATTTTGTCCTTACCAAGCAGCCCTTGTTTGCTGCGTTCCTGCATCCCTTTGTTTGGTAGCACCTTCTAAGCCTAAGGTGCCATAGCTTGGTTTTGTTTTCCTCAGAAACAGCAGACATTCCTTTCATCACAGGCACTGATGAACCTTGCAACACATACATGCCATTCTCTTTAACCCCTTTCATCACTATCTCAGTCCCTTTTATTATCTTTAAGCCGCCATTTTCAGACTTAAAAAAATACCCTAAGTTTTCTAGCATACCTAAAGAGATCAAGTTTCTCTATAGCCTAAGGGCATGCCTCACCTTATGTAGAGCTCCTATGGTCCCATCAAACATATTAATCTTAACAGAACCAATACCAACAATTTTACACACATTATTGTTTTCCATCAAGACTTTACCACCATCTATAGCCTCATATTTGTAAAATAGACTTCTATTAGGACACAAATGAAAAGAGCAACCTTAGTCTACAATCTACTAACCTTTTGTATTGCCAATTAATGCCACAAGCAAATCAGCACAAAGGTATCCATCTGAGGCATCATCAAAGGCTTCAGCTGCATCCCCTGATCTTTTTTTGAGTCTCATTCTTCTTCTTTTTAAGACAGTTTTTGATATAATGACCTTCTTTTCTGCAGTAGAAGCACTTTATTTTTTTCCTTTTCTTTTCTATAATTTCTTGGTTCTTTCCTTGCCTCTTTCCTTGGTGTTTGTTCATTTGATCCGTTTTCTTTTCTGTCCTAGCAATTAGCCCATCACCATTGTTCATTTCATGTCCATTATTCTTCTAAATCTCTTTTGAACTCAATGAATCCTTGACATCTTCCAAAGTTAATGTTGTTCTGCCATAAAACATTGCATCCACAAAGCCCTCATAGGACATTGGTAGTGAGCTCAGTAAGAAAAAGGCTTTATATTAATCACTTACTTTCACATAGTCAACCCCTTCAAGATTAAGAATGATTTTGTTGAATGTGTCAATGTGCTCTTAAATAGACACCCCTTCTTTCATTGAAAAGGTGTACAACCTTTTCTTCAAGAACAACCTATGTGCGAAGGATTTCTCCATACACAGGGAGTCCATCTTATTCTAGATACCAAGGGTAGTTTTCTCCTCAGAAATTTCCCTTAAAATTGAGTCACTAAGGCTCAAGATTAAGGTACTATGTGCCTGTTCTGGATCTGTTTCCTTTTTTTATCAGGTCTATAACTTCTTGCCTCATCAGTATCTTCTTCCTCCAGAGTAGATTCAAGGCCCTAATGAATAAGAAGGGCCCTTATCTTCAACTTCCAGAAAGAAAAATCACCACCAATGGTGAATTTCTCTATTTCAGGTTTAGGGAGAGGCATGGTTGAGATCCACCAAGCTTTGATACCACTTGTTGAAATTCAAGTCGTTACACTCGAATTATGATGAATCTTGATGAATCACAACAACTAATTACAACCAAGTTCAAGAACTGAAACTCATAACAATTCCAAAAAAATAATGTACACAAGCAACCAACTCAAGAAGTAAAAATCTACAACTCTTTATTGAACAAAATTGACAAAATACAAGTAAAGATTAAGAAGAGATTACATGCTTTACAATGGAACAAATTTCACTCAATTTGATCAAGAAATGAAGAAATGAAGAAGAAAGGGTTCTATTATCAAGTGCTAATCACCAGCTTTATATATGTTGGTATTTCAGGGAACACTTATAACAAAACGTTACAACCTCTGACCCGTCAATGAAAAATGTCATAAGCACCCCTTAAGTTGAAGTTAAACTGTACATAATCCCCAAATTGCTTCAAGTTTTGCATTCGAGTCCAAAAACTCTAAAGGTTACATCCTTCAAAATTCAACTCATGTGATGTGGTCTCATTGTAAGAATTTTTTATATATAATAGAACAAAAAGGTAGATTTCATACTCTGTTGATACCTCGTTAAGCAAATTGGCCATTATAAAATTCAAAAGCTTGAATAATTGCGTTGGTATCTTACTGCTATACGTGTCAATGTGCAAGTGTACACAACAAGTAATGTAATGGTGAGTATTCAAGATCATCTTCATAGGTATTGATGTTATAGGACTTACTACAATAATCTTAATGGTGTAATTTCGATCTAAATTAAAATAAAATAATTAATAAATTTAGTGAACTAACTAAATTAAAGATGCAACAAATAAAATGCAATAAGGAAAATTCTCAAGCCAAAGACAACGTTGAACTCAATGGAAAATAAGTAGTTAAGTGCTAAACTCACTTAATGGTATTGATTATTTTTTCTAATTAAAATTATGTTGCTGCAGCATCTCCTACAGCACTGGGCAAAATCCATCATGCATCATCACCTGTCGCTTATTAGATATTTTATATCTAAATGCAACCTGACAATGACCAGTTGTTACACTAATATTAGATATAACATTATGCGTTCTAGGTTCCAATTGTCTTATAAAGTGAATCCCTATGTCTAGTTATTCACTAATTTTTTATCAAGCATGGCCCTATTCAAATCGAGATTAACTCTATTTGGGAAACCCAATCTAAAACTATGTATTGTCTTAATTTGTTATACTAAGTCAGACATTTTTTAGGCTCCTTCTTAGCTAGCATCGGCTAAATGGGTGGTCAACCGAAATAAGGATTTGCAATAAATAAAATTAAGACCAAATGCTACAGTAAACTCAGAGCAACACGCAAATATCAGTCAAATAGCCATTAAGCTTGTTTAACATTCAACCAACAACAAAGTTTAGTTCATGATGTGCGATAAAATAATAACAAAAATCATTTTAGCCATAAAATACATTCCCATAAAGATTAGAAAACAAGAAAATAAAGATGGAGAATTGATTCCCGTTAGGTCTTTATGATCTCTCCTTCTTTTTCCTTTGAATTCCTTGTTGTAACTCTCAACTCTCTCTTATTTTCTTCTATTCTTTTGTTTTCTCAGGTATTTTCCTTGAATGATGGCTCTTCTCTTGTTTCTTTCATGTGTGCTCCTTTTATAACTTGGAATTAGGGCAACTAAAAGTGTGTGGCCATGTATCTCTACTTTTCAAAAACTTTGGATCTCAATCTTTTTGTAAACATGCGCAAAATCTAGTTTGTAGTTGCTACAGGATTGATGCAGCAATGGCTACAACATCTTCTATGTTCCAGACTTGTTTTAGACTACTACAGCAGCATTCCATCTATAAAACTTGAGCTTTTTGATCACCTACAATCACGTACATAATCAGAGCACCAAGATCTAAAACAAAATTAATTTTTCACAATTAAACTTAAGCAAATGCTCATGCAAAATGTAATTAAAAATGCTATAAAAACACATCATTTACTTTCTAAATGATACTAGGTTAAGTCTAAAAATGTCATGATAACTCTCATTTCATAGAGTATCACACCCGTAAACTTAAACTTAATCAAATGCTCATGCAAAATGTAATTAAAAATGCAATAAAAACACATCATTTACTCTCTAAATTATACTAGTTTAAGCCTAAAAATGTCATGATAACTCTCATTTCATAGAGTTATCACACCCCTAAACTTAAACCATTACTTGTCCTCAAGTAATGACAACAATACAAACACTTCAATCACACAATCATGAAATAAACAATTGAGCTTTGTCATCTAGATTGCTCGAATTCATCAACCCTTAGATCTTATTCTTCGACATGCAACATTACCATAAGCAGTTCCAGTTCTAGACTTAGGTCTTATTCTATCCAAAGTGTGTGTGGCACTTTGATCTAGTTCCAGAGTTGTTGCAACATCACACAAGCATCAAATATAACTCAAAGTTAAAACAACAACCATTTCCTCTTATGAGGGAACCAGAATCAAAATTGGCTTCAAATTGTACTGTAGAAAATTTTTTTTTAGATACCCTTCAGTGCAATATTGATTTTTCATGTGAATGCCTCTCACTTGTAATGATAACACTTAATTACTTGATCAATGTACAGATCAGAGTCGCTGCAGCACAAGCATCTAAAATGCTATAACATAGTATTATCTATAGATACCTTTGACTCAAGGTTGAACATGGGGTTCATGAATGGACCTGACTCCTCAATGTCCTTGATAGATGACCTATCTTGCTCTTTGAGTTGCTATAGCAATGCTCATAACTCTTGCTGGCTTTTTACTCAAGTCTGCAAATGGGGCCCTGGTTACTCAGTAACTGAGTCATTGGAGCAAAACTTTATTTCATAATCAACACAGTTTGGGATAATTCTAAAAAATTTTCAAGTCCCCCCCTCCCCAAACTTGAGATATTTTTAACCTTGTTGCTCTACCTGGTTTTGCTACAACATACTCACAAAACTCAACCAAAACTTAAGTGTTAAGACAAAATTTCAACATTCATCTATAAGCTATCTCTACTTGGGCAGTCTTCCATCTCTTATTTCAACACTCAATTTGTCCTTATTGGGTTTTCTAATCCAAATGCAAATGCTAGATAAACAGAGCTACACACACAACACAAACACATACATTCATAAACATATTACACCATAACACAGCCCCCTCAAGCTTGAGAGATATTGTGTCCTCACATGCACTTAAAATAAGTTAAAAACAGACATGCATGCACTAAAAATAAAGAAATGCAAAATAAACACAATAAAATAAATAAAAGAAAAGACAAGAAAAGTTTCAAAAATGGCAAAGCTAAATTGGACAGACATGTGATACTCCTCTGTTGTTGACAGCTATGCTACAACACATGCTGTAAAAGGTCACTATTTCTTAGCTCCGCTTCTCAAACGCTCCTTAGGTGAATCCAATGGTGTAACAACTGTTTGTTCCTTCATCTGGCTTTTGTGTGGACTAGTTTTAGGGGTTCCAGCAGCTTTTGTAACTTTGGGCTGAGTTGGCTTTGTTTTCATGGATTTTGGTTTTTTTTTTAAGCCTACAATGCTGCAACACCTCCAGATGATTATGCATTTTTTCTCTTTTTGGATGCCCTTTGAAATGGTACAGGAGATTTTATGGGGCGTTTTCTTGGCAGCTGGTGGAAGAGTTATTATTGCCAGTTGTTCAGCAGTGGTGCTAGCGATGAGTTCTTGTAAGCTCTTCCTTGCTCTTGTTGTTCTTATAGCTCTACTGATGGGTTCTTTTATGGCTGCATCAACATCCTCATCTTCCTCTATCTATGGCTGCATCAACATCCTCATCTTCCTCTATCTATAGATGCATCAACATCCTCATCTTCCTTTATCGCAAACTTATTATTAATCAAAATTTTTCTTTACCCTTGCTTTTAGGAATCACAATTGGTGGTTCTGCTTCTTGTTCCTCCTCTTCTTCTTCTTCTTCTGCACTTTCTTCTTCCTCTTCTGCTTCTTCATCTTTAGTTTCTTCTTTTTCTTACTGCTGCTTTTCTACTGTCTGTCCTTTAGTCTCTACTTTATCACTTTCTTCTACTGGAACAGTCTTCTTAGTTTTTTTGGAAATTGAATTGCTGCAGCAGGGGCTTAGGAAAATTTGCATATTTGCTCTTCATATACATGGCAAATTGATGTTTCTGTATTTCAAGATGCAGTAAGTAAGTCTAAAACCTCTTATTCTCCTTTATTTGCGCTTGGACATATGCATTTAGGCTTTCATTGAGGTCCTGCAGCATCTTCCCAATCCTGTAGCTTGTCCTGATTTAGTTGTAGCAGGGTGTTCTGGGGTTACTGTAGCAGTAGATTATACCGCAATCCTTTTGACTGTCTTAGCTGTGATCGCCCCTTCATTCTTCACTCCATCATCATTTGCCTCAATTTTTACCCCTAAGGCCTCACGAACACCTGTGATAAGCGATGGATACAACAAAGCGGTAGACTTTTGCTTCTTTGTGGCACACTCTCTAATTTCTTGTTCAATAATCTTTCTAACATCAATGGGTAAACCCTTAACTATACCATAAAGGAGTATGAGTCCATCTTGGGACACGGCGGTTGTGTGGGTGGTCGACATTAGTCTAGATTTCAAGAATTTCACTCAAACCTTAGCAATAGGTTTCAAGTTTATCGTATTGATCACTCTACCCTCCTTATTCATCCATTCACTTCCTTCTATAGTTAAGGTTTTAAAAACCTCCCCCTACATCTTTGCAATTATGTTCTCAGAAAATTTAATGTACTCACAATTAATAATAGGAGGCAAGTCATAAAAAACATTAATAACTCAATAATCTAAGGGTACTTGCACTTGCCTCACAAAGATGTTGCGTTGATCTCACTATAACATATTTTAATAGAACTTGTTAACTACTACGATGATTAGGTCTTGAGGGTGAACACAAAATTTGATCAATCCTCTTCGTGCTACAGTAGTATAGATGTTGTTCATCATCCCTGTTGGCTATTTTGGAAATTGAAAACCATTTCTTCAAGAATTTTCCACAGCTCGATAATATCATCATATTTTTCCTCAGCTTTAAAGCTGTAAAAATGTTTAGGGTCCATCAATCTGCCAGCACGTGCTTTAATTTTTAGCATTGCTGTAGAAATTGAAAGAGAATTTTGTTGCGCTGAAAAGAATAAAATGCTAAAATGAAAGATAAAGATGTTGAGTGTTCTAGATGGGGCGAGAAGGAGTAATAGTGAATTTGAAATATTGAAAGTGAAAGTAAATCCCTAATTTATAGCAAAATGGGAAGTGGAAAAAGAAAGGTAATTAAAATGATAACCTTGTAAATATATATATTTTTTTGAATTTTAAAAACAAGTTTTAAATAGAAAGGAATGGATATGTGTCACGGCAAATCAAGAATTGTATAATCCTTCTTATCACAAATTCTAATATGCTGATATAAGCGTGTCAGCCACAAACGGTAAAAAGCCAAAGCTGGCAGTGTAACGGTAAGAATCATTGTTGTAACAACTAATCCATTACTGCAACACTAGTGATAAATTTCTTGCTATTTGAGAACCATCTTCTATCTGTCATACTATAAGCGATGCTGCAGCAACTCCTTTCGGCTTCTTTGCCTGCATTTTTTTTCAACTTCTACTTGCTGCAATTTAACACAAGGAAATAAAAGAAAATAAAGAAATCAGATGCACAATTAAAAGAATAAAAAGACAAATTAAACAATATTCAAAACTAAATTTAGTGCTTTAAAAATTTGAAACAACTTCTCTCATTGGGTTGTCTACCAATTAGCACTTGATTTTAGGTCCTTCAGCCTGACCATCCCCTAATTGTTCAAACTGGATCCTTTAAGAACAAATCCTCCCTCAGATTGTTCACAGTAGTTCTAATGTAATGCTTCACCTGCCCTTTCGTCTTGAAGCTCCATAGCTCTGTGAGGATAAACTCTGTTAAGTTTGAAAGGTTCTAACCATCTAGAATTCAATTTTCCAAGGAAGAGTTTTAATAGTGAGTTGTAGAGCAAGACTTGGTGGCCTGGAATGAGCTCCCTTTGCCGAATTTGCTTGTCATGCCATTTTTTGGTTCTCTTTTTATAGATTCTTGTATTTTCATACGAGAATAACTGTAACTCTTCTAGCTCACAAAGCTGTAGCTTCCTCTGCTCTACTGCAGAAGTCATATCCATGTTCAATTGTTTAATTGGCCAATATGCCTTATGCTCCAACTTTAATGGCAGATGGCAATATTTGCCATAAACAATTCTGCATGGGGGCATGCCAAGTGGGGTTTTGAAGCTGTTTGGTAAACCCATAAAGAGTCATTTAGTCTAAGAGATCAATCCCTTTTTTTTTTTTGGATTCACCATTTTCTCCAAAATCTTTTTTGTCTCCCTGTTGTACACCTCTGTCTGACCACTTGTTTGCGGATGATATGCTATAGCAACCTTATGCTTGCTTGATCCCATATTTAGCCAGTGTTGCAGCAAACATCCTGCTACAAAAATGAGTTTCTTCATCACTAACGATGGCTCCAGGGGTGCCAAATCTTGCAAAGATATTCTCCTGAAGGAACTTCACAACTGCTTTGGCATCATTTGTTGGCAATGCTGCAGCTTTTACCCACTTGGATATATAGTCCATAGCCACGAAGATGTATAAGTTGCCAAAAGAGGGTGGAAATGGTTCCATAAAGTCTATTCCCCATATATCAAAAAGTTCCACCTCCAAGATATCGGTTAATGGCATTTCATGCTTTTGAGAGATGTTTCTTGTTCTTTGACACCTATCACACCATTTAACAAACTCATAAGTATCTTTAAAAATAGAGGGTTAGTAAAAACCTGATTGGAAAACTTTTGCTGTTGTTCTGTATCCTCCAAAGTGTCCACTATATGCTGCAGCATGACAGGACTAGATATAATAAAGTCAATTAATTTGAATTGCATTTCAAAAGGGAGAAAGTTAGGTTACCTGTTTTGTATTGCTCATGATACATTTATATATTTTTTTTTTCAAAAAATAGAACTTAGATATTGTAGAAAATACAAAATTAAGTATATGAGAATCTTACCATTGACAACATTAGGGGAACAGACAGATCGGAGAACAATTGGTTCATCACCACATTCTTCATGAAGATAGCGCAAGCTTCCTCCAATTTCTTGAGCAATATGCCATCTTGCTTTACAGGACAATTTTCTAGCTGCATCGTCAACTACAAAATACAAGAATAGAAAATTGAAATTAAAAAAAAAAAAATTATAACCTCATCATGTAAACAATCCCTTGCTAAATTTTTGGGTTTTATCACTTATTTCCCTCAATTAATTCATACATTAGAAGGTAGAGTCTCTTGTGCTTGAACCATCCTCAAAATGTTAAGATAATGAAAACAACATTTTTTTTCTTTTTATACAAATAGATCAATTAATATGTTAAAAAAATTAAAATGAAGAAAAAAATTGAAATGAAAAATTTTGTTGTCAGCCTGTATTATTTATCTTACCTTTCAAATTCATCACAAGGGTAGCCATGCATGGATAGTCTGTAAGCAGAAACTAATCAGCACCAGAACAACAGTATCCGACGAGGTTCATAATGTTGGGATGGCGAAATCAGGAAAGGATCATCAATATCGACCAAAATCGTTCATCATTTTCCGAAATTGCTTTATATTTGGATTCAGCAAAAATTTCTTCTTGGTAAAAGTTGCAATCGGCCAATACTTTATTTTCTAGGCACTCTTCTCAAAATTTGGACTTCAAATTCTCTCTTCCTGGTTAATCTTTTTGTTTTTAATATATATACACGTATGAAAAGGAAAGAACTATAAGAGAGGAAATGTATTATTAAGAGAACGAATTTTGTTGTTTAATGTGATTACAAACAGGGGCGAACCCAGAACTTTACAGTATCATGGGTTAAATTAAAAAAATAATAAATTTTTACTAAACGAACATGAAATTTCACAAAGAATAACACACTTCTAATAAATTCATCCCATCTACTATCTCGAAACTCTTGTAAAAGTCTTTCTGTACTTGAGACATAATTCAAAGCATTCAAGATGTCCAATGATTTTGTTTGTAATGCCCGACAAAGAATATCAAAAGTTCCAAGAACTTTATTCAACAAAAGCAAAATAAACACAAACTCAAAGGATTTCTTCTCTTTATATGCACCTTTAGCTTCTCTATGGATATCTCGATCTATCATTAATCATTTTTCCTAAAACTTTAAGAGTTGCACCAAACATCTCAATAAACCTATTAACTAAAGTAAAATGTGGGCTCCAACGAGTATCTCTAGCCCTTTGTAAAGTTCTAACTTGATTAGCCCTAAAGCTATCAAATCTATAATTTATTTTTCTCTAGCAAATTTTTATTAAAACAAGAAATCCTTTAGTGAAAACTATTACCTATAATCCAGGAACATTCATGTTGTATCACCAAAAATCAATAACAAATTATGCAGAAGTGTACCTAAATTCATAACTCTGAATTATTCTCTGAAGTAGTGTGGTTGGCTTTTTAGATCAACACATTCTCATAGAGAATCCTTTAATTTTCTCTGTACTCTCTTTGATGATGGAATGTCAGAAAGAATAGAAAGATACATGTAACCTGGGGACCATGACCACTTATGTAGACAATTTTTCCTATTGTCTTTAGGTATTTCTATTTTAGCCCATCATAAAAATAGAAATTACCCTTAAGTCTCTACATTCAAGGCCCGCAACCTATTAGATACATTAAAACCCTTATTACTGAAACCTTAATAGATCACTTTTAATTGGATTTACCCATATATGACAGTCCGCAGTACATAATTATCCACATATAAACCCAATGTTGGATTAAGGATCCAACAATGCTAGATTAAAAATCCAAGAACCTCCCACTTAGGTTGTATATGTAACCTTATAATTATGCATTGCAAAAATAATCATATGAGCTCAACCATACAGTAATTATCGAAATATATCTATAACAAATCCGGTCTATCAATCATACCAACATAGATTCAAAGCGGTCTTCGTTACAATTATTATAACCTGACCCATCAATGGTCACTATGCCAATACAATTGAATGACATCAATTATGATGTGGATGTGTAATGTGGAAATTTCATGCAATGTAATCTTAACATACCTATTTTCAACTGGTCCACCTTAAATCTTAGTGAGATCAAGCCATACCAAAAAAAAAAAAAGGTTTGAATAAACTAAAATTTTATTTGTGCAGAAAATAACCTTAAATATCCATAAACTGAAACAACTAAAAAATGTCTACATTTATAATCACAAACTCCCACTAAAATTGAATATCTTTTAATGCCATGACACCAATACGAACAATGTGCTCATGGAACATCTTGCATGGCAGTCCTTTAGTAAGCAGGTCTGCAATCATGGAGTTTGTGCTCATATGCTCT
Source organism: Murraya paniculata (assembly GCA_030449075.1). Taxonomy (NCBI): domain Eukaryota; kingdom Viridiplantae; phylum Streptophyta; class Magnoliopsida; order Sapindales; family Rutaceae; genus Murraya; species Murraya paniculata. The sequence goes on along the minus strand of JAEVFN010000051.1, from coordinate 794,567 downwards.
ATAGACAGCTGTTCACTTTAAACTATTTCTTTAACTACTAGCAACTTGATGTCTATAAATTTTGACTTCATTGAGCTCTTGTTGTTATTGGAATACAGCACTATTGACTTATTGGGTAGCGGCCTTTGAGATCCAGGAAGGAAGCAAACAAGGAGTGTTATAGAGCAGCATAAGAAGTCTCTTTCGGCTTCCCACAATCAGCAACAAAAACCACATTTTTAATGGTTATGCTAGTCTCAACCATGTTAGTAGCTAGAACTATTTTCCTCACTCCATCTTTTGGCTTATCAAATATCAACCTCCGCATCCAAAATAATCGAAAACGGAGCGAATTAAGAAACCAACATAAAATGGAAAACTAACAATCAATATTTAAAATAGGATCACTTTAAATATAGAGTTGCTTAAGATAACTAAGGCAAATGTAAAACATGGCTAATAAAAAAGAAATTTCAAAACCCAAGTTGAAGTTTCTCAGCAAAAATGTGGGAAAAGTTACAAAACACCTAAAAGGCATTGATGATGGTACATGCACCCAAATTCAAGAAAAACCCAGCCTCCGTACCACCAATATCGATGGTCATCATTCGAAGTCCCAATAATAATAATAATAATAATAATAATAATAATAATAATCATCATAATCATAAAACAAATCAATCAAAATGAACATTTCATCAATAATTCCTAAAACCACAAATTTTACAAAAATGCCACAATCGCAACAATTCAAGTAAAATAACAGACAATGTACAAAATTAAGCAAGCTTACATTATCATTGATGAAAATTTTCAATTATCGAGTATTTTTAAGAAAAGAAATGAGATTGAGTGCAAATATAGGGTTAATAAAATTTGTATTTAAAAAAAATTAAATGAATAAAGAAGAGGAGATTTTTAATTACCAGATACGAGCAAGGCGTGAAATGGAGTTGGGGTTGAAACGGCTGAGATCTCAGCTTCCACTACTCGGCCACAGCAGTTGATCTAGAGGGTCTTTGTCTTTATCTTTGTCGTCTTCATCTTTTCAGTAGCTAAGAGGATTGTGAGGGCAGTGAGATCTAGGGTTTTGAGGGTAGTGAGAGCAGAGAAGAAAGACTATTTCAACACCTAGCAAATTTTTTGCTAAATGTTGATCATTTATTAGATGTATAATACATGAAACGACATATTTTGATGTATTATTAGTTAACTAAAAAATATTTTATATTTAATGAAAAATATTAACTAAAACGTCGCAATTTGAAGGTGGTATTTTTATAATTAAAATTTTCTTTTAAAAAGTTTAAAAAAGAAAGAAAATACATAACATGTATTTATCAAGAAATGATGTTCATATCTATATAGTCACAAATCTGTCATCAAATAATGAGACAATCAATATATATCACGGAAATATCATGCTTTTATGATATTTTTATGGTACAAATATATATGTCCTAAAATATATGTCATTAATGCACGTTTTTCTAGTAGTGTAATTTAACCAAATGGGGAAGTTCAATATACAAATTTATTTATTTACTAGACAATCTGGCTATTATCTATTCATTCTAATATAAAGATGCCAACCACCTAATAGAATTATATAGTAACTAACAAATTAACAATCACCAAAAAATTATTACCCAAATCGCAATTGTTGATATTTGTTTAATCGTTTATACTTTATACCTAATTATTGCAAAAGAGAGAATCATAGAAAGGGATGCTTTTATTTCATCTATACTTGTAAATGAGAGAGGGGACATTACCAAATCAAAATACAATTTGATTCTTACGTATTAAAAATTGAAAGGAAAGTGCCTGATCAGACAACAAGTGAAGGAGGGGACTACCATAGCCACAGGGACGGAAGCGAAAGATTTTGCTGTTGCTGCTCGATGGGTGCAAAAGTAAGAAACAAGGAAAGCTAAAGTGAAATTGTTAAAGGTAAAAGAATATTTAATTATTTTATATTTTAATGGCAATTCTTTAATTTTAAGCAACCTTTTATTTATTTATTTATTTATTTTGCTAGATCGGGCAGGCGTGGGTTCGCCACTGATTACAAACATTGTTTTATTATCTCTTGTGCTTTCCCTAATCTTTCGTATGTTTTTAGCAATTTTATTATAGTATGTCTGAAATTAGAAGGAAGTATGCATTTGAAACTATGGAAAGAGTACAGAGAGACGGAGCCATGGGAGAATAGTTGCAGAAAAAGGGAGAACGGGCTATAAAACTGTAAAAGAAGAAGTTGCATGAATCATTATAATTATATATATATATATATACACACACACACACAAAATAAGGGTATATTTGGTAGAAAATGTGTTTGTAAGGTAAAATATAAACGTCTAAGTTTGTTAAGTTGAGTGTATTAAGTAAATGATTTTAATAAGTATTTGAGTGGGTTCAAATAACCCTATCCTAAATTAAATAAAAGAGAGTAATGATAGACAATTCAATTTTTTTATCCTGAATTTCATACCAAATAATGTGTTATTCATTAAGGGTGTATTTGACACACCGTATTGTATTATGTTGTATTATATTATTTTAATACAGGTGTATTATATTATGTTGTATTGCATTAGTATTGTATTATAATAATGTTATACAACGTTTGATGAGACAATGTACTATATTAATTTTTTTGTGATTAACTTAAATTATATATTTAGAAAATAATATTTATTAGTACCTAGAAAATGCTAAATATAGAAGTCTTAAATTTTAGAAATTTAACATTATTTTTTTAGTATAAATTTTAAAAAATCATAATTTTTCATAAAGATTGATGCTTATAGGCTTATATTTTCAGCAGTATAACATTTATTGTTTAGTATTTTTTAAATATATAACATGTGAAATAAAGATCGAAGTAAATAATTTAATCAAATAATCTCTAAAGAATATCATAATGTAATGATATTTTATAATATTATTTTTATTGGTATTAATTTAAATTAGCATTTTTTAAATTTATTCATGTATAAATATTTATTATTAGATATATTAAATAGTTAAATAATGATCAATTTTTATATATTAATTATTATAATATAATTAAATAATGTAATATTATGTTAAATTTTTATTTTTATATATTATTTAAGTACTTATTGTTAGTTATATTAACTTATTAAATATTTTTCAATTTTACATATTAATTATTAATAATTAAATAATACATTATTTAGTTATATTTTTAATATAATAAAAATTAAAATATTAATAATAAATTATTAATTTATTAATTTATGTTAATAATTATGATGTAAAAATAAAAGAAAATAAAAATTAATATTATATAAAATTAAAAATTATATTATGTTATTATTAAGAAAAAGCAAAAGCAAAAAAAAAAAAAGTAGCAAAAGTAAAACGTTAATGTGGTAGTTGCCACACTAGCATATAATCCCTTGCAATTTTTTTCCAAACATAATATTGGTATTAAGCTAATATGAACAATGTTTTAATACTGCACAAACCCATGTTCCAAACACACCCTAAGTGATTGATAATTTTTTAGGAAATCCAAGTGAATTAATTATATCATATCTCCAACCAATTGATGAAAGCTATATAATTTAAAATAACTTTTTAGAATAAAATATTTGGAATGTATAGCGTTACTTAAACAGAAAGAAATAGGAGGTTTCCCATTATTAAATAAAGGAAAAATGTTGCACCATGTAATGTGTTTAATAAACATTAATTTATATTTGCAAGTTTTAATTCTAATATGGACAATAATATTAATTAAAACAATAAAATTAATAATAATAGTAGTAGTAGTAGTAGTAGAATAAATAAAATAATAAAATAATAAAATAAATAAATTTTAATAAAATAATATTAAAATAATAACAATAACATTATTATTATTTAATATTATGATAATATGAATAAAAATGATTATAACAATAATTAAAATAATAAAGTACATAATAATAATAATAATAATAATAATGACATTCTTGACAATACTAATAATAAATAATAATAATTGATAAATTTTAAATAATATTAATATTAATAATAATGACATTAATGATAGTAGTAGTAGTAGTAGTAATAATAATAATAATAATAATAATTTAAAAAAAAAATGAGGACCTATTTGCAAATAATGAGGACCTATTTTCATAAATCCTGTAGGAACCAAAATATAAAAATGACAAAAGTTGATCGAGAGCAATCGGGGATTATAAAAATTTAATATGAATCAAATGGGAAATATACGGAATGGGAGATTGATTCCCAAGATTTGGGTGGGGTTTATGATTCTGATTCCCACCTCTATTTTACGGAGTAAACACTATCAATAATTCTGATTCCCTAATCCATGAAGTAAACACTACCTTAAATTATTTTATAAATTTCATGCTTCCCACAAGCCATCTTATTCCTTATTAATTCTTTATTATATTAGAAGCACGCATGGCTTTCCTGCTGTTAGAATATATGGTGATGATGATAATTCAGAGCATGATAATTAGCAGAGTATAATAAACTCAGCAACTTGGTTAGTAACTTAGTAAAGCAGTTGAGGTGACGTGGCACAAGTTTGTTAACAATGGTGACGTGGCAAGTTAGTTATAACAACATCAGTAAGTCGTTAGCCATTGTGAGTGCATGTATGAAACTTCTAAATAGATCTAGTAACAGATTTCTATATGTACTGATATGTATATAAATAGAGCGTGTGAGTATGTAATCCGATATACATAGATAATTCTAATAAAACAATGTTTTTCATTTTCTCTCACTTTCTTCCTTATTTTCTAATCAAACAAACACAACTTTAGTACGATTTCTTCAATATGGTATCAGAGCCTGCTAATGCTTTAAATCAAAACAACACCTCTTATAATTTTGTAATACCAATAAAGCTTGATCATAACAATTTTATCATTTGGAGAGCTCAAGTTCTCACTTTAATCAAAGGGAATGGCTTGGAAGGATTTATTACTGGTGAAAACAAATGTCCAGATCAATACTTGTTTAAGCCTCAGATTCTGCAAGCTCCTTAATCAATGGATCTGAAACAAGAGTTGATAATCATGCCTTTTCTGCTTGCACCAGAATAGATCAGCTACGTCTCAGCTGGATGATGTCATCAATACAGGAGAATTTGCTTTCCTCTGTGATTCATAGTGTATCATCACAGGAGTTGTGGGATTGTTTGACACGCATGTTTGTTTCTCAAACTCAAGCTCGAATTATGCCTATTAAAATGCAATTACAAACTGCTAAGAAAGGATCAATGACAATGAGTGCATATTTTGCTAAGATGAAAAGATTAGCTGATACACTTGCTATTGCTGGTAAACCTATGGAACATGCTGATCTTGTTACCTATATTCTGATTGGATTAGAATCACAAGAGTATGAGTCACTTGTTACAAGTCTACTGGCTAGAGGAGAAAGTATGAATCTAGATGATCTTTATGCTTTATTATTAAGTCATGAAATGAGCCTTGAACAGAAGAAAGGCAAACTTAGTTATGATGTTATGCACAATTTAGCTTCAAATTTTACTCAGAAAAATCAAGGTTTTTCTAAGTCTGGTTTTGGTAATCAGAAAAACAATCGAAATCTAGATTCATTCTTTGGAGATGTGTCTAATTCAGTACAAAATAATGGCGTTAGTGGTAACTTTGATTCTATCATTTGTCAAATCTGCTTCATTCTTGGACATGGAGCAAGCAAATGTAAAAACATGTTTAATGCTGCATTTGTACCTTAGAGATAGTTTGCCAGGGGTGGCAGAGGAAGTTTTAGGCCTCCTAATAGTTATGGCAGGGGATTTGTTCCTAGACTGTTTTTTGGCGCTGTTAGAGGGTTTAATGGATAGTATAATCTTAGAGGCTATGGTTACCAAGGCAATATGGTTTATCCTAATTTCAATTCTATTCCAGCTTCAGGTTATCATCATCCTGGTGCTAGTTCTTCAACTATTAATCCAGCAGCTTACAATCGTTACAATGGAATGCATTACAATGGTGCATTTGATACTGTTACCAAATTTTTCCCACCAACACCTTCTATACTTCCTTCACTTCAGGCAGTAGAAGATCCTTCTTGGTACATTAACAGTGGAGCCTCTACACATGTTACCAACAACCCAAGTATTCTTCTTCATTTGAAACCTCACTATGGTTGTGAACAATTACTTGTTGGTGATGGTAGTGGGTTGAAAATTACACATACTGGATCTGCTAAGCTTGCTACTTTAACTCATGCTCCTATTTTGTTACATAATGTTCTTCTTGTACCTCATATTACTAAAAACCTATTAAGTGTCTCAAAACTACTTATTGATAATGATGTATTTGTTGAATTTGTTGCAAATGTCTGTTACATTAAGGCCAGGAAAACAGGGAACATCTTGCTTAAAGGAATTGCTCAGAAAGGCTTGTATCAAGTTCAAGCAACATTTGTCTCAACTCCATCTTCTTCATCCACTCTTTTGTCTTACTCAGCTTTCCCTAAACTAATGTCTCTTTTTGCTCGTTTGTCTGGTTCTTGTGAGTCATTGTGTTCTGATTTCAGTTCTTTTAGTTCTGTAAATACTGAGCCTTATGCACAAACTACTATGACAGTAGCTTCAACTTCAGTCAGTATAGATTTACTTTATAAAAAAGCTTGGATATCCAGCAATTCATGCTCTTAAATGTGTTTTCAAATCATGTAATCCATCTACTGATATTAATAAAGTTTCTAAGCTTAGTTTCTGTAATGCTTGTCAGTTTGGCAAAAATCATCTTCAACATTTTAATTCTGTTTATACTAAAACTATAGAACCTTTATAGCTTTTATATGCTGACCTCTGGGGACCATCTTCTACCACTTATACTCAGGGTTACACCTATTATTTGTCCATTTTAGATGACTATAGTATATTCACTTGGATATTTCCCCTCACTGCAAAATCTGAAGCCTTTTCTGTGTTTACCACCTTTAAAATCTTTATAGAGAAACAACTAAATAAACAAATAAAAACAATTCAAACTGTTGGGGGGGTGAGTTCAGATCATTCGTTTCTCTCTTCTGGTATCCATTTCAGACACACTTACCCTCATATTCATCATCAAAATGGCAAAATAGAAAGAAAACATAGACACGTTGTTGATATTGGAATTACCTTACTTGCTCAAGCAAAACTTCCCTTAATTTTCTGGTGGAATGCATTCCATACAGCAGTATATCTCATAAATAGACTACCTACTCCTATTTTGAACAATCAAACACCTTATTTCAAATTGTTTAATCAGCATCCTGACTATGGTCATCTAATAGTTTTTGGTTGTTTTTGTTTTCCTTGTCTTAGACCTTATAACAGACATAAGCTCGAGTTCAGAACTGGTCGATGAGTTTTCATTGGTTACAGTACTCACCATAAAGGGTATCAATGTCTACATTACTCAGGAAGAGTATATATTTCAAATCATGTAATTTTTTATGAGCAGTCCTTTCCCTATGAGTCTGGTATAGATTTTTCTTCTGTTCAGTCCTCTTGTTCTAATTGTTCTCCTTCATCATCTCAGTCCAACATAGATGCTTCCTCTCAGTCAAGTGTTGCTAATTCCCAATCATTGATACAACCTTTCTCAGCACCTTCTCTAGCAGGTGATTCTTCATTTCCCTTCTTTTCTTAGGCATCCATTTCTTCTACTCTTCCTAGTTCTCAATTCACACAGTCCATACCACCATATATTCTAACAACCACCAACAAAGAAAGTTGGCTGTCAATTGTTATTGCAGTTAAATTCTGCGTTACCCTCACTAATTGTATTAATTTATATACCATATTAATAGAATAATTGTTAAACAGAAGACGATGGTGGGCACGTAATTATCAGTTATAATCCAAAATAATTCTATTTTTTTTTATTACAAGCCTCAGTGCCTCACGAGGGAATTTTATTAATAATAAAAAATATATATACGGAATAAGCCTTATCCCTTAAAATAGACGTAAAACTATAAACAAAAAAATTGCAATGCATGCATAAAAACGTTTAATAGCCAAAACCAAAAAATAAAACATGTATGAAAGAAAGACATACTAAATTAAACCAATGGATAAATAGCAATGTTAGAATCAAAAGATAAATTGGGGGATATTAGTCATCAAAATTAGAGGGAAACAAAGGAAAAAAAAAAGGCTTCATAACTTGATGCTATTTGCTATAGTATACACATCATTTATGATTCTATATATACTTTAATTGACTATAAGAAGAGTATTCGAGTCTTCTCTTTAGTCTAGTAATTAATAGTTCTTCATCTTATTTTGTATTATACTAGTATTAATATTCTGTTTACATTGATTATTCTAATATATTAGTGAAAGATTTATTAAACCTCATCAGATCTTAGTGGAGAGAAAAAGGAGAATAAGCAAGAGAAAAAAGGAAATATTAATGGAACTATGGAAGATTGATTACATCTCATCAAATCTTGACCATTTATTATTAAATCATATGGTTTTAATAGCATTATGCCATTGTATACTATTAAATTATATGGTTTAACAGTTTTCAAGAATATTATACTATTAAACCATATGATTTAGTAGTTTTCCCTGACTTTAACAAATCTAGGAATATATATATAAAGTGTTCCATTGTCTTTCTCCATATCCTACTCCAAGAAAATGAGTTCATTCCAAGACCAGCTTCTGAAAACTTCAAATGATGAGCAAGAGTTTTTCTTAGCCATGGAACTCGTTAACAACTCAATACCTCATATTACCATGAAAGCAGCCATTAAGCTTGGTGTGTTAGAGATTTTGGCTAAAGAAAGTCCATCTCAGCTCTCTTCTTCTGAGATTGCCTCTCAACTTCCCACAAATAACAAAGAAGCCCCGATAGTTCTTGACAGAATACTACGCCTCCTTGCCTGTCACTCTTTCCTCACATGTAATCTTGTCACAAATAAAGATGGAAGCGTCTAAAGATTATATGGTTTAGCATCAGTTTCCAGATTTTTTTGTTCCAAATGAAGATGGAGTTTCTCTAGCTCCCTTCTTGTTCTTAACTAAGGACAAAATTTTTATGGAAACATGATATTTCTCCCTTTTTATGACATCATTGATTTACATTAACTATATATATATATATAGTTCACTAAAAGATAACTCTCTTAAACCGCACGGTTTAAGACGTGTCTGTTTAAAAATAAAATAAAATAAAATAAAGGCACCCGCACTATATGTATGCACACACTCACACAAACACTCACACACACACATACATGCGCATAACATTTTTCTTTTTACTTCTTTTGTAAGACATAATTAAGAAATTAAAATCTTCATACCTTTCAATAGGAATCTCTTCAGTGATCGTGTATTAATGGAAGGAACCGTGCCATTTATGAAGGCACATAATGGATTGCCTTATTTGAGTATGCTGCCAAAGATGCTAGATTACAGAACCTCTTCAATCAATCAATGCATAATCATACAGCGATAGTCATGAAGAAAATTCTTGAAATCTACAAGGGATTTGAAGAGCTTAACCAATTGGTGGATATTGCCGGTGGTTTAGGCACAAATATGAGCTTAATAGTTAATACATACCCACAAATATGAGCTTAATCGATGCACTTTGACTTACCTCATTTCATTAAAAATACGCCCTTCAGCCCAGGAACTTTTAATTTAAACATAATATGGTAATCCTCAATAATTTATCATTTTTTAAAAAAAAACAAAAGGATAATTTCTTATTTTTGTTCTTCTTTTGTAGGTGTGGAGCATGTTGGAGGAGATATGTTTATTAAAGTTCCTAATGGAGAAACTTTTTTCATGAAGGTTAGTTAGTTCTTCAATTAATTTTCCTCAAAGAGGGGGAAAAAAAACTGAGCCAATTACTTTCTTAATTTGGGAACTAATAAAAGATATTCTTATATACAAAACTTTTAGAGTATACTCCTTAAATGGAGCAATGAACAATGTTTGGAGATATTGAAGAACTGCTACGATGCACTCCCGGAATCTGGCAAGGTCATTATTGTAGAATCTATAGTGCCAGAATCCCCAGAGATATCTAGCATAAGCAGGAATATTTCAATGCTGGACATAGTTATGTACAATCTACTTCCTGAAGCAAAGGAGGAGTTGAAGGCATTGGAAACGGGAGCTGGATTTGGATCTATTAAAGTTATTTGTCGTGCTTATTGCTTTTGGGTTATTGAATTCTACAAAACCATGTAGTCAAACCTTTGTAAATTGGTGGTGTGTACAGGCAGCCAATATTTTATTGACGCGTTAACACACACACACACTCCCGAATTGGAACAGTTCCCGAATTAATACAAGTTGGATATTCCTTATTTTCTTTTCTCCAACCTTTAAGTCTTTATTGTGATTGACAATATTGCATTTGGTTCTTGTTGAAACATATAATTCGCTTCATTTCCCCTAGTGGAGCACTTCAAATTTTAGGGAAAAAGATACTAATTAAGAACCCCAAAATTGGTTCAAATGGTCACATTAAAGTAAGCATGCAATAAATAATAATGTATAAGCTCTCTTGCTTCAACCGCAACATGCCGGCATATGTTGCGACAAAATGCTGCAGCAGGTATGATCACATTCAATCATATAAATCAACTTGAAAAACTAGTGTTAACGTTTAAGTCTCAATAGTATTTATCGTTTGTATTGAATCAATTTAGAGACTATTATCGAATTAACTGAATATTTAGTTAAGTGTTTTAAGAAATAATGTCCTGCGATCGATCATTATTGTTGAATCAATTTGGAGACTTGTCCTTATTAGACAAAAAATAATAGTTGGAGACTTGTAAATTTATTATCTTGTACTGTCTTGTGGGGTGTATGAAAAAGGATAAAATTTAAAATAAAGATAAAATAGGGATTAAATGATAATTTTTCCCTTATAATGTAATTTAACCATTAGGAAAATTTTATAATGCCGTAATAAAAATTACGACATCAATGCCGTAATGAACGTGTACCGTTAGATTAGATCAACGGCACACAATAATTATAATATAATAAAAAATTTAATAAAATTATATTTAACCGGTTATAATCCGGTTAAATATTGTTTTAAAAGTAAAATTTTACCGGTATTAATTTAAGGAAAGAAACGGATTTGGCTTTTAAAAGAATGAAAAAATATAAAGGGAAAATTCAATCCCTAATTAACGAATTGCAAAAGAGAGAGTCACACCCACCGCCGCAGTAACTTCCACTCAGGTGCGCCGGCGATACGCCTGCAGACTGTGGCCATTCTTGAGTCGATTTTCTATCCGTGTGAGTCAATTTTCTGCCTCATTCGAACTGTTGCGTCTCTACCATCGCTGTCTCTATCTTGGTTTGGCCGTCGTCACCCCTTCAAGGTAAGTTTAATCCTTGGCTTCCAACTTTGAAGAGTCGAAGGTTTCATGTTATGCTAAGCAATTTAGTTTTCTTTGCTTGAATTTACTGATCAATTTAGTTCCAGATCTCTCATTCAATTTTATATTAACTGAAAGAGTATTCCTTCCGTATGTTATAGTTTCGATTTTCATTCAGAACTATAGCTTGTAATTGTTTATGTATGTTGATTTTTACTTTTTTTCTTGACTGAAAATTAATTTTCCATAAGCTATAATTCTTTCTCTATGTTGATTTTTATTTTTTTCTTGACTGAAAGTTAGTTTTCCATACAAAATACAGCTCTGCTAGAATACATTGCGTACATTGTAAGTTGTCATTGTTTTCGAGTTACTGCTATGGGTAAATCATAAATGTGCAATACTATCAGGTCAGCTAACTAGTAAAGCCTCATTATAACTAATGCAGTAAATGGTTATTGTTAGTAACTGTTCTGGATGCAAATAATAACTTAATTTTTCAGGAAAAGTGTTCCTAATTCTTGCTTGGGGGATTCAATTATGGATTGAAATGTTTACTTGGATTGAAATGTTTATTTATTTGATGCATTAATGAAGTTGGGTGATTTGATTATATCAATCGCTGATTAGCATGTTATATTTGGCCAGCAATTTAATTAGCTCCCAAACAATAGGTCTACTCAGAGCTGAGTGCTATCATATCAATAAACTGATTCGCATGTAAAGGTATATAGTTGATTTATAGAATATAGTGTATATCAAATGTTTGATGCTATTAGTCTTCTGCATAATTATGGTTTCCATTTGTTCTTCATGACAAATATATAAAACTTTGAATTTGCTATTAGTTAAAGAAAGCCCTTTTTTGTTTGCTTGCCCGCTCCACTGGATGTGATGAATATTGAACATATGTGCTAGAATTGGCACGTTTTCAATGACACAAGTGATGAAGTCGATGACTAAGGTCAAATGTTTAGATTGATTTGAAATGAATTGATGAAGACCCAGTATTTGTTTTCATTTCGTGAGAATTTTGTGAAACAATCATTATTTGATTTTAAGCTAGTTTGTTTATATTTTTTAAATTAATTTCAGATTAATTATTTTTTTTGAAGCAAAGCTGTCTATACATATATTAATTTCATTTTGTTATATAGTATATGTAAACTACCAAACTTTCTATTTTGATATAGAGAAATTAATGGACAGATCATGTAATGGTAAGATATTCATAACCTTAAAAACCCAGTAAAACTCAAGATCTTTAATTGTTGTGCATTATGTCTTCAGCTTGGTTCAGAATTTTTTTTCTTTTTCTTTTTCTTAAATGACTGCAGAAGCTTGTTTGTTGAAACTTGAAATGGCTAAATGCTTGAATAATGTTGATGATGGTAGTTTCATGTAAACCTCTTCTTTTTTTTCTCTTTTTCCCCCTTGTTGTATCTAATATCTTCATGTACAGGTTCTTGTGTTAAACTTAAAAATGGTTGAAAATGTGGACAAGGGTAACGAGAATGATTTGAAGGAGAATGATAATGTGAACCAGGAAAATGAAATTTTAAGAAAAAATTGGCCTTTCTGGTCATCTCCGTTGAGTTCGGATCCAATTTAATCTGTGGCCATGTAGCTACAAAACAAGCCGTCTTCGAGATCCTTCGAGCCCATCGAATTACTGATCCGAAATGAGATGCATATCGTCTGGAATCCGGCATTGCACCTCGGATAACGATTAAGAGTTGGACGGCCTACGTGCTAGTGGATTTGGGTTCAGATTCGGCGGGTATTAGCATTGCATGTTTGGAGAATTGAGAGAGAGATTCAGATTTGGAATGGAGAATAGGGACTGTGTTTTTCAATTCTCCATTTTGTTTTTATCGTCTTCTATGGTGTCGCTGAGACCTGAGAGCGTGATTTTTATTTTTTTTTTACCGCCTTTCACTTAAAAAAAATAAAAAATGAATATTATATGGAAACGACGTAGTTTTAGTACATTTTAAATTTTATATTTTTTTTTTGGTTCTTGTTTATGTCTTACTTATTATAACATCATTTTTTTCCACATAAGTTAAAGATAAAATTGATAGATTTATGATTTTATTAAACAGACACACACACACATACTTATATACACACCTAAAATATATATAGAACCACAACTGCCTTATATAAAAAAATATGTACAAATTAATGTCGCATGGAAAGATTAGATATATAAAACTATTAGGGGTGTTTATAAACAAGATTTGACGGATTGGACATCAGTTCATATTCAATCTACAATTCTGTAGATTATAAATTTTCAATCGAATCTACAGAATAAAATTCAATTTAATTCCAACCATATGTCTGCGAATCGGATGAGGATGTGATTAGGTATAGCAGAAATCCCCATAGGGACAGGTCGCTTAGCGTCTATTTGGGAAAGGTAAGAGACGATTTTATACCCAATTTCTCATTTGGAAAATAGATAGGGTGATTTTTCACCTAATTTCTTTTTAAGTGAAGAGACGAGTATGAGTTGGAATCTCATCCCCCCTACCCATTTTTAATTTTCATTTTATTTTTAGAATTATTAATTATTTAAATAATAAAATATTAAATATTAGTATAAATAACAAATATAAAAAATATTTATACAAATATACTATAAAACTTTCGGGCATAATTAACTAGTTGTGTTTTGCATTAATATTTGATCAAGTCTTATTCAAAAGGACTTGCCCAAAATTTTTGGTTTAAACATTTATCTAATAAAACAAAAAAACTAAAGTAAAAGGCTAAAGCTATAACATCTAAATTTTACTAAGATATATTGTCAAACTTTACGTTTATTAAAGTTTTTTACTTTAATATGATTAAATCAAATTCAAAAAATAAAAACATATCGATTACTCGGGGGTTATTCATGGATCTCCTAATATTATTTGGGGAGGGGACAAGGATCCCTTTAAGCAATTATAACGAGAGGGGGACATTCGCAAAATATCGAGCATGGGTACGGGATGTCAGTCTCCTCCCGTTCCATCTCTATTACGGATTGATTTGCGGACTAAAAATTTTTTATTATGTCCGATCCACAAACGAATTACATAAAAAAAATCTAATATAAAACTAATTTTGTTTATTTAGTTTTTTATTTTATATTATTATTGGATCATATATAATATGGTGTCAATGTAACTATATTTCAACTTATTAATTTATTAATAAGCAATAATGCCACATTTTTTAATTTTATATTTTATTAAATAAATAGTTATTATTTTTACACAAATTGATGTGGTCTAAATTCATTGGTTGAATGGAATTAAAAAACAATCAAAATAAATAATATGAACTAAGAGCTACTTAATCTAACCAAATAAATTATGGTACATCAATTTATAGAAAACAAGCTTGTACAAGAATTTATATGATATGATTTTTTTTCTTTCCAAATCCATCATATATACTGCATATACCTGTCTACTTTAGATAAATAATGGTACATACCTACTTTAGATAAATATGAATATGAATAATGATTAAGCGTAAAATAAGACAAGATATTAATAAATTACTCATAGAAATAGTACATTGAAGGAAAAAGGGGCCTTAGAACTATTGAAGGGTAAATTGATCACTAAAATTATAACAAAAAAATGTAAAACTTATAAAAATGACATAAAACGTGTAATTTGATATTAAATGTGAAATAAAACAAAAAAATTATAAATAACACATAAGACTAATAAATTGATAAAAAAAAAGTAAATTAATATTGGAGTAGTAAATTAGAATAAAAAATTGTAAACAAAACAACAACTTGAAAAAGTAACACAAAACTTGTAAACTGACATTATGTGTGAAATGAAACAAAAATCTATAAATCACACATAAGACTAGTAAAGTTATAAAAAAATAAGTAAATAAATGTTGGAGTTGTAAATAGACAAAAGAAATTGTAAACAAAACAAAAACTTAGAAAAATTACATAAAACTTATAAATTGACATTAAGTGTGAAATGAAACAAAAAAAATTATAAATTATACATAGAATTAGTAAATCGTAGAAAAAAGCGATAAATTAATGTTAGAGTTGTAAATTAAAAGAAGAATTTGTAAACAAAACAAAAACTTAGAAAAATGACATAAAAGTTGTAAATTGACATTAAGTGTTAAATGAAATAAACAATTTATAAATCACACATAGGAGTAGTAAATTAATTGAAAAATTAGTAAATTAATGTTGGAGTAATAAATTGAAATAAGAAATTGTAAACGAAACAAAAACTTAGAAAAATGACACAAAACTTGTAAATTGACATTAAGTGTAAAATGGAACACAAAATTTATAAATCACACATAGGACTAGTAAATTAAAGAAAAAATAGGTAAATTAATGTTGGAGTAGTAAATTGAAATAAGAAATTGTAAACAAAACAAAAATGTGAAAAAATGACGCAAAACTTGTAAATTGACATTAAATGTGAAATGAAATAACAAATTTGTAAATCACACAAAAGACTAACAAATTTATAAAAAAAAAAGGTAAATTAATGTAGACAAAAGAAATTGTAAGCAAAACAAAAACTTAGAAAAATTACATAAAACTTGTAAACTGACATTAAGTATGAAATGGAACAAAAAAATTTATAAACTATACATAGAACTAGTAAATCATAGAAAAAAGAGATAAATTAATGTTAGAGTTGTAAATTAAAAGAAGAAATTGTAAACAAAACAAAAACTTAAAAAAATTACATAAAACTTGTAAATTGACATTAAGTGTGAAATGAAACAAAAAATTTATAAATCACACATAGGAGTAGTAAATTAATGAAAAAATTGGTAAATTAATGTTGGAGTAGTAAATTGAAATAAGAAATTGTAAACGAAACAAAAACTTAGAAAAATGACACAAAACTTATAAATTGACATTAAGTGTAAAATGGAATAAAAAATTTATAAATCACACATAGGACTAGTAAATTAAAGAAAGGATAGGTAAATTAATGTTGGAGTAGTAAACTGGAACAAGAAATTGTAAACGAAACAAAAACTTGAAACAATGACGCAAAACTTGTAAATTGAAACTTGTAAATTGACATTAAGTATGAAATGAAACAAAAAATCTGTAAATCACACATAAGACTAATAAAGTTATGAAAAAATAGGTAAATAAATGTTGAAGTTGTAAATAGACAAAAGAAATTGTAAACAAAACAAAAACTTAGAAAAATTACATAAAACTTGTAAATTGACATTAAGTGTGAAATGAAACAAAAAATTTATAAATCACACATAAGAATAATAAATTAATGAACAAATTAGTAAATTAATGTTTGAGTAGTAAATTGAAATAAGAAATTGTAAACGAAACAAAAACTTAGAAAAATGACACAAAACTTGTAAATTGACATTAAGTGTAAAATGGAACAAAAAATTTATAAATCACACATAGGACTAGTAAATTAAAGAAATGATAGGTAAATTAATATTGGAGTAATAAATTGGAATAAGAAATTGTAAACGAAACAAAAACTTGAAATAATGACAAAAACTTGTAAATTGACATTAAGTGTGAAATGAAACAAAATATCTGTAAATCACACATAAGACTAGTAAAGTTATGAAAAAATAGGTAAATTAATGTAGGAGTTGTAAATAGACAAAAGAAATTATAAACAAAACAAAAGCTTAAAAAAATTACATTAAACGTGTAAATTAACATAAAACGTCAAATGACACATTAATTTTGTAAATCATACATAAAACTAGTAAATGTAACCTGCAACCTGAATAAAAAAGAACAATTACCTGTTACTTAGGTAACAAGTTACCTATTTATTTAGAATTAATGATGGAGATTTTTCATTTAAATCTAACGGTCCACGTCCATTACGGCATTGATGCCATAATTTTAATTACGGCATCATAGAATGACCCTTTAACATTATTAGGAAAATATTTTTGGGCAAAGACAAGATAAGAAAAATGATGTCTGATTATATAAATATATATATATATCTTTTTTTTTTGGGCGCAAATTCTATCATTTGGTGCCTAAAAGGCTATTTGAAGTCTTTTTTAATATATATATGTATATATATGTCATCTTTTTTTTTGCTAGTCAATTTTAATTTTTAAGTGCCTTTTTTTGTTATTTTTATTTCAATGAGTATAATTTATTATGTAAAGACAACTTGGTATTGTGAAGTAGTTGTATCCTTTATTTTTTACACACTAGTAACTATTTAGAAAATTAATGCTTTTTGACAATGTATGTGAGTTACCATATTGAATGTCCAAATTGTCCTTGTGACGTCGACAAAAGTTATTGCATTCTAACGACAAGGTGGAAAAATGATACACTTTTGAAACTTTTGATGGAAATTGATAAATTTCAAACTTTTTAATTGTTTTTACATTTCTACTAATCTTAGAGTGGAAAATTGATAATTTCCCTTTTCGTATTCTAGCACTTGGATATCGCTAGCTGATCACCTCGAATCACTGCTAAAATCTGTGAAAATAATAGCCGTTATATTGTCATGAACGAAGAAATCAACGAAGAAGAATTCAATTTTATTTTTTTAATGAAATTAGAAAGAAATTAAATCTATGGAATTTGAGAATTTTTGTAAGGTGGAACTATTTTACCTTAAATGAGTCTCACTCGCTCCCACAATAAACCATATCTTGAACCTCACCTAGGCTATTTTGCAGTTTTACATCATTTTGTAAAAATTTATTTTCGCCAATATGTAGCACAGTGGCTTACAATGCCAGAGTTCTGCCATAGGTAGTCAAAACAACAACCCACCAAAATGGGACATTTTGCTAGTTAGTCAGCCCAGGCATAATTAGACAAAGCAATATAACATTTTCATTATATGTGTTAGATACGAATATATAACTAATTAAATTTTAGTCATACACTGTCATACATGAATAAGTCTTTCTAAATCTTTAAAAACAGCAGAACTTAAAAAAATTTCTTACTTATTTTGAAAATTTATAGTCCTTGTTTTCACCAGATCTCAAATGACTTGAAATAATAAATTCGCTCTTATCAATAATATGAATAGCCCAAGAACAAAGACATGAGGACTTACTTCACTTATAGAATATTCGTGGCCTGAATCATATTTTTTAAGGCAGAGCAATGCAGCCTTTGCAATATTTTGAACCACCCAGGAATCATCACTATTCGTTAATCTAGGATCCACCACCTAGGTTAAGGGACTAGGGTTGGAAAAATCGGGATTCAGATCCAAATATAGGTGCATCCGAATCTGGATCACATTTACATTTCCATATCTAGATCCGCATCCGGATCCAAAAAAAAAACATGCAGATCCGGATACGGGTAATATCTGCAATGGATGTCGGCAGATATTCCTGATATCCGGATCCGCAAAAATCAAAATTCAAAAATTTAATATATAATTTAAAAATTCAATAATGTATCTAATAATATCAAATAAAATTCAATCATAATTCAATAATTAATAGTTCAACATGAATAACATATAGCAACATCATAAATCCACAAATAAAATTTAAATTTTTAATATATATTTTTAATTTAAAATAAAATTTAACCGGATTCAGATATCCAATTTTTCGGATGCACTTGCTTCCGGATCCATGCGGATCCCTACTTTCTACTTCCGGATCTGAATTTTTCTGGATCCTTGCAGATGCAGGCCGGATCTGGATTTTACTGTCATCCCTAGGTGGGACCATCTTCTAGAATTGGGAGAGCCTATATTGCAAAATAAAAAACAATGCTAACATTAAGTAAATGATCAATAAAAGTGATGAAAAAATTTCTCTAAAGTATTGGTTGACTAGATTAAAATTTCATAGGTACTAATTAATTAAATTGGCATAATTTTTACAATGATTAAATAGGATGGTTCCATAGAATGAGCAGGGCACTTTTCGAAATTATAACTCAAGTTACATGTGTCCGTTTGGGGCAAATAATATGCCGTTTTGAAGTTCGCGATGCGATAAACCAAACCCAAAATGGTTTAGCCATTTTACTTCCTAGTCAAGCTAGAAATTCTATTTCTTTCATGGTCATTTATGTGATTTTAAGATATTTTGCTATTTTTCCTATTTTTTAGGATTTTTATTTTTTTAACATATCATATTTGGGTACTGTTTGTTTTGTTTTTCTTATTCTGACGAGACAAATTTTATCATCACATAATATTTTTGGTTTGCCTATTTTGATAAATTTAAGATATTTAATGTTATATAAAAGCGCCCAAAAGCTTAGTTTTATTAATTCAGACATATCGCTAATATTCTGGTTGTTTAGATACTTTGTTTCTCTATTTTTATACTTTGCTTCTCTATTTTTTTGTCAATCTTTATGTTTCTGCATTGTCATTAAAGAGGTTTGCAAATAATAAATGAACTGGTTTACATTCATGTATTGTTTTAAAAAATAAAAAAATAAATTCTTTACCCAAACAAGCAAGGATTGACCTTCCCCATGCTTGGTAAACAAACCAGCACTCTTTCAGGTGATGAGCTCCACCTGCAACATTCTTTGCTTATGGTGAACTAACTATATTCAATATGTAGAATGCATTATAAATAAGAGTTATACTCCTATAATAAATCAGAGTGGAGTCTTTTTTTTTCTAAATTCTGATTTACTTCCAAAACAAGAGTCATTGTGTCCTAAGTAATCTCCCAAAGAAAGGACCTCAATCCTAGTTTTAAGAAAACAATTAAATTAATAAGTCTCCCAATTAGTATAGACTTCAATTTGGGAATTAAAATTTAGTAAGGACACAAACACTAGATTGTCAAGAGATGTCAATCTAAATAAGACTTCAGATCTTAACAATGATAAATATTTTGAAAAAGCATCATCTTAAGCCTTGATTGCTAGAGAAAAAGAAGAAGCATGGTGAAAAAAAATTCTGGATCCAATTCGAGAAGTACAAATATAGATCATGATGAGTGTGGCTTTTATTGAAAAGGGCCATTGGAGGAAAGATTATCTGAAAGCTCGTTGGAGAGATGGAAATATACCAATAGCAACAAACAAGGCATGTATGTAGTGAGTTCGAGCGAATGGATATTTGGTGGAATAGTTTGCAGATTTTGTGACTAGAATCCAATGAAGTTATGATAGGGGATTATCAACCTTGTCACATGATAGAATAGGTACAATTCGGCTCCAAATGTTCAATGGAGTGGTTAGAGGACTGAATGAAGTTTGATATATTCCATCATTAAAGAAAAAAATTTAATTTCTGTGCATGATTTAAAAACTAAAGGCTACAGGGTTACTATTGAAAATGGCACAATGATGTTTATTCACGAAGCTATGGTGATTCTACAAGGGAAGTACAAGTGATAAAGTGAATATTACTAAAGTGGACGTTGAAATCATTGAGCTATGGCATTTACAATTAAGTCTTTCTAAACTTTGATGAGGCATGGACTCTTAAAAGGTGTTAAAACCTGCAAAATAGAATTTTCTAAGCAATGTGTGGTGGCCGAGAAAGCAAGAGTCAAGTTTGGGACTACTATCATGTTACTCGTGAGATCCTTAAATATATTCACAACGATGTACGATGACCAACAAAAACTGCATCAATTAGTGTAGTGGAATCAGTTATTTAGTTTCATTTATTGATTAGTTCTCTAAACATGTCTAGATGTACACCATGCCAGCAAAGGATAAGGTTCTAGAGATTTTCATAAAATGGAAAAAACTTGTGGAGACTCAAACTTGTAGAAAGATCAAGGTATTACATTTTAATATACTTCTAATTTATTCTTATAAGTATGCCAAAATGAGGATAAAAAAAAATTTCATAGTGAGATATACTCCACAATAGAATGGCATGACGTTAAAAGATTTTGGATAAAAGGCTTTGGACTAAGGTTGTGAGCTACGCAAGTCACTTAATAAACTGGTTGCATTTGTTGCAATTAGAGTAAAGCTACTAAAGCATACACAAAACTATGTTTCCCTTTTTGTGTTTAGGTATCCAACTTATTATCATCTGAAGCAGGGTAAGCTCGATCCTCGGGCATGAAAAGCTGTCTTTATCAGATGGAGAACAAAGACCAATGAGATATTGTAGCGAATAGAGTTTCATATAACTCCATACGTATCAGTTAATTCTATATCAGAGAAGAGTTCAAGTTTGGATGTGACACCATAAGTTGAAGAAAAAGTTGCTTTTATTGATGTCCCATAAGAGAAAGACACAGCTGAGGATGTAAAAGACGAAAATGGGACTATAGCAAAAAAAAGACTAAAAGACATCTTATTAAAGACATGGCGGTAGATCTATGCACTTCCCGTTGTTGATGATGACATACCCAACACTTTATGTAAGACATTACACAATAATGAAAGTAATCAGTGAAAGTTAGGCATGGAGGAACAGATAAAGTCTCTTCATCAAAATCAAACTTGAAAACTCGTGGAGTTATCTAAGGGGAAAAGGGCTATTGGCAACAAATTGGTCTACACTAAAAAGCAAGGATCTCCAGATCAAGGCTCAGACCAAAAGGTTTTGCTCAAAAAGAGGAGTTGATTACAATGAAGTGTTCTATCCAGTGTAAAATATACTTCCATTTGTATACTACGTGCTTTTGCAGCTGAATATGAGTTTGAGTTTACTTAATTGGATATTAAGACTATGTGTTTTTACATAGAGATTTGGAAAGGACAAGATTTTCATGACTCAGTCTTGTGGTTTCAAATTTGTTCGAAAAGAATCATCATCTCTTTCTAAATCATTCCTTAGATAAGAAAAAATGGCAGCATCCACCATGACCATACTGACCCAACATATAATGGGATCCTTTGCTAAGGCCCTTGCAGCTTGCACTTTTAGTTTCCTATAACCCCCCACAAGAGTGGTCTTCCCTAAAAAACCAAATTCTTTGCCGCCATCACCCAAAAACCTCCCTGAGCCAAAGAAAAAAACAGTTCTTAAAAAGCCTGAAAGGGAAGAAAAAGTGTTTCTTCTCAAAGAAAAGTTGACAAAAACAAGCGTCCAATAAAGAAAGGATTGGTGATATTGGGAAGGGAAAAAAAGCAAAAAGTAGCCTATGCGGCTAAGGTTATAGAAAATCATCTCAATGTTGAAGTGGGCTCTCAAGAGAAGATGGATAAAATCCCACTGTCTAAAGTTTTTACTCTAATCTTGTCCAAGTTCCCATAATCGTTTGGGGGATATTTGCTTTTAGGAATCCAAACTTGGGGGGTATTTATTGAAAAGGAGAATCACTGTAGGCTAATTAAATATTTATATGGACTGATGCAGTTGTTGAGATAGTGGTATAAGAGATTTGATCAATTCATACAAAAGTAAAAGTTCACCAAAAGTGAACATGATCATTATGTTTACTTCAGAAGATGACAAGATAGAGCTTTCATTTATGCACTCCTCAATGTTGATGACATGCTTATAATTTTAAAGAATAAAGGTGAGATTGAGAGATTAATAAAAGTAACTAGCTTCTAAGTTTGAGATGAAAGACTTGGGTGATGCATAGAGAACAGTTGGGATAAATGAATAGTTGGGATGAAATTTATAGAGACAAGAAGAATGGGAACGTGTGGTTGACTCAAAAGTCTTATTTGAAGAAAATGCTAGAAAGGTTTGGTATGAATTACAAAACTAAACCAGTTTGCACTCCTCTAGCATCTCATTTCAAATTAATTAAGCTCTTCTTCATGTGCTAATTAAGAGGAACGCAAATACATGGCTCATGTTCTATATACTAGTGTTGTAGGTAGTCTTATGTATGTTATAGTGTGTACAAGGGGTAATTTATCTCAAGCCCTATGTATGATTAATCAATACATGCATAATCTGGGTACAAACCATTGGCTTGCGGTAAAGTAAATTCTTTGATATTTGTATAGGATAGTTGATGTTAGGTTGTTATTAAAGAAAGATTGTGGTCAACAGTGTTTAGGGTATTGAGATTTTGAGTTCACCGAAGATCAAGACAAGCAAAGATCAACAACAGGCTATGTATTCACATTGGTAGGGGTTTGATTAGTTAGAGGTCGATTTTGTAATTGATAATTGCTGTTGTGAAAAAAATTTTAATATACTCGCAAGCACATGAATCTAGAGATAGAGTAATGGTAACAAGGTCGAACCCACAAGGATTGCTTTAAATTGAAAAGTCTAATTTAAATCTAAAATTAATATTAATCCTAACCTATTTGAGCAAATTGAGTTTAAGAAAAGTTAAACTAATTAATCTAAGAAAACAATTAAAGCAAAGGAGAATTCAATAAGACAAAGGTTACTAAGGTTTTATAATCCGCCACTATTCAACTAGTGATTTATCTAATTATCAATTAATCCCTAATTTTAGAGTGACAACTCAAAATCAATCTATGTCATCTCATGGATATAACAATTAAGTCCAATTAAAATTAATCTTATATAGGTCTTTTTTCTGCTTAATAGTATGATATCTAAGCATCCTATGTAAACAGATTGAATGACAAAGAGTCAAAGTTTTCCTAAGTACTATGTGTAAACAATTTAATGAAAGACACGGAATCAAAAAAAATCATATATAGACATTATAGATCCAAGCATATATTTAATTGAATATTAATCCTAACAATCAATAATGCATGACAGAATTGATGAAAAGATTTAATAACATCTAACTAATCATGTGAAATAAAAACCATAAACATTAAAGAACATATGTAGGGAATTTAATTAAACAAAAAGATAATTATTTCATTGAATAGGGTTTCATCCTTAACCTTAGTATAGGAAAATTAGCTAGACATACTTGAATTGGGAGCAACAAAATAAATAAAATCAGCTATGAAAAATTGGACGACTGCTGCTGCTGCTTCTCTTTTGCTCTCTATCTCGCCTCCTCCCCTCTTCTCTTCCGCATCTTTGCTTTATATAATGCCCATGACTATGCAATTTATGGCCGAATCCTTATAAGATTCTAATTCTAATTAATTCTTCACAACCTATCATAAGTTATTAATTTTCCCTATTAATTTTCGAAAGCTAGCCACTCTTGGAGTCAAAGGCCAAAGGCCAATTAATGATGTCTTCTTTTAGTGGCTGGCACATGCATCCCAAATTGCCAAACAAAAATCTTTCTTTAATTCTTTTAACCTCATGCGGAAGCTTATTTGGAACATAATCTTCTTTGTCTTCATGTGCATTGGTGAATTAATTTACTAGCTTCTGTTTCCTTGGCTTCACTTCCACATGCATATATGTCTAATTGCTTCCAAAATCAATTAATCTTTAATGCTTTCCAATTTAAACTTCTTCATGCCCTTTTTATCAATATTCTCCAATTAATTTCCTATTCAATAAAACAAGTTAATTAATTAAAAATAATAAATAATCATAACTAATAATTATATAATTAAGGGTGAGATATGTATATATTATATGCTCATCAATTGCTCTTTCACTATGGAAGCAGAGTACATGGCAACAACTAAAGCTACAAAGGAGGCTATATAGCTGAAAGGCTTATTAGGTGTTTTCGGAGTAATCTAGGAGAACATTAAGGTTTTATGTCATAACCAAAGTGTGATATTCCTTGCAAAGAATCAAATGTATCATGTGAAATATCATTATATGAGGGAGGTTATTTAAGGACGGTAATATATTATTGAAAAAGAATGATAAACCATAAATATGTTGACAAAGGTGATGTCTGGAGTTAAATTTCAATATTGTTTGAAACTAATTCAAATCCTTTAAATGTGTTAAGTAGTTTCCTTCTGAAGTTTTTAACTACAGTAATCTTGTACCAGACTCTGGGTACAGAGGTAGTCAGAGCGATGTAGCAACTTTAGGTCCTTTTTTAATATCCTTTGGCAAGGGATGAAGCATCATGGTCAATTAGTAATCAGCTCATATTTTCGCAAATTTTCTTCGGGGTGGAGAATTGATGAAAGTCATACATAATATCTTTAACAGTGGGCATTTATTGTTCCATTTTTACATGCTAAGTCAGTGGCCACTTAAGTTGAAAATTACATGCACAAATTGAGTTGGCTTTTAGATATAGAAATTTTGCACAATAATTAAATGCTTCTAGGTGAAATTATGCCTGCAAAAAGGAGCTCCCATCCGTAAGACCATGCATCCCAAATTCAAGAATTGTGAGAATTTTTTCCTTTGTGAGAGTACTAGGCATATTTAGATTTTGGAAAGTGAGATTTCTCACTCAAGTGTTGTATTCTATTACTTGTTAGTAAAATAATTATTTTCTCTTACTTCCATGAATATTAACATTGTTACCGAAACACGTTAAGTAAGTGTTTTCCTTATTTTTGTGAATTATGTGGTGTGCTTGATTCCGCAGTCTGCATACAACAATTATAACTAATAAATAAGATGAGCAATTTAAGTGGTTTAGTCACTAAGGACCTATATCAACATTAAACTTTTGTGAAGACTGAAGTACCGGTCAGCTTTTATTAATGGAGTCATTAAAGCTTAAGCAAAAAATGAGGAATAAGAATATATAATTGTCTCTCTAACTTTCACTCTAGTTGTCACTTTAGTGTTTGTAATTGTCTATAGGCTTATAACATTATAAAGAGTCATATTCCTCAAAGAATAAGTAAATCGGAGATAACAGCTTCTGGTAGTTGTACATGCCTTTTAGTATATGGATGAAATGTTTTGCGGTTATTTTAAGTAAACACTACATGTCATACTATCCGTAAACTAAAAACGACATGTCGTACTATTGGTTTTGAGATTTTAACATTTAAATTATAATTCAAATAAAATATTGCAGGTCCCGCGAATTGGGGCTATGGATGCTGGGCATCAAATTGGGAAAAAGAATCAGTCACAAAGAGAAGAACTTCAAAAGGAATGATGGTTTACTCTTACAAGAACAGTTGAAATCACTTGATGACGGTATTGAAAGATGCAAAATATTCAAATCCACCGAATCAGGCAAGGCCACCGACAATTTTAATGTGGATATAATACTTTGGCAGGGAGGCCAAGGTACTGTGTACAAAGGAATCATTGCTATAAAGAAATTCAAAGTAGTTGATGGAGGGAAGCTTGAAGAATTCATCAACGAAGTGGTCATTCTTTCAAAAATAAACCATAGAAATGTGGTTAAGCTTGTGGAGTGTTATTTGGAGACTCAATTTCGTTTACTGGTCTATGAATTCATCCTCAATGGAACTCTTTTCCACTACCAACAAGATCAAATCTGTGGAGGAGAATCATCTACATGATGTTCTTGATGCTCAAATAACAAACACAGGAAAGAGTGAAGAGATCGTTGCAATTGCTATCATCGCAAAAAGATGCTTAAACCCTTTAGGGAAAAATAGACCTACAATGAAAGAAGTGGCAGTGGAATTGGAGAGAATACGAGCTTTACAAGATCACATCGAGTGCATTGTTACAACAGAAGTAATTGAGCCTTGGGGAAGTACTGAAAGAGATGGCTTCTCTTCTACTTTGTCGACAGGTTCTACACCTGATGAAGAAAGTGTTACTCTCTTAATGGAAGATATCAAACCACTGACAACGGACACATCTAGTTGAGAAATCATTCATTATGATTATAATTGTAACAAAGGTTGTATGACGTACTAGATTGGTTTGGAGAAGACATTGTAAGAAATTTTTATTCACACTAGGAAGTTTAATAAAATGAAAACTGAATTGATAGTAATGCTTGTGGTTGAGAGATTGTTGATTTAGTCCAAATTTTAGTATGATCGGTCAAATACAACAAGGGGTGAAGTTATTTTGAACCCATTAAATTCCTCAGCAAACCCATTATTAAAAATAATATTTTGACTTTTTACTGTAGAAATTAACCTCCTAATTTTATTGTTTGACAATAACTTTTCTTTCCCATTAACTAGGGGTGGGCAACAGTTTGGTTCTGTTCCAAACCAAATTGAACCCTCGGTTTTTAGAAATAATAACCTAAAACGAACCGAACAGAACCAACTTGGTTTAGTTTCTAGTTCAGTTTTTTTTGGGTTTTAAACTGTAATTTCTTTGTATTTTCTAATTTTCTTCAGTTTTTGTTTTTTTAAAGGCAACATTTTTTGGCCCACCCCTACCAATAACCAAACACTACCTTCTTCTTATCATCTTCCTTAGCAATCACAAAATATATTTTATAGGTACCAAACTTAAACTTAATCAGCAAAAACAAAAATTAGAATTTTACTAATATTTACGATAAAAAATCTATCGAGATTGTCTTTGATAATTTTACTATGGCACAACCCGAATTTCTACCCTCACATAAGAACAATGCTTCCACAATTAAGATCTTTCACAATTAAGAACAATGCTTCTAAATTACTTCTTTAGGAACTTTGAAGAGAAAGTGCCGTGCACTGCACGAATGTACAAAATGCAGCGATGACTTGTAAGCTTTAGAGTTTGATTGACAAAAGCCTAAAAAATAATGGAAAAAGAAATGAACCTAAAAGTAATACTCTTCCAACGCGTAGGTGTTGAAAGATAATTAAGTAAGCTTTTGATAATTTAATTCTAGTTGATGTATAATTATTTTATATAATTCTTATAAATATGTCAAAATTTAATACATTATATTCTTTGAGGTTCATCCAGGCAGTAATCATATTGGAAATAATCATATTGGAAAGTTATTTGTAGTGGCCGTATCCATATTTTGTTTTGTGTAATAATAATGATAATGATAATTGATGATGATGATAATGTTAGGTCCATCCCATTTGGGTGGCCTAAGCCCAGAGCTTTATAAGTTTGGGTAGTTAAGCGATTAAAGAAAACTTGAAGGGGTTATATAAAATTTTTCGTTAAAATTAGGTTTTGAAAACACCGTATAAAGAAGAATAAGTGGCTATTTTTGGTTTTAGGGGTATGGATTTTCAACTTTTGATTAGATGATCGGAAGGCAATTTTAACTCTATTTTCTCTCAAAATTTGAGGATAAGTTCCTGGCATCGCCTTGTACAATCCTACTGGTTTTAATTTTTATTTTATCCTCTCGTTGGATATTATTTGAGATACCCACTTGTTAGAGAGATAAATGTTAAGCTGTTATTGTAAAGCAAGAATAATGAGATTCTTGATGTTATTAGCCTTTAATATTATCTAGAGAAGAATTTGTACTATAATCCCATTAATATAGTGGTAGATTATATCGAACTATGGTCCCATGGTTTTTCCCGTTTTGGATTTTTCACGTAAAAATCAGTGTCTCTTATGGTTGATTTATTGTTTTGGATTTTGTTGGTTTATTTTTCTGCTTATTTATTTGTGGTACACATCCTGTTTTAATCACACGAAGAGGAAAAAAAAAATATTTCTGCTTAATTTGCAACTATTTGTATGAGTTCCTTTCCCAACAGAGTGGTATCAGAGCATCATGTTGTGTGTTTTTTTTTTTTTTTCACTTGTGTAGTTGAGATGAAGGAGTTCTCAGCATGCATAATTAAATTAAAGTCATAGATTTATGGTATTTGAAAGTTTAGGATAAAAGATTTACTATACATAAAATACTTACATGAGCCCATTGAAGGTGAAGAAGCTGGACTCGCCGATTTGGATGATAAAAAATGAGTGTAATTAAACCAAAAGACCATGGGTACTATTAGATCATGGATTGATCAAAGTGTGTAGAACCATGTATCGAAGAAATCCAGGGCTGATGTTCTTTAGAGGAAATTGGAAATAATTTATGAGTAGCACAGAATAAAGCCAATTTAATGAAAAGTCTTGTTAACTTGAAATACAATTAGGGGAGCACTATAACTGAACATACTAGCAAGTCTCAGGGTTTGGTTGATCAATTGACTATAATAAAGATTGTTTTAGATGACGAGTTACAAGCATTGTTGTTGCTTAGTTCTTTATCTGACAGGTGGAGACATTAGTGGTATCAGTAAATAATTCAACGCCAAATGGAAACTAACTTTAGATATGGTTACAAATAGGCTGCATAAAGAAGAATCTAGAAGAAAAATCATTGAAACAGTCCCGCCATCAGAACAATGATAATCTCAGAGAAAGATCTAAGTCCTAGAGGAGAAACCTCAAGTGATTTCATTCTCAGAAAATAGGTCACGTTAAAAAGCAGTATAAATTGTGGAAAAGAAAACATGCAAAAGAAAAGGGTGATTCTTAGAAAAATGACAAAGAGGACACTGCAGCCATAGTTAATGGTGATATGGTTATTGTTTATGATGAGAGCTTTGTAAATCTCACCTGTGATACCAGCGATTGGATGATTGATTCGGGTGCTTCGTTTCATGTTACTGCACATCGTGATTACTTCACATACTATGTTAATGGTGATTATGGCCATGTTCAGATGAGAAATAAGGAGGCATCCAAGATTGTGGGCATATGAGATATTTGCTTGAAAACCATCGTTGGCTGTAAGTGGTTGCTTAAAGATGTCAAACATGTACCATATATTCATCTTAATTTGATCTCTTCAGCAAACTTGGTGATGAGGGTTATACTAACTAATTTGGTGACAGAAAATGGAAGCTCACCAAAGGCTCCCTAATGTCGGCTAAGGGAAGGAAAGTGAACACCCTTTATGAGTTAGAAGACAAGATCAAGAAAGAAGATGTGAATGTGGTTGTAAAAGATTCTAATATTGAGACATTACATAAAAGGTTTGGTCACATTTGTGAGAAATGGTTGGAAACTCTTGCTAGAAAAGAATTTCTATCGAGCTTCGTAGGTATGTCCCTTAAAACTTGTGTTCATTGCTTAGCTAGAAAGACACAGAGTAGCTTTTAAAAGCTTTTCTCTATCTAGAAAGTCACAAATACTTGGTTTGATTCACACTAATGTTTACATAATGCAAAGTAGATCAATAAAAAGTGCACTTTATTTTGTGACTTTTGTGACTCTTATTGATGATTGTTCTAGAAAAGCGTGGGCTTTTATTTTGAAATCTAAAGACCAGGTGTTTGATACGTTTAAGTTCTTCCATACTTATGTTGAGAGAGGGGCATGAAGAAAATTAAAATGTGTGAGGGCAAATAATGGTGGTGAATACATGACCATTTGAGCAGTACTGTAGATCCCATGGAGTCAGACTTGAGAAGATTGTACAAAAAACCCCTCAACAGAATGTTGTTATAGAAAAGATGAATAGAACAATTAAAGAGAGGGTGAGGTGTATGCATTCTGCTGCCAAGCTTCTTAAATCTTTTTGGTAGAGGCTATGCGTACTGTAGTTAACTTGATTAACCTTTCTCCATCAGCTTCATTAGATGGCGATGTACCTGAGAGAGTTTGGATCAGGAAACATGTTTCTTATAAACACTTAAGAGTGTTTGGTTCCAGAGCATATGTTCACATTCGTAAGTATATATGAAAGATTGAAGCTTAATGATAAAGTGAAGGAATGCATTTTCTTAGGCTATGGACATGAAGAATTTGGTTAAAGATTATCTAATGGCAAGTGATGAGTCTTAGTAGAGATATTGTGTTCTTTGAAGATCAGATAATTGGTAATGTAGAGAAAAGTTATGAGTCTTAGTCATCTTTAGAGATTCTTATTATTCCAACTTCAGTTTCTTCATCTGTAGTTTATGATGATTATGAGGGAGCTAAAGAGATGGTCCAGTAGAACTAGTTGAGCAAGCACCTCAAGAACCACCTGCACCACTAGTTGAGCCATAATTGAGAAGATCCATGAGAAAACGGCGACCTTCCACTAGATATCCTCCACATAAGTATATGATGCTTACAGATAGAGGAGAGCAGAATGTTTTAAAGAAGTTATATCTCATCAACATAAAAATGAATGGGTTAAAGCCATGCAAAAAGAGATGAAATCCTTGAACGAGAACCACACTTATGACTTAATAAAGCTTTCTAAAAGAAAGAGGGCACTGAAGAACAAATGAGTTTATAGGTTGAAGAATAAAAATAACTCAAAACAGTAGTACAAAGCTAGATTGGTTGTAAAGGGTTTCGGTCAGAAGAAATGTGTTAATTTTGAAGAAATATTTTCTCCTGTGATGAAGATGTTTTCTATCTAAGTTGTTCTAGGATTAACAGCTAGTTTGAATTTGGAGATTGAACAGCTTGATGTAAAGACAGCTTTCTTACACGGTGACTTAGAGGAGAAAATATAAATGGAGCAACTTGAAGGTTTCAGTGTCAAAAGTAAAGAAGAACTTGTATGCAAGTTGAACAAAAGTTTGTATAGGCTGAAATAGGCACCAAGACAATGGTACAAAAAGTTTGATTCCTTTACAGAGAATCACGGTTTCAGCAAGACTACGTCTGATCATTGTGTTTTTGTGAAGAAGTTTGGTGATAATGATTTTATTATTCTTTTACTTTATGTGGATGACATGTTGATTTTTGGCCATGATGCTAGTAAGGTTGATAATCTGAAGAGTGAGCTTAGCAAGTTTTTTGCAATGAAGGACTGGGGACTGATGAAAAAAATTTTTGGTATGAAGATTTCTAGAGATAAAAAATCTGGGAAGTTATGATTATCTCAAGAAGTATATATTGAAAAGGTTCTTGAAAGATTTAACATGAGCAAGGAAAAATCTATTTGTTCTCCACTTACAAGCCATTTCAAGCTTAATTATGAGTTTTGTCCTACAAGTGAGAAAGAGAAGTAAGAGAAGAGAGGAGTTCCTTATGCTTCAGCGGTTGGTAGTGTGATGTACGCCATGGTTTGTACAAGGCCAGATATTGCTCATGCAATTGGTGTAGTCATTCAGTTTCTCTCTAATCCGAGCAAAGAACACTAGACAACAGTAAAGTAGATTCTCATATATCTCTGAGGCACTTCTTAGGAATGTTTATGTTTTGGTGATGACAAACCTACATTATAAGTATACACAGATGCAGATATGATAGGAAATGTTGATTTTAGAAAATCACTATCAAGATATTTCCTCATGTTTGCAGGGGGAGGAGTCTCATGGCAATCCAAACTCTAGTAGTGTGTTGCTTTGTCTACCATTGAAGCAGAGTATATCGCAATCATTAAAGGTTGTAAAGAAACCTTGTGAATGAAGAATTTTTTATAAGAGCTTGGTGTGAAACAAGACAATTTTATTATGCACTACAATAGTCAGAGTGCCATTCACTTGGCAAAGAATTCGATATATCATTTAAAATCCAAGTATATTGATGTGAGATATCATTGAATACGAGACATGCTTGAGAAAAAATAGTTACAGCTTGAAAAGATATACACAATGGAGAATGGGTGAGATATGGTGACAAAGTCATTGCCCAATGAGAAACTGAAAAGCTGTATACAGAAAGTGGGCTTGGTGGTACCCCCTATATGATCTAGAGGGGAAGATTTGTTGGGTCCATCTCATTTGGGGCCCAAGCCTAAAGCTTTCTAAGTTTGGGTAGTTAAACGATTAAAGAAAACTTGAAGGGGCTAGATGAAAATTTCCATTAAAATTAGGTTTTGAAAACACTAAATAAAGAAGAATAATTAAGGAAAAAGAAGAAAAAAGATGAGAGAGGGAGAGAAAGACAGTGGCTATTTTTGGTTTTTGGGGCAAGGATTTTCAATCTTTGATTGGACGATCGAAAGACGATTTTAACTCCGTTTTCTCCCAAATTTTAAGGGTATGTTTTTGGCATCGCCCTCTACTATCTTACTGGTCTTGATTTTTATTTTATCTTCTCGTTGGCTGTTATTTGGGATACACACTTATTAAAGAGATAGATATTAAGCTGTTACTATAAGTCAAGAATATTAAGATTCTTGATGTTATTAACCTCTAGTATTATCTAGAAAAGATTTTGTACTGTAATCTCATTAATATAGTAGAAGATTATATTAGACTACGGTCCT
The DNA here is from genome assembly GCA_030449075.1 of Murraya paniculata. Classification (NCBI taxonomy): domain Eukaryota; kingdom Viridiplantae; phylum Streptophyta; class Magnoliopsida; order Sapindales; family Rutaceae; genus Murraya; species Murraya paniculata. The sequence continues at coordinate 761,363 of JAEVFN010000051.1, read as the reverse complement.
ATGGTCTTTTCTGTTTTGTATTTTCTTTGTAAAAATCTATGTCTCTTGTGATTGATTTATTATTTTGAATTTTGTTGGTTTATTTTTCTGCTTATTTATTTGTGATACATATCCTGTTTTAATCACACAAAGAGGAAAAAAAGTTTGTTTTCGTTTAATTTGTAACTACTTGTGTAAATTCTTTCCCAATAGATAATAATAATAATAATAATAATAATAATAATAATAATAATAATAAGATATTGATTGGGGAAAAAAAGTTGATGAACTTCCATCAAGCATCATTTTATGATCCCCTCGGCTCCTTTATTTTGTAGAATTTAAGTAAATTGCCTAATTATCGCCATTACTCTGCTCACCTGTCTTAACCTTTTTTTCTCTTTCCCTTTTTCTCTCTTGTTTTCTCTCTTTATATAAATTGTTTGTTTCTTGTGCCAAGAATTCTCTTTCTCTGCGGTTTCTTCTTCTCGCAGGAAAGTGGTGCTCTAACTATGACTATGCTATTTAAATCATTATTTCTAAAAAAATATATTAATTAAAAAAATGATGTTTTTAATGTTACAAAAAATTTGAAAATTATTTATTTATTTAATTAAGGCTGAGTTTGGGAGTGTGGTGCTATACTAGCCAAACTGTAAGTAAAAGATTTCTTGTTTTTGATAGATGTAATCTTTATTAATTTGGAGCTTGGTTGCCATAATCCAGCACTCTCAAACGTAATCTAAATCATTATTAGTATTTTTCTTTGTACATAACGTATAAAATGGTATCATTAAATTTGTATCTTGCAATAAAGTACTGCTATTATGATAAGAATGCGCCCGCGTTGTGCACACACACACACACACATGATCCGCCTCCTTAAAAATGCTCTTAATTCTATCATTGGATTTGAGTTAAAACAATAGATTAGATTTATTGAAATTAAATATTCAATAATTTTTAATATTTTCTCTCTCTTTGTGGACCCACCTAAATTTTTCTCCGTTTTATATTTTCTCTCTCCTTTTGCACGCGTTCTCTCTCTCCCCTCTCTTCTCTTCTCTTGTTTTGTTTGCTTTTTTTCCTTTCCTCAACCAAAAATTTATAAGTGATGATACAGCCACAAACTCTTGTACAAACTAAATTTATACAAACTGATTTGACATTAATTCATTGGTTGAAAGAAAGTATAAAAAAATAAAAACAAATCATGTTAACTAAGTGATATTTAATTTAACCAATTAAATTATGTCACATCAGTTTGTACAAAATAATTTTGTACAAGAATTTATGGCTATATTATTACTCAAAATTTATTTACTCTCTCCAAAATCCCACAACTCTATTACCATGTACTAATTAGTTGCTTATATTTATGCTTATATATTATTATTATTATTATTATTATTATTATTATTATTATTATTATTATTATATTTTTTAGTCAGGACATAGAAAAGGACCTTGGTTTGACCTAGGAAAAGTTAACTCGTATAGTATTGTTTCTTGGGAGTGATTATACTGAAGGGATTAGGTAATGAAGGGATTAGGTAATTAACTGTGACAATTTTCGGGTTCATATTTGGAATTTATGTTAGTGCAATGTAGTCTTGTACAATTTGGATTTTATAGAAGTTTCTTTTTTTGTTTAAATTTGTTTTGTATTATTCTTTAAAATTAAAAAAAAAATTCATTGAGATAAGCTTAATAGATGAAACAAAGATTTAATGTTTAGAAAATTAGATCCGTCAATCATGAAGTAATGACTTAATCAAGTTTGGGTGTCGTCTAATAGAGTTGGTGAAATCTTTCATGTCGAAAATAAGGTGTATGAAATTCGTATCCTACTCACATAAATGAGGAGAGAATTGGACTGTTGTTAGACCAAATAATAATAACTAAAAAAAAAGTCAAACGTTAACGTTTTGAGTAACTTTTAAAAATATAATGACTAATTTGATAATTAACCCAAATAAAAAATACAAAGACTAACTTAATAATTAACTCAAATCCTAAGGCCTAAAGAGGGATTTACCCACGTTTAAATATGTATTTTCAGTTTTTACTTTCCTCAAACTAAAAGTTTGGAGAAGAAATAGTAGAAGAGATTTTCTCTTGAAGTTGGCAAAAGGTAATAGAATGAAAATTGAAATGACATTAAGATTTTTAGATTTTTGTTTGCTAAGAATAGGCAGTCTGGTTTAGTGACGTTTTAGTACGTTACCTGCTCTCGTTGTGGGCTTGGTGGTGTGTTGCTTGACCACGTACGATGTCACCGGTCCAATTTCAAGCGGGTATCAAAGCATCACACACACACACTCAATAATCATTAACATAAACAATACGCAACATAGTACTCATATTAATATTAAAATTTATCGATTTAATGTTTAGTAAGTGAGATTTGTCATTTCATTTTAAATATTTTATTCCTCATATCGCTTAATATGCCGAATATTAAATTTTCCTGGCGTTTTAAATATTTTGTTCAAAGAAAAATTCATCAAATACAATTATTAGATTTTCGAAAACACACAACTATTGGGCTTAATTGGTAAACGTTAAGGGTATGTGTATGGCCTTATTAACAATATGTTAGCTAATGAACAAATAACTAAAAAGAATAAAGAATGCACACAATATGTGCTAAAAAGTAACACGAAGTATTATTATTTATTGGTTCAAATACATCCCAAATAAAAGAGACGAAATTATTATTTCACCTATTCTAGACACAACCAACAAGAAGTTGATTACAACCAAATCCTAATAAGAAAAGCAATAAATTAAAGAGAAACATAATCAAGCTTTAGAGTCTGATGCAGCAGGCTTAGGTGGCAAACCCCAAGGGTAATGGAATGATGGCACGGGCCACTTGTAAGCTGGTAGAGGTGGGTGCGCAAATGGCCATGAGTTAGCCGGATGAGGTGGTTGTGCCCAAGGATATGGCCACCCACCGAAAAAGGGAAAGTGGCCGAACCATGATAAATCATGGCCATAGTTTGGATTTGTTGTTGCTACAGCTTCATAATTCGTACTAGCTAAGCCTTGATTGAAACAACAAACAATCAAAAACATTATGGTGAGTGCTTTTGCTGTGGCCATTGTTGCTTTGGGATGATACTAGAACTTCAATTTTTCAATTAATGACAGTCTTTGAATAGTTTCAATGGGATGCCATGACCAGCTTATATAGTGTATATGAGGTAAATTTTTGTTTTTTTTTTTTATGGAGATAAAATTATTGTTAGATATACATTATCACTACTTTGATTTCAAATTTTGAAGAGGCATGTGATATTCTTAAATCTGATTTGTATTTGTGGATAATTATCCTTGTCAAAACAAAAAGAAAAAAAAGAGTAAATGCTTGTTCAATTCTCATTTTTCATAATCTTATTAGTTTATTATTATTTTTAAATATTTAACTTTGAAAGAATTTTAAGATATATCAGAGATAATATAACCAATTAATATATGTATGATATATGTAGTTAAATTGTATATAACTAACACTTGCATCATATTTTTTCACAATAAATTCACACACGCCATAAACATTATTTATTCATTATATAACTGGCTTGGTGCCTTAGAATTATTTGTTAATTAATAAAAATATTTATAGCATTAATTTAATATTTACAAAATATACACAAATTTTAATTAATCAAATGTTATAGAGGCCAACCCTGCTGAACCCAAGGGGCTCAAAGAGAGTGCTAGGTGTACTTTAATGGTACAGGTCCGAGCCCATACCGCTGATAAGAATCTTATGAATCAAATACAGATTCTGAAGATTGCAATAGGAATCAAAAGAAGATCTTGTTAGTAAACAAGTTTATTGTGGGATGCTAATATCGTAAGATTAAAATTTTCCTTTTATTCTCTTTTATAAATTTAAGTATTGTTTCATCTGAATATTTTTTGGGCCGAACCCTTTTTTTGCTATAGAAGACCTAATGGAGCCTAGCCCAGTGTAGGCCTGCACACTCAAAGCTTGATCCCTGGCCTTTATACACTTGGCTTTTCGACCAACCTTACACGCTAGATTTCTCAACTAGTAAACAACCAATCCTCATAAGTTGTATTAATAATCGTGAGATTATTTAAATTTAAATTTAATATATTAAGTACTTATTACACACACAAAGTTTGAGATACTTGATTGAAAATTTTCTAATGAATTTTACATTTCACCACATATATTTTTTTATTCTTCACTACATATATTTTTTTATTCTTGATGGTCAACAGAGTAAACAAATTGTTTGGAATGGGGGTCACATATATATAATTAACCATATGAAAAATACATTATCACTGTGGATATATCAAAGGCTCCTTGTAACTTCTGGACAGACGATCAATGGTTTTAGGCTAGGAGTATGTTTGTTAAATATCAACAGGATACAAATGGATTCTATCTGACCATGCATTACTTTCTTTCGGATCAAGATTGGAAACACATTTCCAAACTGCACTATTAACTTTGAGTCCACTTCCAAATGCAATTTGCCAAACTCTGTCTCCCTTCTTAACCTTACCCTTTGCCTCAAGGTAACAAAGCTCATACCAATATGACGAAGATGATGTGTTGCCAAATCTATAAACTGTCATCCTTGAAGCTTCCCCATCTTCTTTACTCAGCTTCAGATTTTCCTCCACAGAAGCAATTATAGCCCTTCCACCAGCATGTATACAAAAATGTTGGAAAGCTTTCTTAAAATTTGGCACATAAGTTTTAGATTTCTTGAGCTGCTTGGAGTATGGCAATACATGGGGAGCTAATCGTGATATATTGATCCTCAAAGCCCCGGTTGCAACTGGTAAAAGTGACCTTGATATTGAAACGCCTATGTTTCCATCTTTATCTTGCTGCTGAAAGACAGCGGAGTATGCTTGATCATCGTACCCCATGTGGGTTCGAACGAGATGCTTGAGTTTGTACTTAGCAATATGCTTATCTTGCTGCCTGTTTGATAATAGAATAGCAGCTACCCCCATGCGAAATATTGTATTGGAAATTAGCAAGGACTTAGTGCTGCCTCTGTAACCATTGGGAGATATCGCTTCCATGCTAAGGACTAAAGCCAATGAGTTCTTGTGAACTTCGAGAAGATCTTTCATCAAACTTATAGGCAAAATTCCAGCACTGCATCCCATTCCACTTAGGTTTATGCTTTTAATGTTGGTTCTGAATCCAAATTTGTTTATGATCATGCTTCATATTGATGGTCTGGGACAGAAAAGGCTACAATTCGTTACAAGAATGTCAATGCTTTTATGGTTTATGTTATGTTTGGAGAGGAGATCTTTGACAATTGTGCAGAGAAGTTCTTCAGTTTCTTCCCCATGTGCATCGTCTCAAGGAAACATTAGGTTTCATCTCATGCAAGTTAAGTGGTATGCAGGATTCATCACCAATGCCTGATTTTTCCAAAACTTTCTCTTGAAAATCTAGGCTCTCTTTGTCAAACACATTACTTGTGGCAAAATTTCAACGAAATGAGAGAATGGGACTCGTAAGCTATCAGCAGGATGGTAACAGGTAAAATCAACAACGTAGACGCCATTGAAGCTGAAAGAATAGTACAAGAATATCAATATCAAAGCACATGGAACAAAGAAATGGAAGACAGAAATGGAGGTTTCTCCAATGGTAGTTAAATTTGAAAGGGAAAAAATTGTAAATAGAAATGTCACCATCTTCAAAAGCATGATATGACTTTTGGGAATTCGCCTTTGATGATACGATTTTGTCCATTAGAATATACATTTATATATGAGCATTGTAGTTAAAATGTTTTACGTTCTTGTTAAACAAAAGGTCGCATGAACAGTAGCCAATTTTTGGCTATAAAGGGAGGATGCTCCTCTCACTACAAGAAAAATGAACTACCATGACAGAATTTTTGTGATAGATATTAAAAAATTAGTCATTTATCACAAGAATATGATAGACACATGATAGAATTTTCATACATCATAAAGGTATGACAGATTTGTGATAGAGATTTTATATATCATATAAACATGATAGCATATTAATGTTTAATGAAACGGTGAGTTTAGGATGGATCAATTTGGGCATGAAACGGCACCGGTGAGTTTAGGATGGATCAATTTGGGCATGAAACGGCACCGTGTGTTGATTTTTCATAATTTAAAAAATTTTCAAAATAAAAATATTTATTTAACTTTTAAACATTGTCGTTTAACTATAGACTTTAAACTACAAGAAAATTCTAAGTGTTAGTGAACACTTTAGCTGGTTTGACTTCATCACTCCATTGACAAGGGCTGAGAAACCTAAGCATCGAATCCCCTGAATATCCAGAATTAACGATAGACTTTAAAGTACAAATTGGTTTTGAAATCCATTGCATGGAAACCAAAATCATCGTATATGCTATTGAAGCAGCCACTTCATTATAAATTTTTAGGCACAAAATCACCATATATGCTCATTGTTGCACCTTCGAACAACACGTTTGCTATTGAAGCCGTCGCTGTCACTACTTCTTTGCATTGTTCAATTGGTGGTGGCGAAGCCATCCTTGTAATTGCTGAATCCAAGGTTTGACATCAATTAGCTTTTTTATTTTTTATTTTAAATAACTTAATTGGGCATTATAAAATTAATTTTTTGTTTTGTTGTTATCTCCCTTAGTGTTCATAATTTATGCCCTTTTTTTGGGATTTCTATCATGAATGGTTTATCATTATTATTTATTTTTTAATTCTTGTTTGTTTCTTTCGTTTTATTTTTTATTTTTTTAATTCAAGAAGCTTATACTTTGTCTTGTTATTAAATCTAGAAATTGCTTAGTCATTTAATTTAGTATGTCCTCTTTTTAATTTTTTTTTGTTATGAATTGCAGGATTTCATTGCTCTGTTCCCTTTCGAATTCGATTTCTAACATCAAGTTTGTTCAATTCTTTACTGCCCTTTTTGTTCAATGTTTAAAAAATGCTTGCTGTCAATGGTTTGTCTGAATGTTGTTATATTCTGTAACTTTTCAGTCAAAGCTTGCATGTGTGTGAACTAATTTTGCTTGATGATATAGCACTTTTCATTGACTAGTGTTTTTTATTAGGATGGATCTGAAACTGTGGTCCAATGGGGTTGACATTTTTTAATGACTGTGAGCTAGATTTGGTATTTGTTAATATTTTCTAGTGTATGTTATTGAGTTGAAAAGTGAGGCCCCTTTTTCAATTGTCCTTTTCATGTTTGAAAGAAATGGTACCATGTGGGGGCAAGTGTGGTCATGTGGACCAAGGAATGTTTAGTTGCTTATATATAGTCTTGTGGTCCATTAAATGCTGGATTGTTAGAATTTTTTAAAATAAATGTTAAATGTATGTGGGCCAAGTTTTTTAGGATATTATTAGTTGGGTATTGTTAGTTGGTGGTTTTGGTAAACGACGACTGCATGTTAGTGAAGTTATATTTGTTGCACATGATGACAAGTTTTTGTTTTAAATTTATTTATTTCATTAAATTTATAAACTGAATATTAATAATGTTTTGTTGCTTAATTTATTGATAATGGAAACCGTTTATCATTTCTGCCCATTAATACATTATGTTGAAATTTGTCTCAATTATATGTCAGTTACTAAACAAAAAATGGATAAATCTTGGCTTAAATATGATAGATTATCCAATGAGTAAGAGGCTGGTGTGAAAAAATTTATTAAAAATGCAGTTGAAGGTAATCAAGAAATTAGTGTTGTTAGGTGTCCATGTGATAAATATCATAATTTAGCATTTCATAGTCCCAAAGAAGTGAAAGACCATTTAATTATATGGTGGGTTTTGATATGTCATACAAAACGTGGGTATGGGGAAGATGTCCCCAACAAATCTCCTGACAACATAGGTCACCAAAATGACAATAGATATATGGATTATGATGGTGGTAACACTGTTGAAATGGTTCAAGATGCTTTTAAGGCTTGTAATAGCAATCTTAAAGCATTCAAAAAACTATTAGAAGATTTTGAGAAGCCTTTGTACCCTAAATAAAAAAAAATTACCAAGTTATCAACTTTAGTTGAATTGTACAATATAAAGGGCAGATATGGGTGGTCTGATAGTAGCTTTTCAGATTTGTTGAGTGCTCTTTCTGACATGTTACCGAAAGGAATGAGTTGCCCATGGCGATGTATGAGGTCAAAAAGACAATGTGTGCTTTAGGCTTGGAGTATGTTAAAATTTATGCTTGTCCAAATGATTGTATACTCTATAAAAAGGAGTATGAAAGCCTTTCTAATTGTCCTACATGCGGTGAATCTAGGTTGAAGAAGAATGATGGTAGTGTTGCTGCTTATAGGAAAGGGGTTCCAGTAAAAGTGTTATGGTATTTCCCTCCTATCCTAGATTTAGGCAAATGTTTCAGTCCTCACAAACTGCCAAAGACTTGACTTGGCATGTAAATGGGAGGGAATTAGATGGTAAACTTCGACATCTAGCTGACTCACATGCATGGAAGTTAGTTGATGAAAAATGGCCTACCTTTGCATTAGAGCCTAGAAATCTGCGTCTTGCCCTATCAGCTGATGGCATTAATCCTTATAGCTATCTTAGTAGTACGTATAGTTGCTGGCCGATTATTCTTCTAACATACAATCTTCCTCCTTAGTTTTGTATGAAACGAAAATTTATGATGTTATCCTTATTAATTTCTGGTCCACAACAACCCAGTAATGATATCGATGTGTACTTGGCACCACTAATAGAGGACTTGTAAACTCTATGGAATGTTGGTCTGGAAGTATATGATGCCTACAAAAAGGAGTTCTTCAACTTAGGGATTGTGTTATTGTGGACTACAAATGCCTTTCCTACTTATGAAGATTTGGCGGGTTGTACGGTCAAGGGTTATTATGCTTGTCCTTATTTCGGTGAAGATATGCCAAAATGTAAACTTAAACATAGTAACAAAAATGCTTATATTGGCCATCGTCGTTGGCTTCCTTATGATCATCTCTTGCGAACTCAAAAGCAACCCTTTAATAATAAACATGAAAGAGAGCTTCCTCCAAAACCATTGAACGGCGAGGCCATTTTTTGAAAGGTAAAGAGTATTGAAAACAAATGGGGTAAAGTGAAAGAAAAAAAGCACAAAAATAGAGGCGAGGAAAAGGCTGATGATGATGATCATGTTTGGTGGAAAAAAAATCAATATTCTTTAAGTTAGAGTGTTGGAAGTACTTGCTTGTTCGTCACCAGTTAGATGTTATGCACGTTGAAAAAAATGTTTGTGAGAGCATCTACAGAACATTACTGAATATACCGAGAAAGACTAAAGATGGCATTAAATCAAGGTGGGATCTAAAAGCTTTGAAGATTAGGAAGAAATTGGCACCTGATGTTAAAGAAAACAATCGTACTTTTTTGCCTCCAGCTTGTTACACCTTGACCAAAGAAGAAAAGAAAAGGTTTTGCGAAGCATTAAAAAGTATAAAGGTTCCTATAGGTTATTCTTCAAATATTAATAACCTAATCTCAATGAAAGACTTAAAACTTTAGGGTTTAAAGTCTCATGACTGTCATGTTCTCATGCAACAACTTTAACCATTGCTCTAAGGTCTATCTTGTTTGATCATGTTAAATATGCCATTATTAGATTGTGCTTCTTCTTTAATTCCTTATGCAGTACGGCTGTTGATGTGACCAAACTTGACCTAATGGAAGAAGACATTGTGCTTACCTTATGCTTGCTTGAAAAATGCTTTCCACCATCCTTTTTTCACATAATGATCCATTTAACTATTCATTTAGTAAATGAAATTAGACTATGTGGGCCAATATACCTAAGATGGATGTACCTATTTGAGAGAAACATGAAAGGCCTAAAGGCTTATGTGTGAAACCGTAATAACCCTGAGGGATGCATAACGGAGAGCTACATTGCCGAAGAGGCTCTGGAATTTTGTGCAGAATATATTTCAAATATGCATACAATTGGGCTTCCTCCTGGACATGTTGAAACCTCTTCAATTGTAAACCTTTGCCTGGTGGAAAATTTGAGCAAGTTGATCATTCTTTAATTCATCAAGCACACCTATACATGTTGCAAAACACAGAAGAAGTTCAACCATTCATTAGGTTTGTTAATGTTTTACTTTTAATTTGTTCCTTTAGTGAATTATTTTTAAAGAATTTAAATAGTACCTTAATATGTATATGTCAAATATGCAGTGAGCACATTCAATGGTTAAAGGGTCATCATTCACAGAAAGCTAAGAATGAAAGGTGGTTGAGCAATGAGCACAACCGACCTTTGCAACTTGGCTTAATAAGAAGGTTAATAATATATATATATATATATATATATATATATATATATATATATATATATATATATATATATATTAGTAAATCTATTACTATGTTTATATAATTATTCATTCATTAAGGTCATTATTATGTAGGTGTATGAGATGATAGATGATGATGAACATATCTCAACCACCTTGAGGTGATTGTCCTTTTGTAGTTAAGCATCCAGGATATGACATCAATGGATATCGTTTCCATACTTGAGAACGAGACGAAGAACGAGTTCATCAAAATAGTGGAGTTAGTCTTATTGCAACAACTTTGCAAGTAGCAATTGCGAAGGACAAAAATCCTATCCTTGGTGACATGTCTTACTTTGGAGTTATTAACGAAATATGGACCTTGACTACCATATGTTTAGAATCCCTTTGTTCAAGTGTGACTGGGTTCAGAATAATGGGGGTGTCAAAAGTGATGAATTTGGCTTCATTTTAGTGGACTTAAATCGCTTGGGTCATAAATCTGATCCATTTATATTGGCTAATCAAGCAACGCAGGTCTTTTATCCCACTAATCAATTCGATAAAAGATGGTCAGTTGTATGTCATATGCATCGTAGAGGAGTTTCAAAAAAAGACAAGTGCCGAGGATATAGATATTATGATAGAATACAATCATTTCACCAATGGGTTACCAAATATTGAAAATTTAAACAATGAGGACAGATATGCAAGAGATGGCAAGCATGGCATTTGGATTGATGCTTGAAAAAGCAATTGACATTCACTATTTGTTTGTGTAATAATAATTTTGTGTTACATTATCTTTTATTGTTATATGTTCCTTGTATTGACTTTGGATGATTGTTTTTCATTATTTATACTTTATATAATGTTCTAATACTAAACATTGATTTATTGCAGGAGTGCCGTTATGGATAAAGGAAAAGGACTTGCTGATGAACACTCTAACGAGGAAAGTACCGATTATTCAAGTAATGAAGAGGTTCTTAATAAAGTTAATTCAAGTAACGAGGAGGTTCCTTATGAGTTTCCTAATTCTGAGGATGAAAATGATGTTCCAAAGAGTAGTTCCACTATGAGAGGACCAACTAAAAACTCTGGTAGGATGAGAATGAGTGGCGGGACTTGTAGTTACTCCTGATTTAAAGAGTCATTTGTGGGAGTTCATCAAGGTAAAATGATTATATATTTTTATATATCAAAATCGAATAATGTATATGTTAAACTATTTGATTATTACGCTATGTATGTCGCAGGAATATTTTGTTGTTCATCCAAATAGTAAGAAGCAAGTTTTTCAAGCACTTGGTAGTGCATTCAGAAACTTTAAGTACTTGCTTACCAGAAAGTATATCTTGCCACATAAGCACAATCGTAAAAGGTTGAGGAGGCCACCTTTTCAGTATAGTCATATTCCTCAAAATGTTTGGGATAGATTTGTGAATTCTAGATTATTCACTGAGTTTGAGGTGAATACTTTTAAATGTTAAACAATAAGGCATATTATAAACCATCTTTAAATCTAATTAAGGATTATTTTACGCAGAGCATTACGTGTCAACAGCAAAATAAGAGAGCTAAGAACAAGTGGAACCATTGCTTAAGTAGAAAAGGATATGCTGGATTGCTTGATGAAATTGTAAGTAATATGATACTAACTTGACCATTCTTGTATAGCTATTGGTATAGAGATAGTTGGTTTGATGATGATAAATCAGTAACCCTTTTGGAAACTGGACTTGTCGAAACTGAAATTGGCAGGAGTGTAGCCTGGAAGTGTGCTCGGAAGATAAAAAACGGTGAATATGACCTTGATGTTCAATCAGTAGTAAAAAAAATTGTAAGTAATAGCAAGTCTTTTTTCAATTAGATTCTGTTGGAAAGAATTTGATATTCATCAATATGATTATTATACTATTAGGATGCACTGAAGGAGAAAGCTAAAAGAGGAGAATTTAAGGCTGATGCAAGAAATGATATTCTTGCGCGTTCAATTGGAAGGCTTGCCACTTCTGGACATATGCAGGGTGTTGGAAAATTTATATCGCTTAAGATGTACTTTGACACTCCAAGCAATTCATTTCAGATGCGACAAGAGGGATTGAACATATTAGAGAGGTTAGATAAGCAAAAAGCAGAGTTGAGTGATCTGAAGAAGGAGATTAAAAAGCAACCCCGTCATTCAGATGTTGGAAGCTCAAACTTTCCATTAGATGAGCAAACAATTGAAGATGAAGATGAAGATGAAGAAATGGGCGCTCATAATGAGGACAAGGTATGATACAGATTGTTGTGCACATTAAAGTTTAAAAAATGAGTTAAATATTTGATTTTAGACAATTTTAGCCTTAATTGAGACCTAATTACAATATTTTATTTATTTATTTTTAGGCTTGTCCGTCACTTGGCATGACAAAGAATGGATCACCTGCAAAGAAGAAGCATGACACACTGACAAAGAAAAGGCAATCACCAAGGAAGAAGAAAGAATCACCAAAGAAGCAAGTGATTGTTGGTTGTCCTAGAGACAAATCAAGTAGTCGAAAGAAAAGGCATTCACCAAGAAAGAACAAGGAATCACCAAAGAAGGAAGTGACTATTGATTGTCCTAGAGACAGACCAGGTAGTCCAAAGAAAAGGCAATCACAAAGAAAGAACAAGGAATCACCAAAGAAGCCTCTCAAGAAACCAAGAAAGATTTTTGATTGACCAAGAGATAATCCATGCAGCCCAAAGAAGAAGAAATCACCAAACACGCCTCAAGCGAAGCCGTTGAAAAAACCAACTGTGAGGGATACTGCCATAGAATCACTGCCAAAAATAAGAACAAGGAATTATCACATTGTGTATATGAATCGAGTTCCTGGGCTTGTAATATTCCGGAATCTTTGTAAAAAAAACTTGCCTGAAATGGGTTATTACGTACCTTATCAGTTGGATGAAGAGATATATAAGCATCCAACTAAAGCACATATTGGTCTTGATGAATGTCAATCATTGATTTGGATGAAAGAGCTAGGAGCAAATCATATGCACGTATATATTGCATAAGTCTGCAAAATTATAATTACTATTACTTGTTTATTTTGATTTTTAAGTAATTTTTGCTTCCTTTCTCTTTTTTTTTTTTTGGTGATCTTATTTGTTGGCAACATTGTCACTATTTCATCATATTAATTGCATAGGATGTTGCCTGCACACACGGCGAGTGATATAGTGGGCAGACCTTTTGGGTTCATACACACAGGACTCGTATCATCAGCCCATGATAAAGATGCCTTTGCTACAAGGGTAAAAAGAGCACAATTTATTGCTGAACGGTTGAACAAACCAAACAAAGGGAAAATTATTTTCATGCCATATAACCCTGGGTCCAGTTCTCTTTACTTTCTATTGATGATCATCTAATAAAATTGATTCATAATTTCAATTTCTTTGTGTCACAGTTTCCAATGGGTGTTGTTGTAATTGATATGACAACAAAGCAAGCATTTTATTGGGATTCTAGGAACAGCAATTTGGGTGATGACAGTGACCTTAAGGACATAGTTACCAAATATGTTAATATTGTATTTCTAATATAATTTTATATATTATTTTTATTTACTAACTGCATGTATTGTAATACAGTGGGATTTCAATGCATGTTGCAATGACCGGTAATAAAAGGGTGAAACCGCAGATCACAAAAGTTTTGGTAACAATCATGACTTGTTAATATTTAATCACTTGAAATAATTCATGTGCATATGTAGTAATGATTATTCTATTGATGATATAGTCCCCAAATCAACCAGGGAGTACTGAATGTGGATACTATGTGCTGAGGTTTATGAAAGACATAATTGCAAACCCGAGTTTACTTCTCCATGATGTAAGTACACATTCTTTCAGATGCATTTCAAGATTACTTCACTTAGTACCTTTAATTATATATAGTTTGCTTTAGTCTGACATGTGATTATCATTTGACAGTTTAAAGGGAACTGCAAATACTCTCAAAGTGAGCTTGATGAAGTTTGTCTCGAGTATGCTTCCTTTGTGTCTGAGCTGATAGTATTAGCAGTGGAGTTGATGATGTGTAGTTTTCTTAATTTATAATTATTGGTGGTATTATTGTAGTATTATGACTTTCTAAGTGGATTGAATCTGATAAATTCTTAATGGAATTTCAAATTCCTTAATGAAAATGATATTGTTTTGTTGCAAAACTAAGATGCTGATAAGCTTGATAATGTTTTGGATGATATATAGTGTTCTGATATTGTTGTAGAATGGTAATGATCTAGATGGTAGTGTTGTGATGGATTATTGTGATAACTTAATGGATGATGTTTTGATAATGTTATGGTTTTTCAAGTGATATTTTGATGATATTGTTGAGATAATTTGGATGCGTCGATTTTATACATATTTTGACTTATAAATTTCAATGGAATTTATAAAATTATAAAAGTAATTTCTAATTTAAAAATATTAAAAATTATTTTTACAATATTATTATTTGAAAAAAATTCTCGTCGTGACACCATATTAACATCATAAAGTTGTGACATATAATGACCCACCAAATTTAAAACTGAATTCATAATACACACCAAATTTTTTTTCAAATTAAAACAAATTTACCACCAAAATATTAAAACGACATCGCTTTTTTCGTGACATATGTGTAATAGATATAAACTGTCACAAGATCATGTGATAGATAAAACATTGTCATGGATTTATCACATGGGCTACAATGACTGATAGAAACTCTGTCGTAAGGGGGGTCGGATGACATATATTCTTTGTCATGGTAGCCCATTTTTCTAGTAGTGTCCTCATTTCAATATCCAATTTCTCCAATTCATTTTCTTTTCTTTAGAGAGAAATTGAGAGTTGAGACTGTTAGAGCTTTAAGCTCTTGATTTAGTGATTTGACAAATTGAGTGTATTGGGTTTCTGGGTAGTGAACAAAAATATTACAATACTTGTAATCCTTATTTCATTAGTAAAATATTTTTCTTCTATCTTTGCCTGTAAACGTAGGCTAAAAGCTGAACCACGTAATTTCTGGTGTCCTTTTTTTGTACTTGTTTTTCATTTTCATTTTAGTTGTGCCCTTGTTTTACCAATTAATTTACTAACAGTGGTATCACAGCTACTGGTTGTATTTTTTAGAGTCAGGGGTATTGTTCACACATGCAGTACTATTAAGTATACAGCACTGTTCACATATACGATTATTGTTCATGTGAAATAGCGGGAGCCAATTCTAGCAAAGGCAGTTTATGGTGAAAAGCAATGGTGGCAAAATACGAAATTGGAAAGTTCAACGAAAATAATTTCTTGTTGTGGAAAATGAAGATGGAAGCTATTTTGAGGAAGAATAATTGCTTGGCAGTAATTGGGGAAGGCCCATAGAGATAACTGATGATGCCAAGTGGAACGAGATGGGAAGCAATGCAATTGTTAATCTACACCTAGCACTTTCAGATGAGGTGTTATCTAGTGTGGCAGAGAAAAAGACAGTTAAGGAATATATGGGATATTCTCACAAAATTGTATGAGCCCAAGTTGCTGCACAACAAAATCTTCTTAAAAAAGAGGCTTTACACTCTCCGAACGACGGAAACCACATCGGTGACCGACCATATCAACACCTTGAAGACTCTATTTTCGCAACTCACAATGTTGGGTCATAAAATAGAGGAAAATGAACGCGCGGAGCTTTTACTTCAAAGTCTACCAGATTCATATAATCAACTCATTATCAATCTGACGAATAATAACCAAGCGGACAACCTAGTCTTCGATGATGTTGTAACTTCCATATTAAATGAGGAGAGCAAGTGGAGAAACAAGGAAGATAGACTAGCTAGTTCGCAGCAAGCGGAAGCCCTATCGATGACAAGAGGGAGGTCAATGGAACGTAGCTCTAGTGGGAGTCAAAATCATGGTAGATTAAAATCAAGAAATAAGAAAAATTCACATGCTACAACTATGGTAAGAAAGGGCATGCCAAGAAAGAGTGTTGGAACAACCAAAAGAGCAGAGATGGTAAAGCACCTGAGTTATCAAATGCTCAGGGGTGTGTAGCAAATACCTTAGATGATGGTGAAATACTCTACAATGAAGCATCAACTGCTGTAAAAGGTAGGAAACGGTTAGTTGATGTCTGGCTTATAGACTTAGGAGCAACATGGCATATGACCTCTTAGAGAGAATGGTTTCACAAATATGAACCTATCTTAGGAGGATCTGTATACATAGGTGATGATCATGCCTTGGAGATCGCTGGTATTGGTACTAATCAGATAAAAATGTTTGATGGTGTAGTTCGCACAATTGAGGAGGTATGACATGTCAAAGGCTTGAAAAAGAATCTATTATCTTTAGGACAAATAGATAGTCATAAGTGCAAAACTCATGTGGAAAATATGATCATGAAGATTGCTAGTGGCACGTTTGTATTGATGAAGGCAGAAAAGATCAGTGTTAATCTATTCATACTTAAAGTGGAAACACTGTAGGAAGCTGATGCATATATCGTGACAAATGGAGAAGAGTCGACAACAATATGCCATCTTAAACTTGGCCACATGTTAGAACAAGGTTTGAAAATGCTCTCTAAGCGAAAGTTGCTTCTAGGGCTCAAATCAGTGAACATATTATTTTGTGAGCATTGTGTTACAAGTAAGCAACATAGATTGAAGTTCAATAGATCTCACACCAGAAGTAAATACATTCTAGACTTAGTTCATTATGATGTTTGGAAATCACTATATATGTCCTTGGGAGGTGCAAAGTACATGGTAATTTTCATTGATGATTATTCCAGGAAATGTTTGGTGTATCCAATCAAGTAAAAGTCAGATGTGTTTCCAATATTCAAGGAATATAAAGCACGGGTAAAGCTTGAATCCAAGAAAAGGATTAAGCGCTTGAGGACAAATAATGGTGGGAATACACAGATAGCAAGTTTCTTGCATACTGTAAGCAAGAAGGTATTCAGAATCAGTTCACAGTCGCATACACCCCTCAGTAGAATGGAGAGGCAAAGTGGATGAACAAAACTCTTATAGAAAGAATAAAAGCTATGTTGAGGACTGCTAGTCTACCCAACTCATTCTGGGCAGAAGCAGCCAAAATTGCCTGTTATGTTGTTAATTGATCTTCATCAACAACAATTGAGTTAAAGAAACCGATGGAGATGTGGATTGGAAAGCCAGCTAATTACTCTCACCTACATACATTTGGATGTCGTGATGTACAATACCCAAGAAAGAACAAAGTTGGATCTAAAATCTAGAAAATGTATTTTCTTGGGGTATGTTGATGGAGTAAAGGGGTATCATTTGTAGGATCCCATTGCCCACAAGATTGTCATCAGCAGATATGTTGTCTTTGTAGAAGAGCAATTACAAAGAAAAGATGAGGATGATAGCATTGTGAAGGAAAAGTCAGAGACTGTATCAATATATGTAGAAAATAATCTAGAAAAGAAGATTCAGATTCTTCTTAAGCAGCATTAGAGCAAGAGGATCAAGTATCAATCGAGTCCGAGGCTCTAAAAGTTCATCGATCAACTTGTGAGAGATGACCGCCAGCGTGGCACTCAGAGTATGTTACAGAGATCAATGTTGCATACTGTTTTCTAGCAGAGGATGGAGAGCCATCAACTTTCCATGAAACTTTAAACAGTCCAGATATTACTTTGTAGATGACAGTAGTGCAAGAAGAAATTGAAGCTCTACACAAAAATAAGACATAGGAACTTATGCCACTACCACATCAAAGAAAAGCCATTGGTAACAAATGGGTCTACACGATTAAATGTGATAGCAGTGACGAGGTGGAGTACAATCGTGCAAGATTGGTGGTGAAATGATATGCTCAGAAAGAAGGTATTGTTCGCTATGATATGTACTAAACTAGCCATTACACAAGCAGTAGGAGCAGTTAGTCGATATATAGCGAATCCTAGTGAAGAGCATTGGAAAGTTGTGAAAAGGATTCTGAGATACATCAGAGGAACCTCGGATGT
Source organism: Murraya paniculata (assembly GCA_030449075.1). Lineage (NCBI taxonomy): Eukaryota > Viridiplantae > Streptophyta > Magnoliopsida > Sapindales > Rutaceae > Murraya > Murraya paniculata. The sequence continues at coordinate 743,032 of JAEVFN010000051.1, read as the reverse complement.
TACATTATGTTACGGAGGATCAAAGTTTACTATCAGAGGTTATGTGGATTCAGATTTTGCAAGAGACCTTGATAAAAGGAAATCCACTATTGGCTATATGTTTACACTTACAGAAAGAGCTATAAGCTACGTTTCAAAATTGTAGACTATTGTGGCTTTATCTACAACAAAAGTAGAATACAAGGCAACTACATAAGCTTGTAAGGAAGCTATTTGGATACAAAGGTTATTGGAGGAGCTCAGGCACAAATAAGAGAAAATTTATGTGTTTTGTGACAGTCAAAGTGCCTTGCACATTGCAAAGAATCTAGTCTTTCATTCTAGGACAAAGCACATAGGGGTATTGTATCACTTCTTTCGAGAAGTAGTGTAAGATGGAAATGTAGATTTGCAAATGATCCATACCAAGGAGAACCTAGCAGATGTTTTGACTAAGCCAATCAATACCGACAAGTTTGTATGAAGTAGATCCTCTTGTGCCCTAGCAGAGACATAAGTAACATGACAATGGCGAAGTAGAAATGATGGTGTGGAGATTAATTGGTTCTCAATATAATCTCCAAGTGGGAGAATGTCAATGTTGGCCAATGTCAACCATGGCAACACCGAATTCAGTGCTGCCAATGTCAATAATGAAAGTGAAAAAAAAAAAAAGGTGGCATGAACAGTAGTCAATTTTTTACTATAAAAGGAGGATGCTCCTCCTCATTTCAATATCCAATTTCTTCAATTCATTTTCTTTTCTTTAGAGGGAAGTTGAGAGTTGAGAATGTCAAAGCTTTAAACTCTTGATTTAGTTATTTTGAGAGATTGGATATATTGGATTTCTAGGTAGTGAGCCAAAATATTACAATATTTGTAATCCACATTTCATTAGTAAAGTATTTTCTTTCTATTTTCGCCCGTGGACGTAGGCTAAAAATCGAACCACTTTTGTGCTTGTTTTTCATTTTCTTTCCAATTGCATTTTAGCTGTGACCCTAATTTACCCATCAATTTACTAACATGATTGAGATCATGTTCAAGTTAATTGATTTTTCTTTCAGATTTTTTTTTTTATTATGGATGATAGGATTCTGCAGGGAAGTACAACCTTGTTTGTTCAATCACAAAATATGCGTTGAAAAACCACAGTCATTTTCTGACATTAAACTCTGGGTTAGAGTTGTGTATTGTGAAAAATGAATTCTGTGTAATATGTTTGTTTGCAAAAGAAAAAGAGGGCACTTGCTTCAGAATTTACACACACACACACACACACATATATAGTAAGAACATCCTCACTTTAACAAAGTACGGATGCCCTCGCTAGATAATGATTCTATATATCTTTAGAAATGTTCTAATTTAGGATTCTGGATTTATAAAAGTCCAAAAAAGCTATTATTCTATAAGATTTAATAGTACAATGTCTGTAAAAGTCATTAAGCCATGTGATTTAACAGTATAATGACATTATACAATTAAATTATATGCCCTAATATCTTTGTCAGACTTTAGTCCTAAACTAGATTAGTATTATATATATGATTTGGTACAATATTATCAAGAATGGTTTTAAAAAAAGAGTTATTTTTTGCTTTTATAATTCAAAAGGCCCAGTTTATATAAGAAAGACATGATCAACCACAATGAATTAGAAATTTTTCCACCCAATATTTGCATTCCTAAAATGGTGATTAATTTTACAATATTTGCATGTCATAAAGTGTCAAGATTGTCACAAGTTCCTGAGGATCATCATGTGATTCTTATGATCAATATCACTATTGTTCAATATCACCATAAATATCCCATATAGGTTGGAGAACGAATAATCTGTAAAGTACGTAATACAAGACTAGGGGAGGCTTAAAGTCCAAGCCCGATGAAAAATAAAATTTCCTTGTAGTCCCTATAAAATACCATTTGAATCCTTAATAAAATTTTAATTTATCTTCCAACGAGTTCTCTTCACACATGAAAAATAGGTGCTTATCCCAGTTTTTTTCTAGGGGTATATCATTTTATCCTACTAATTCACACATGAAAAATATTATAAAATCAGACCTAATACTTAAATGGATGTGTTAGAATTTATTTACTTGCTCATAAAAATATGTGATTAATTCATGGATGTTAGGCATAACATTTGAATGATTCATGTATGAGTAATTTTAGGTTCCTGTATTTTAGTTCCAACTAAAATGACTGCACCACACATCAAGTTAGTTTTGATCGTTTATTTTCCTATAGTGTTCATAATATTATGTTAGCCTTTTCAATTTTAATAAGAAAAATCTATCCCAGTCAATAATAAAAAGTTTTGACATCAAGCAAGAGTTTTTAATAAATGCTAAAAATATTAAACAAAAACACTGATAATTCCCTAGAAATAAGTAAAGAGAATTATTGAAACTCACCCATTGTTGGTTGAAATTACACATTTCCCCGTTTCAAAATTCTTCAAATACCCTTACCGTTAGAAAAGCTATTAATGAACTTTCAAATTTTTTGGTGTCTTTTACTATTTTATCCCTAGAATTTTTTGTTGATCAATGTTAGATTTGTTAACATTAGGGTAAAAAAGTAAAAGAAAAGGGCTACAATAATTTACCTACCTTTCCCCATTGATCGGAGTATATGAGTTTGGAAACGTGAAGAGGAAAACAATTAATTTACTAGAACTATAAGGGAGTTTTAATAATTTTTCCTCCGAAGTATTTCAAATTCGTAATTAGTTAGGGTGGTGATATTTCTCTTCCTCTCTTTTTGTAATGGCACCCCATTTAGTTAATTTTTTTAAAGTTATAATTTTGTCCTTAAATTTGATTGATTGAATAATAACTCATAAACTAGATAAATATCTAATTCTTAATAAATAAAATATCATAATCTTTTAATTTGTAATATTTTACATTGCCAAAAAAAAAAATAAATTATTTTTTTTGTACGAAATTATACAAACACGTGTAAAATCTCTATAACGTTTAAAATATTATCCTTTATTCTACATTATTTCAAAAAGAATTCTATAATATATGATCATTATTATGAATAAGATAATAATAAATCTATTTCTAAGATACCTTGTCTTAATAGTTAATTATGATATGTAGTATGTTAATAGATAAATAATCAAAATTAGAATTTTGAATATTTATTCTAAACAGATAAGTATTGAGTCATGCTAGGGATCCAATATTCCAACAACAATTACACGAGTGATGCAAGAGGTCATGGAAGAGGCCACTCAAACTCGAGGTACAAAAAATCTCAAGTCCAATGTTGCAATTGTCAAAAGTTTGGCCACTATGCTTTTGAATGTAAGACTCCCAATAATAAAGTTGAAGAGAAGACCAAAGAGAATGGAATAGTACTACTAGCATACCAGGACAATTATGGAGGAAAAAACATGTGCATGGAGCTAGATGAATCATTGAACAACAATGTATTATTCAGAGATGATTCCAAAGTACCACTAAATGAGAGAGGTAAAATTCTTATCCGTTTAAAAGATAGAAGGCATCAATTTATTTCAAATGTTTACTATGTGCCCAATATGAAAAGCAACATCTACAGTTTAGGTCAACTCTTAGAAAAAAGCCATGATATTCACATGAAAGATTATAGTCTTTTTATAAGAGATGACAAAGGAACTTAATCACGAAGGTGCAAAGGTCGAAAAATAGAATGTTCTCTTTGAATATTCCAAATGACATTGAAAAGTGTTTAAAGACTTGTTACAAGGATACATTATGGTTTTGACATCTTCGATTTCGGTATCTCAACTTTGGAGGACTGGAGTTATCGTCCAAGAAGAATATGGTGAAAGGCTTACCATGCATCAACAACCCTGATCAACTTTGCGAAGGATGCTTACTAGTGAAGCAATTCAGAAAAAGCATTCCAAAAGAGTCAAACTCAAGAGCAAAAAAGTCACTCGAGCTTATTCACGTAGAAATTTATGGTCCAATCAAGTCAAGATCCCTTGGTAAAAGTAATTACTTCTTTCTCTTCATAGATGATATTTTAAGAAAAACTAGGGTGTATTTTTAGAAGTAGAACTCAAAAGTTTTTGAAACTTTCAAGAAGTTCAAAGCTGTAGTAAAGAAAGAAAATGGACACCAATTTAAGCCATGAGATCTGATCGAGGAGGAGAATTTACTTTAAAAAAACTTTAAGAGTTTTGTAAAGCAAATGGAATTCGGCATCCTTCAACTGTTTCACGATCTTCCAACAAAATGGCATAGGAGAAAGGAAGAATAAAACCATTCTCGACATGGCAAAAAGCTTGCTAAAAGCAAGAGACTGCCTAAAGAGTTCTGGGCTGAAACTATCCAACAGATCTCCAACAAGTGTATGGAGCAAGACACCACAAGAAACATGGAGTGGCAGAAAGCGTAGCATCTCCCACCTAAGAGTTTTTGGAAGCATAGCTCATGTACATGTATCAGATGAGCAAAGAACCTAGTTAGATGATAAAACTGAGCAGTTCATCTTCATCGGCTATGACAACAATTACAAAGGATACAAACTATACAATCTAAATAATATGAAGATCTTAATAAGTCGAGATGTAGCTTTTGATGAAAAAAGAGAATGCGATTTTGGCTCGCATGTGGATGACTTCAACTTCTTTCCTCTTGAAGATTATGAATAGATAATGTAGGAGCAACCAGGAGAAGAATAGGAAGAGCCTGATTCATCACCATCATTTTCGGAAGAGAGAATGAGAAGTTTACAATATCTTTATAAGGTAACTGAGAGACTTAACCTCACTCTCTTTTGCATCTTTGCTAATTGTAAGCCAATAAACTTCTAAGAAGTTGTACAAGATGAGAAGTGGAGACAAGCAATGGATGAAGAAATCGAAGCCATTGTGAAGAAAGACACTTGGGGATTTGCTACTCTTTCCAAAGGTCACATAGCCATCAGTGTCAAATGGGTGCACAAGATGAAGAAAAATGCCAAATGTGAGATCAAAATTCACAAGACAAGGCTAGTTGCAAAAGGCTATAGTCAAAAAGCCTGCATCGACTATAATGAGGTATTTGCTCCTATTGTCCGATTGGAAACTATAAGACTAGTCATTTCATTAACAGCCCAAAAAAGTAGAACATTTTTCAAATAAATGTGAAGACTGCTTTCTTGAATGGATTCCTTAAAGAAGAAGTCTACATCGAACAACCATTAGGTTATGCGGTTAAATGAGATAAAGACAAAGTTCTGAGATTGAAGAAAGTCGTTTATGGGTTAAAGCAAGCACCAATGGCATGGAATAGCAGAATTGACAAGTGTTTTTAAGAGAAAGGTTGTACCAAATGCCCATATGAACATGCTATCTACATTAAAAGGAAAAATGGAGACATTTTAATTGTTTGCCTATACATAGATGATCTCATCGTCACTGGAAGTAATCCAAGCTTATTTGAAGAGTTCAAGAGAGTAATCACCAAAGAGTTTGAGATGACAGATATCACACTTATGGCATATTATCTCGATGCTAAAGTTAAGCAAAAGGAAGAAGGGATATTTATTTCCCAAGAAAGCTATGCAAAGAAAATACCTATGAAGTTTAAGATGCATGATTGCAAGCCCATAAGCACACACTAGTGGAATGCGGTGTCCAGCTATCCAAATATGATAAAGGCCAAGGTGTAGATCTAACATTCTTTAAGAGTTTGGTTGGAAGCTTACACTATTTGACATGCCCGAGACTAGACATCCTTTATGTTGTTGGACTTGTGAGTCGATACATGAAAAATCCAAAGACCACCCATTTTAAAGCTGGAAAAGGAATCTTTCACTACATCAAAGGTACAATTGATTTTGGCTTGTTATACTCATTCTCCAATGACTATAAACTCGTTGGATATAATGATACTGACTAGAGTGGAGACATAGATGATCGAAAGAGTACAATTGGTTTCGTGTTCTTCATGGGAGATACGCTTTCACATAGATGTCGAAGAAGCAACCGATTGTCACAGTTTTTACCTATGAAGCTGAGTACATAGCTGCTACATCAAGTATTTGTCATGCAATCTAACTAAGAAATTTACTGAAGGACTTAGGTTTATCACAAGAAGAACCTACAAAGATTTTCATCAACAACAAGTAAGCAATTGCCTTAGCTAAGAATACTGTCTTCCATGATCGAAGTAAGCATATTGACAATCACTACCATTTCATACGGGAATGCATTGAGAGAAAGGATGTACAAGCAAAGTATGTCAAGTCTCAATATCAAGTCGCTGGCATCTTCACTAAACTCCTCAAACAGGAAGACTTTCTCAGATTGAGAAATTCACTTGATATCCAGAAACTTCAAATTTTTGTTTAAAGATTTGGAGATTAGCGTTCCGCATATGGTGCAATAATGGTGTGTTAGTTGAGTTATGCGTGCGATTTATATAAATACATTCTCATGTATTCAGTTTGGCAATTAAGAAAGTAAGAAATCTTCTCAATTTAGAAAATATTGTTTGTATTCTTCAATTGCTCTTAAGAATAATTGTTTGATTAATCAAGGTCTCCATCAAGGTCTCCAACAATACATGCCCACAAATTAGGGGTATTAACTTTGACTTGCCTCATGTCATTAAAAATGGACCCTCTAATCCATGTGTTTTTCAATTTAAACATAATAAGGTATTTCATAATAGCTTATTATTTTTTAAGAAAACAAAAAGATAATTTCATTTTCCATTTTGTATTTCTCTTGTAGGTGTGGAGCATGTTGGAGGAGATATGTTTATTAAGGTTCCTAAATGGACAAGCTATTTTCATGAAGGTTAGTTCTTCAATTAATCTTTCCTTAAAGAGGAAAAAAAAAAAAAACGAATTAGTACCTTAACAATCTGGAAACTAATAAGAGATATTCTGATACAGAAAACTCAGTGGCTACTTCGTGACTGGAGTGATGAACAATGTTTGAAGATATTGAAGAACTGCTACGATGCACTCCTGGAATTCGGGAAGGTCATTATTGTAGAATCTACAGTGCCAGAATCCCCTGAGATTCCTAGCATAAGCAGGAATATTTCAACGCTTGACATAGTTATGTGCAATCTGTTTCCTGAAGCAAAGGAGAGGACAATGGAGGAGTTCAAGGCATTGGCAATGGGAGCTGGATTTGGAACTACTAAAGTTATTTGCGTGCTTATTGCTATTGAATTCTACAAAACCATGGAATCAAACCTTTGTACATTGGTGTTGTGTACAAGAAGCCAATATTTTATTGACACATATTCAAAAAATTGTTCACATGTCATAATTTTATTGGTTGGTTGTACGTACAGCTAGAAAGAGGTATAAACGAACTCCTCTGTCATTTTAGGCTTCGCAATTTAAAAATATAAAATGCAGATGCCGGCACTCTATTTTTTCTTAATGCTTAGGTGCAAAAATAAACTAATACAAGTTGGATTGTTGAATCTTAAATGGCTTAGCAAGTCAATTCTTCAAGAACTTGATGAATTGAACCAGAATAAAACGAATCCAAACCGAGAACCCAGAACCCAGAACCAAGAACAAACTGAATAACCTTGTTTCACACAGCCAAGTTTAGAAGGAAATATCTTCTCATTTTGTCTACCAAAACACTTAAGACACAGAATGGATCTACAGAAGAAATTGCAAAGGTTACAAAGAACAAATCCTATACAAATTGGTTAACAATGAAGAAGATAACAAGTTCATATCAGGTGCTGTTCATCAGCACTTTTTATTCTGGTATTTCTGGGGAACGCATAACAGATTCTTAGTCATCGCAAAATATCAATAACTCCCTTCAGCTGAAGTCAATCTGCATAGTGACCCCAAGGCTTCTTCTCAATTTTCATTGGAGTCCAAAATCTCATGGATGTTCCTTGTTTTCTTTCTCCAACTTTCAAGTCTTTATGGTGATCGACAATATTACTTTCGGTTCTTGCTGAAACATATAATTCAGCTCATTTCCCCTAGTGCAGCACTTCAAATTTTTGGGAAAAGGACACTAATTAAGAACCCAAAAATTGGTTCAAATGGTCACATTAAAATAAGCATGCAATAAATAATAATGTATTAACTCTCTTACTTCAACCGCAATACGCCGAGATATGTTGCCAGACAATGCTACAATACTTGTGATCTCATTCAATCATATAAATCTAACTTGAAAAGCTAATATTAATGTTTAAGTCTCAGTAGTATTGATCATCCTTTTTTGAATCAATTTAGAGAGTGATTATTGAACTAAAAGAACTTTTGGTTAAGTACTTTTAAGGAAGTATTGTCTTGTGATTGATCATTATTGTTGAATCAATTTGAGACTTGTCCTTATCAGAAAAGAAAAAAAAAAATTGGAGACTAAATGATGATTTATTTTGTAATGTCTTGTGGGATGTATGCAAAAGAATAAATTTTGTAATAAAAGTAAAGTGGGAGATTAACTGATGATTTTCCCTTTATAGTGGAATTTAATATTATGATACAACGTTTTTTGGGCAAAGGGTAGATAAGGCAAACGATGTCAAATTTTGGCACATAAAATATTTTTTTTGAAACTCTTGACGAGGGGAACACAAGCTTGAAGAATTTTTTTTTTTTGGGGCCAAATTTTATCGTTTAGTGCCTCAAAAAATTTATTTGAAGTCTATTTTAGATACTAAAAAAAACAAAAAAACTTGTCAAATTCATCTTTTTTGTGGAAGTCAATTTTAAGTGCCTTTTTTGTTTTTTTTGCTGAGTATAATTTAATTACATAAAGAAAACTTGGTATTGTGAAGTAATTATACCCGTTACTTTTGCGCACTTGTACGTATATGGAAAATTGATAATTTTGTAATCATTAGGTGGAAAATTGATACCTTTTTATAATGCATATGAAATCAGGCATATTAACTGTACAAAGTGTCCATGTGATGTTGACAAAAGTTGATGTATTTTAATGACAAGTTAGAAAAATAATACACTTTTGAGACTTCTAGCCGAACACTGATAAATTTCGAACTTTTAAGATATTTTTGCACTTTTACCAATCTTTGGGTGGAAAATTGATCATTTTCCTTTCCAAAATCTAGCGCTTGGAAATCGCTAGCTCATCACCTAGAACCACTGCTAAGACCTCTGAAATTAGTAGCCACTGTAATGTCAAGAACAAAGAAATCAATGAAGAACGAGAATTGAAATTTTTCTTTTAATGAAATTAGGAAGTAATCAAACCTATGGAATTTGAGAATTTTTGTAATGGCTTCTTCCCCAAAGTATTCAATGATAACTGCTATTTTACCAGCAATATTGAGACTCACTTTTGCAACAAACTGATCTTCCAACCCACGCAACAAACCTACCTTCAACCTCATCTAGGCTAATTTTTTAATTGGGCAAATACTCATTTAGTTCCTATATTTTGAATTAAGTATTCTTTTAGTTCTTACATTTAGAAAATAACACTCTTAAACATCATTGCTTTTACATATAATACACTCCTGTCTAGGGATGGCTAAATCTTCCACGGGTTTTAGAACCCATGGGGCCCTACCCTAAATACAATAAATTGTGAATAATTTTTGAAGAATGGTGGTGACGAATGAGGAAAAAATAATTTCTAAATTCTTACAGTGGGACTATTGGCACCCCTCCAAATACCTCTTAACACCCCTTTAATTATTTTACAATTTTAACTTTTATTAAAATTACATAATAGGACAATTTTTAATTAAACCCCGCTCAAAAGTCAAATATTTTTTTCCCTTCAAAATTCTTAATACGACATATTTTCATTTAAGAGTTTTAAGTTCTTTATGCGGCATCTAGTATAAACTCTCTTTTCTTTCTTAAACCCTAATTTAAGAGTTTCAACTTTAAGAGGAAATAATCATGCAAATGGATGAAGATGATAATAAAAAAGTAAGTTTGCTATAATTTTATTGTTATTTTCGAATTATAATGATTGGGAGAATGTTGAACAATGTTCAACAAATATCCCAAATGGTTTCGGAGAAGAAACTTTCGAACCCCATCAGGAAATTAAGTTTTAGAAGCTTGCGCTCAACATCTCCGTCGGTAAACCAAATAACATTTGGCCTTAGAATTGCATGCATGGTAGCCAAATGTTTGCTAAGCGTCATCATCAATTAGAAAGAATTGTCATGCATTGGAGCAAAGTGTTTGCCATGTAGTGTTTCAATGATTTGCCACATCAAAGTAGAAGTCTCGTGAAGCAATAATTTCTTTTCTTTATATATATATATATATATCTTTTTTTATTGGTGTGCTTCTCAGCAAGTCTGAGAATATTACTGCAGGTAAAAATAAATAAAAATTAAAAAATGGGGTTTATATTAATAAAATTTAATAAGGGTATTTTTGTCATTAAAGGGGTGTTAAAAGAATTTTAACACATTTTAAAATATTTTAATGGAGTTAATAAAGAAAAGAGGGGAAAAGGGGTATTTAGAGGGGTGCCAATAGTCCCACTCAAATTCTTAATGGAGTAGAATTTAGTTTTGTACTCCTTACCCCACCCCCACCCCAATCCCCATTATATATAAATATTTTTTTAATTTTTATTTAGTAGTTTTTATTTTATCAATTATAATGTTGGTTACTAATTTTCTTTTTATTTTTACCTAATATAAATATGATATAACTAAAAGAAAACTCTACAATATAATTCTTGTTCCACCTTAAAACATTGTTATATTTTCTTTTCTCTCTTAAAGTGCTGCTCTCTTCAAATATTTTTAAATTTTAATAATATTTCAAGATATTGTTTCAAACTTTTGGAGATGCTTTTCAATAATTTAAATGTTTTATAATATGGTGATGATTTTATTTAAGTCTCTAATTTTAATTTACTTAAATCATGTATCTATACTTACTATAAAGCAAGTAAACGGGAAATGGGGTGAGGATGGGGAAATCATTCCCCACATGGGAATTCCCCATCCCCACCCCACTCAATTTATTGGGGAATAAGGTGGAAAATGGAAGCCAAATTTTTAATGGGGTGGGGAATGTAGTAGGTTTTGCCATCTCCACCTCCACCCCCACCCCCACCCCATCTCGTTGCCATTCGTACTCCTGTCCTTACTTTTTCTTTCATTTTATAATAATACTCTTGCAACAATATTTTTAGAGACATTAATAAAAAGAAAAAATAATAATTTATCAAATTAACCTTAAAAGAAATACAAAAAATTATACAAACTTTTATTATTATTATTATTATTATTATTATTATTATTATTATTATTATTATTATTATTATTATTATTATTATTATAATAATAATACTTTTAAGATCAATTTGGTAAATTAATTTTTTGTAAAATAATTATTAGTAAGATTGTTGCACAGGTACAAAAACTACCAATTTTTTCACACTGATATTTATTGGTTAATTTACTAATAAATAATTATTGATTAATTTACTAATTAAATTTTTTATAAATAAATTAATTAATGTCAAGAATATTTTTGGAAGGGTATTATTATAAAAGAAATGAAAAAGTAAGGGTAAGAATGTAAAAAATTGAAGTGTAGATGTATTTTAAGGTATTTGTTAAAATATAAGGACTAAATAGATATTTAAGTTAAAACATAAAAACTAAATGAGCATTTATCCTTTTAATTTTACATCATTTTTTAAAAATTTATTTTGGCCTATATGTGGTTTAGCAGTTTACAATATCCCAAAACGGGACATTTGGCTAGTTAGTCCGCCCATGCATAATCAGAACAAAGCAATACAACATTTTAGTTATTATTTTAGTTATTGATCTAATGTCGGACATCTGAATCAAGATTCTTTCATGTCGAATTTGTGCTTAGTAGTTATATGTGTTAGATATGAATATACAAATAATTAAATTTTAGTCATACGCCGTCATACATGAATAAGTGGGGAATTAATTGCATGGGATGCACCCCATTTCCTCCAGAATACTCAATATATACCTTAAATTATAACACTCCCTAATTTGACACATATATACTTAAAAAAAATTTAGGGAAAGCACAAAAATAACCTCTATTAAATCCTCACAAATCTGAAGTCATTTGAAGCAAAGTCGAGCAAGATCAAAAATGAAACAAGAAAGAAGAACTTTGTGAACTTTGGAAGACAACCCGCAACCAACAATTACCACTTTTAACTGTTACCACCACCTCGTCCGTGCCACCAGCATCTTGTTTTGGCTCCGTCATTGGTTACTAGGTAAGTAACTGTTCGTATTCTTCTTTCTTCTCAAATATTCAATACAAAATTTTAGGGTTTTTACTGAAAATAATAAGAAGACTAATTGGTAATTTTAGTGAAATTGTGAGTCTTTATTGATGTTGAAAATGGATAAATGATTGCTTTTTTGTACCTAAAACGAATTTGGTAAAAATAATTTGGGTATATTTGGTGGGATTTTTTATATTTGACGTTGAAAGGTGGTTATTCAGGTTCAGACCCCACTGACTCTAATCATTTGCACGATACATGTCTTTTGAGCAGGAAAGATTGTGAAAGTAAGGGTAATATGATGATGATTAGGTCGGATTAAAAAACTATGATGGCATTTTAGAGAGTGAGTGCAGCATGGTTGGTGGGTATTGACTTTGATTACAATTCCACTTGATATGATTAAAACTAGGTTGCAGGTTTTGAATGGGGATGAGAATGAAAAACGAGGACAGACTATTTGGCAGACAGTAAGGAATTTAGTTAGAAGGTGGTTGGATGGATTGTTACAAACCTCACCAAGAATCCAAAGGTCTTGATATGAATAAAGAAGAATAAACTAGGCTGCAATCCTAGGTTGATGATATGGTGGCATCACTACTTGTTTGCACGATACCTGTTTCTACCGTGCTGGTGACTCAATCATTTGTTGTGATTTGTAATGTGATTTAATGGTTGTATTTGGCAAATTCAGGTGATTGTCCATAAAAAATGGCAACTAAATTTAGTTGGTTCTGTTTTGTAAACTGAAGTAATCAGTTGGGTAAATTACCTACTTTGGTGAAATGTTATATATATTAGTTAGATTATTGGAAATTATTTTATAGTCATAGTTTTGGCATTCTAGAAATTGATTCCAGCATAAAGGTATAAAAAGGATTCATTCAGCGATGATAACGGCTGATGAGACCAAGTGACACTAAGTAATTTGAACTAAAATCCACCCCATGATTCTCACATTAATGCAGCTACAAACAATACAAGATTGAATAGATTGAATAGCTAGCAAGAGTGGGGCATGCTGCTGTCCATTTAAACACTTATGTTATTTGCCTGATCAAAACTACAAGCAAACAGCATAAAATAGATTTATTTTCCTGTTAAAAAAAGTTGTTGTTATGTAGTTCAGAATTCGAATTAATCTCATTAGTTTATGATGTTTAACCTCTAGCTAAATCATTTTTCTTGATAATGCAGGTTCTAGATGAAAATTCTAAAAAGATCATGGCATCCGATGATAATTTAGATAACAATGATCTGAAGTTCTTTTAGTGAAAGTGTCTAATATCGTTGAAGGCGTTTTCACTTATAAAATAACATCTGATGGAGCAACAATATGAAATGTTTAGGGAAACATGCTTTGGTCATTTTGTGAACTTTCAAGATCTACAATTCTCCTGCCAAATTATTCATGCATTATTATTATGGGATGTATGGTCAACTGATAAGGCAATGTACTTCAAAATAGGATAGAAAGAGTGCAGATTTTCTATGCTAGAGTTTGCCTTGATTATGGTACTGAAATTCCATAAAGAGCATGATCTTTTACCGCATGGTGTATATAATGTGTTCATGAGGGGTAATCATGAGTTTACACAAAAGTAATTACGCAAAGCTATTTCAACAGCCAGTTCGATGATGGTACCTTGATGGTAAAGTTTGACATGCGATATTTCTTGGAGTCTATACTGTTGGGAAAGAGCACAAAAATAAAATTGACGACCTCTATATTCATCTATTAGACAATTTTAAGAAATTCAATAGCTATCCTTGGGGTCGCTTGTCATTCAAGGCCACAATGTTAAGCTTGACGAACATAATTAAAAGGAGAAACAAAAGAATTGGTTCATTGGATCCAAACGTGAAAGAGAAATATAGCCTTTATGATAAATACATGAATTTCATATTATATTGATATAATGTTATAACATTACAGGTGTGGACATATGAGGTCATTACTGAATTCAACCAAAAATTTACAATAGAAATAGGGTGTTTTCAAGGTTCCAAGAATTCTTAAGTGGTTTTGTAAGAATAAGATTATGGCTGATGTAATAAATAAAGCCTTGAAAGAGGAAAAAATAGTAAGTATTTCATGATTATTTAATTTGATGCATTAATACAAGCTATTTAGTTTAAAGCATCAGTACTATAATGGTGTAAGTTTATTGACATCTATATTATATAGCTTACTATAGCAACAGCATTGCATGCCACCGGAAGCGATGGAAGTAATGAGATTGCACAATATTACATACAATGGTTCTTGGCTTCGGAAATTGAGTAGAAGCAAGAGCTTGGCGAAGCTTATATTGCGAGTGGGGATGAACTGACAACGAACCAAATTCTACACATTCAAATGTGCAAAAGTAGTAGAAAGTTGATGTTGTTATAGAGGATAAGCTTGCAGCCATTACTGATGTGTCTCAAACACCATTCTCTGCACCCTCCCTGGGATTTTTTCCTACGCCACCTAATGCATCTGTTTTTCAGAGGACTACGTTGTTTCTAAAAAAAAAGAAGCAAAATTGTAAGTTAGTTGATTTCTTTAAACACAATTTTAGGTTTTGACTTATCAAAGTAACTTAATAGTATATTTTAAAACACGTTCATAGGTCAATCCGCCTTGTCATATCTCCATAAGTGAGCATGTTGATCCAACATTTCAGAAAATTGAAGATAGATTAAGTAAAATTGGGGAGAAGGTGTAAAAGATTGATGTGTTAGAAGCAAAGCTTGACAACATTACAAAAGACTTATGGAAAATGATGAAGTTACTCATGGAGTTTGTACTACCCTCTTGTGATAGTCTCACTGATCAGGTTTGCAACATTCCAAACACTTTTAAAAGAATTGTCACGTGATTTTTAATTTTTTCATATTTTTACATAATGCAGCCACATGTACAT
This sequence comes from Murraya paniculata, assembly GCA_030449075.1. Taxonomy (NCBI): domain Eukaryota; kingdom Viridiplantae; phylum Streptophyta; class Magnoliopsida; order Sapindales; family Rutaceae; genus Murraya; species Murraya paniculata. The sequence continues at coordinate 727,927 of JAEVFN010000051.1, read as the reverse complement.
GATCTTCCTTCCTTAGTGGCCTTTGATGTAGACACACATAAAATTGATGCTGAGGTTTGTAATATTAAATTCAGTTAATGTTAAATTTAGTTGACAACAATTAAGTAGAGAATTCTAAATTTTGTTGTTTTTATCTGTAATACAACCACTTACACATGATCCTCCTACCTCAGTACTTGGTGTAACTAACATTACTGTTGAACTTTTCACTAAGTCTCACTTTAAAAATGGATGCAAAGAACAAGCTTGTGGTCCATTGGAACAACATTATCTAAGAAAAAAAATTAGTATATGTTAGCACACCTTATACTGACCCTTTTAAGAAATCATGAAAGGATGTAGTAATTGAATCAAATTTTGATAATTAGATGCGTGATGACGAAATAGAGCCGTAGTTTCTTTTATCCTTCCACTTTAAGTGTTAATTACAGTTATTTAGGCTGCTATGTAATAACACATTTTTTTAATGCATAATTTAACATATAAGGTGGCCTGTCTAAATACAGATAAAGACTTCTTCCGTCGATTATGCAAACCACGAGTATGGCTATCTAACACAGTGATAATTTCTGTTAAGTACTTTAATGAATACGTTAAATAAGGCATACAATAATTATTTGTTTATTATCCTCCAACGTTTGGACTCTTTTTCTTATGCTCTACGATACACTTTGATCAACCCCTCATCTTGTCATATGCAACGATGGGCCATAATGGACACAATATATCAAGTAAGTTTTTTATTACATTTATAAAACATTTGGGAAAATATAAAATGTATAAGACACTTACACTTTTGTTTTATGTAATGTTGGTAAAAGCTAAACATTTGTATTCAATTTATGTGACTAGTCCTAAAAACGTTTGGTCAAATAATGCTACCAACTATGCCATTGATTATGCCAAGGGTGAAAAAGTCAAATGTGCTGTCCATTGGAAAGATGTTTCCAAAGTAAGTAGCCTATATTTTTTTTGATATATTGACCATAATTTTTTTTTTCATTTAGTAGTGTTCATGGCTTTCTCTGTAGGTGTTATTCTGCTTCATCCTAAGCAAGAACATTGGGCACTAAGAGAGTTTGACCCTTTATAGGAGACAATTTTTGTGTATGACTCAATATTAAATTATATTAATGACATTGCATTTGAGAAGGAGTTGTTGCGGTTTGCAGTAATGATGCCATTGATTCTAGATAAGATATCATGGTATGCATCACGTTCTGAGGATAATTGACTAACTTGTAAATGGAAGGCCCTGCGAATTTTAGACAACCCACAACAAAAGAACAAGTAAGAAATATTGTCTTTTCTCCTCATATTATCTTTTAAGTTATGCAATGATTTGAGGGTGTTTGTTATGCATTACTAGGCAGCACTTGTAAATGGTCAACACATTCCAAGTGGTGTTCCTACACAAGCAGCCGTTAATGCATATGGAAAACAAGTATCGACAAGGTTGCTTATTGACAAGAATTTGACAGAGGAATGCGATTGATAATGACAAGAAGTTGATTCTTTAGCTTAGGACAACTATAAGTTTAGGGATGGTAATGAGGAAGGGTAGGGAGGGGACCGACATCCCCGTACCCATCCCCGATATTCTGCATATGTCTCGTCTCCTCCCCGTCTCTGTCAAAATTGCTTGAGGAGATCCTCCTCTCCTCCCCGAATAATAACAGAAGATCCCCAAAGGGTCCCCGATCCCCAAATAACTAATACGTTTTTAATTTCTGAACTTGATTTAATAATATTAAAATAAAAAACTTAAAAAAAGTAATGTTTAACAATATATGATACATTAACATTAGTCTATTACAAAAATCACACTTCAAAATAAAAATCATCAGAATAATTATCTTTGTCAATCTTCATAATCCTATAATAAAAAGAAAAAGAAATTACTTGTATATTAATAATAAAATAGGTGTAGATACTGAAATTAATATTTTCAATAAAAGCATTTACTCTTGCACATCTTGCTCCTCCTAGTTTTCCTTCAGAAATGTGGCAAATTGAGAGATAGAATCAAGTTTCAAGTCTAAAACAATAAAAATAATATAAACAATGTAACTCATAATCTAAAATAATTTTGGCCAAGGCCTTTTAAATAAGGTCTGATCGAATAATAATTCTGGACCATTAATAGTTAACTAGCCTGAAAGTTTTATAGTATATTTGTATAAATATTTTAACATTGTTATTTATACTAATATTTAATATTTTATAATTTAAATTATTTATTTATTTATTAATAATTCTAAAAATAAAAATAAAATTAAAAATTAAAATGAGGAAATGGGGAAATGGGGAGGGGATGAGGATTTTAGTTCATCCATGTTCCTTCCCCGAATAAGAAACTAGGTAAAAAACCGTTACTGTCCTTTCCCTGAATAAAAAATTGAGTATAAAATCGTCCCCGTATCCTTCTCGAATAAGGAAAATCCTCAAGGGTCCCCGTCCCTTTGGGGATTTCTGTCATCCCTAGATGAGTTAGCTTTGTATTAACAATGGTTTAGCTTTCGTGATAATGTTAATAAGTAAAGAATACGATGGATTAGCTTCTCGGGTAAACAGTTGACAATACTCCACTTTAACTAAACCGTCCATAATTAGTAATTTAGTATAAATTCTTGACTTTTTCATGAAAGTTGGGTTAATAGCCTAGAATACTTGACTTAAATCGAAATAAAAAATTCCCTTTTAATTAAATCAGGTAAAAAGTCAAGTATACATGACTTCAGTTGTGTCAATATGTCATTCAGCATAAATTCTAGACTTTTTCATTTACGTACAAATCCAATGGTAGCATTCAGGAATAAAGTAGCTATACATTTCTTAATACTTGGATGGCGGTCATAAATGAAAACTAAATTTTCAACTTCCCCAATTGTTTCCCTCAACTTTGTGGAAACCCACAGCTAAGATGCATCATTCTCACCATTACTGACACCAAAAGCTAATGGATAAATATGATTGTTACATCCTTGCAAGTGATTCCCTCAACTTTGTGAAAAACCACAGCTAAGATGCATCATTCTCACTATTATCGACACCAAAAGCTAATGGATAAAGCAGATTGTTACCATCCTTGCAAGTGGTAATGAGCATGGTTTCTTTATATTTTCCTTTCAGAAATTATCATTATCTGCAATAACTAGCCTAATGGAAGTAGAAAACCCATTTAAAGAACTTTCTATTACCATAAAGAAATACTTGAAGTGATTTGTGTCATCAACCTCAAGGTAAGTTCAGGTTCGGGGAGCCTCCTTCTCAAGCATTGCCATATATTGAGGAAGCAATTTATAAGACTCTTCGAGTGATTCTCAAGTAATTTGCATTGCACATGCCCTTGCTCTCTATGCTATGTGACAACTTATATCGTAACCATATTAAGTTGAAAAACCTACCTAATGTCTGCAGCCATATATGAAAAAGACGAACCATCATAGTTAAACTGAATATTTTGTGCAATTAGTTTTGCAGAAACTTGTTAATGATCTTTCTTGGAGACATCATGGGAACAAGCATGCACATGGCAATACTTTCTGATTTTGAACATACCACAATCATTTACGTTAATAGCTCAAAGACGCCATCTACAGTTTTTATCCACGCAAGTGACAAAAAGTATATCCTTACCAGACTTGAAGGTTTTATATTCAAATTTTTTTGTTACAGCATATACGCTAAGCATGCCTTGCAAGACCTTTTTGGAAGAAAATCGTTGTCTTTCCACAAATCCATCAGTGTCATTGCCAACTCCATTCAATGCTAAATTGTTGACACTAAGGAATGAGTCATTCATGCATATTAAATTACTACTAGCCGACAAACTAATTCTCGACAAATAGCTGTTACTAGAGCATAGCTGAGTTACAATCAACACTGATGGACTATCAATTGGTGCATTAATATCTGGTAGTGTTCTATCCTCCACACAAAGATGGACATCGGTTGGTTCATGTTCCACATCCACCTAAGTGTTGGGCATAAGTTCTTCTAAGTCATTTCCACTACCAAAATGGTTAGGAATAAAACCATCATCTTCTATATTGACTTTTGCAACTTTGTGTTGAGAGGTTGATAAACCAATAGTTGGATAATAATGATTCTCCTCCCACAAATGGTGTATTGCAAGTGGACTATTCTCTACCCTCACATGGCTATTAGGCCTGATAATATATATTTTATGTTTATAAGTGATGTAGAGAGGATTTCTAAAACTGCTACTAGTTTCTTAAAAAAAAAAAAATCTACATCAAAATCATTCAAAATTTCCATAAGAGGCAAAGGCTCTGACAATGTTTTGAAATTCAGAAAGGTCAATAGGAATGATTTGTGCAACTCTTTCGACCAGTTGCTCAAATGTAGTTGAATGTGACACTTTAATACCCTGTATCTAAGTATCGGTAAATCTGTATTCACTATTTTCCTAAGTCCATTCACCATTAAACAAGATAATAACACGTACCATTGCCATTGACGAGTGAAGACATTGCCATCATTAAAAAATTTTAGTAATTGGTACTTGATGAAATAATTGAATAAACTACACTACAAGGCTTAGTCAACGTATTTAATTAACTTATTGGACTTGATCAAATGACTTACTTGACTTTGTTACTTAGCTTTCACGCGACTTGTTCAAAATACTTACTCGACGTTTAAAGATTACTCGACTTTCACTCGACTTAATAATTGACTCATTGAATATGCTTACTCGACTAGATACTCAACTCACTCAACTCACTTACTTCTCTTCTTACTCAACTAAGTACTCGCGACTTCTTTAAAACTTACAATAATTTTTACTGGACTTGTTCAAAAAACTTATTCAACTTTTACTTGACCTGTATTAAGAATTATTCGACTTAATACTCGACTTATTCAATATACTTACTTGACTTCCTACTTGAACAGATACTCGACTTATTCATCTCTTTTACTTCACTTCTTACTTGACTAAATACTCAACTTACCCGACCTCGTACTCGACTTTTTTAAAAAATTACAAACTCTTACTTGACTTGCTCAAAAAATTTACTCGATTTTTACTTGATTTGTTTTAAAGATTACTTGACTTAATACTCGACTCAGTCAATATATTTACTCGAGTTGATCGAATGACTTACTTGACCTTATTACTCAACTTTTACCCGAATTGTTCAAAAAATTTACTCGACATTTATTCTACTTGTTCAAAGAACTTACTCCTACTCGACTTACTCAACTTATTTACTTCACGTCTCACTCGACCAAATACTCGACTTACCTGACTTCATACTCTACTTCTTTAGAAAATTACATAACTCTTACTGGACTTGTTCCAAACACTTACTCGACTTGTTTTAAAAATTATCTGTAACACCCCAATTCCACTAATAAGGTACTAAGGTGAAATTGAAGTAAAACTGCACTTCATCATTCTCATATCTAAAACTTTCAAAGTAATAGCCAACAATAATTGTTCTAAACCACCAAAAGAAAATAAATAATGAAATAACATATCCTTAAATAATTATCATTCTAAAGGAAGCTAAAATACTCATAGCTTATTAACGTAGCATTATTCCCCAAAAGAAATCGAGCTCTTATCCTTCCTCCTAAGACCATAAGCTCATATCATCTAATTTCATTTGCAAAAATGTTGTAAAGAGGGGTGAGCCATCAACTTAGTAAGTAAATTCATGCACAATACTAAAAACTATTAAAATATAATTAATTGAAATACTTAGATATGCATAATAATAAGAGAAATTACATTTGTAAATCATCATTTAGTAAAAATAATTCATAACATCATAAAATCATTTTAATCCTTTAAACATAACAATAGCATTTGGAACACATAAAACATAATTAGTTCATGCCACATAGTATCACCTGAAGACCTAGTGACCCGGCCATATAACATCATTCACGGTACTGTACCCTACAAGAATTGTTAACATTAACATCATATACTCACAAAATTTGGCTAGCCTTACATAACATAACTTAGCATGACATCACTACGGACAATGAGCCCAATCATTTAAAACTATCCTTGAACTTTTAATCATTTGTAAGTTTTTATAAATTACATTTAAATAATTGATAATTATTTCAAAGTTTTTGACTTAAAAACAATTTAATAAAAAACTATAATTTTTAAGACAATTTATAAAACAAGTTTTGAATAAATAAAGTTTTGTTATAAGCAATTTTAAAGAATGATTTTACTTAACAAAATATTGTAATGGACTAAACAAATCAATTTTATATACTTTTCTTTCAACATAATACATACCTCGAATTAAAAATAATTTAATAGTGAAGTACATGTACCGTTCATAAATCTACTTACCTCGATCCTCAACAACAAAAGGAACATTCACCTCAACCACGAGCTCACCCTCATCATAAAACATCAAGACACATTCTCATCAATATTATTACTTATTCTGTCCTTGATATAAATTGAACATAATCAAGCCTAATCATAAGCACTAAACCATCAAAGTTAGTCTAAACTTGATCGTCCTACATAAGCTAATTTCTACCATGGTAATCATATGTCGGAAAATTTGTGAAAATTAACGAAAAGAAACCATAAACATGTGTAGCATTTCATATAAAAATTAAAAAAAATAAATAATTGTCAGAAACATATTGCAAAAAGAATTTTACATGCAAATATCCATACTGTTCAACAGTGATAAAAACAGAGGTAGTTGAATTAGAAAATTTATAAAATATTTAATAAAACTCATAAAAGTTAGACCACTCTATTTTCCAACAATAGAAACATCAAAAAACAATATATCAAATTTCTAAAATTTTTTAAGATGTAAAACTATTTTAAACGAATTTATATTAAGAGGCTGCAACCTGTCCAGAAACTTTTAAGTTTGTATTTTGCACTTAAAAAATTCATAACTTAATGTTAACTCAACAAAAATTAGTCAAATAAACTTTAAATCATAAAAGACTCATAATATTATACGAATAAAATTTTTATAGGTCATTCCAAACCCTTTTAATAGCTTAAAATAATTTTACCATCAGCCATCGCAATTCTGAAAAGTAGTCTCTAGAATTACAGCAGCCCAACATAATAATTTTTAATAATTTTTATACCCAACAAAAAATTATGAAATAAAATATTCAGTAAATAGACATATTACATAATTTTCAGAGATCATTTGAATAGTTAGAAAAATCAGTGAATTCAAATATGCTACTGAAAATCGAAATTTTCCAGCATCACTGTTCCAACTTAAAAAATTCACAACAAATTAATTACTTTGAATCTCTAAGCACAAAATACATCATTGAAAGCCTTAGGGTGTCAACTTTAACTTTATGAAAGCTTTCATGTAGAAATTATATCAAAAAAATAAAGAAAAACAGTAATCAAATTACAGTACTCATGCCTCATAGTGCCTAGCTAGTCATTCATGAGCAAGAGAACAATGGATGCATTCATCATCAAACACATAAGATTGTACTAGAGAGCATATATTAAATAAGGATAAATACCTTAAAACTTCTTTCAAATATACATGAAAGAAAACCCCAAAATTCTTTGCTTTTATACATATATTTAATTAAAGAGTTTTAAATCGTAAGGAGATAAGAAGAGTTTAAGTTTTATAACAACACGTACTTTTATAAAAATACATTATATGATAATCGGTTATAATTTATTTTAAAAAATGATTAAAAAGGATTATACCGTATCTCAAATAATGCTAATTAAAATAAATTAACACAAACAAAAGATAATAATTAAATAGATAAGCAAAACTAAATTTAAACAAACAAGGAGCGGGTGTTACAACTTCTCCCCCCTTAATAAATTCTGTCCTCGAAATTTAGTATGTTACCTCAATCATTGAAAAGCTGAGAGTACTTCTACCTTATCTCTACCTCTCGCTCCCAAGTAGCCTCCTTCACAGTATGTTTCATCCAACGAACCTTCATTGGTGGAATGACTCGAGCCCTTAAGACTTGCTCCTTCTTGTCAACAATCTGTTCCACTAGTTGTTCGTCATAAGTTATATCCTTCGAGATTTGAATTGGCTAGTAATCAAATGTGTGAGACAACAATGTACTTCCTCAACACTAACACATGAAATACATCATGAAGCCTTGATAAGCTTGAAGGCAAGGCAACTCGATAAGCAACTGTACCAATCCTCTCAAGAATTTGAAAAGGCCCAATAAACCGTGGGCTAAGTTTGCCTTTCTTCTCAAATCCCTTCCAAGATGAGACTTTCAAGAAGACATGGTCTCCAACCTGAAACTCCAGATCTCGTCTACGCTTATTAGCATAATTTTTTTGTCTGCTTTGAGCTGTATAGAGATGCTCTCTCTCTAATCAACTTAATCTTATCTGCAGTAATTTGAACCAACTCTGGCCCCAATAGCTTCCTTTCACCAACCTCATCCCAACAAATGGGTGATCTACACTTCCTCCCATAAAGAGCTTCAAAAGGTGCCATGCCAATGCTAGAGTGAAAGTTATTATTGTAAGCAAACTCCGCCAAAGTCAAGTGATCTCCCCATCTATCTCCCAAATCCAATACACAAGCTCGCAACATATCCTCAAGAGTTTCGATAGTTCTCTCTAATAGACCATTTCACTGAGGATGAAAAGATGTACTGAAATGCAACTTGGCATCGAAACTCTTATGCAAACTAGTCCAAAAATTTGCAGTGAATCTTGGATCTCTATCTAAAACAATAGACACGGGTACTCTATGCAATCTCATTATCTCTTCAACAAATAGCTCCGCTAACTGCCAAAGTTTGCTGGTACGTTTAACTAGTAAAATGTGAGCTGACTTAGTCAATCGATCAACGATAACCCAAATAGAATCACATCCCTCTCTAAAGTGAGGCAATCCACTCACAAAATCCATGGTGATATGCTCCCACTTTCATTCTGGAATAGGAGGTGATTGAGGAGTCCCTACAAGTCTTTAGTGCTCAGTCTTCACCTACAAACACACTAAACATTTTGAAACATATATAGCAACATCATTTTTCATATTTTTCCACTAAAAATTTCGCTTCAAGTCTCAATACATCTTAGTACTTCTTGGATGTGCACTAAAAGTTAAGTCATGGGCCTCTCTCATTATCTCCTTCTTTAACTTCTTATCAGTTGGTATACAAAGTCGTTGTCTCAACCATAAAACACCATCATTGGTTACTTTAAACTCAGACCAACCACTTTTTACTTCCTCGATGATCTTTCTGAGTTCAGGATTTTCCTTCTATACTGTCTTGATTCTGTCTATCAAGGTAGACTGAACACTCACGTGATATAAAATATCTGTCTCACCATGTGCAGCCACTTCAATCCCCATCTTTCTGAGGTCCTCTAGTATATGGCCTTAAGTAGTAATTATATGTGCCAACCCATCAGATGACTTCCTACTTAGAGCATTGGCCACTACATTCGCCTTACCAGGATGGTAATTGATTGAACAATCATAATCCTTCACCAGCTCTAACTATCTTCTTTGCCTCAAATCCAACCCTTTATGGGTGAACAAATACTTCAAACTCTTATGATCTGTATAGATCTCACAAGTCTCACTATAAAGGTGTCTCCATACCTTCTAGGAAAAAACTACAACTGCTAACTCCAAATCATGGGTTGGATAATTCTGCTAATAACTCTTTAATTATCGTGAAGCATAAGTAACCGCTTTACCATGTTGCAATAGCACACATTCCAACCTTTATCTAAAAGTATCGCTGTAAATAACATATCCACCACCATTAATTAGAATAGTCAAAATAGGTGCAGAGAACAACTTATTCTTCAACTCTTGAAAGCTCTTCTCGTAGTCCTCATTCCACTTAAACTCTACATTCTTCCTAGATAACTTGGCCAAAGGAACTGTAAGATTGGAGAACCCATTCACGAATCTTCGATAGTATCCAGCCAAGCCCAAGAAACTTCTAACCTAAGTAATGTTAGTTGGTCTTGGCCATTTCACTACGGCCTCAACCTTAGCTACATCAACTAATATATCATCCTTAGAAACTACATGCCCAATGAAAACCACACGGTCTAGTTAAAATTCACACCTCTTAAACTTTGCATAAAACTTCTTCTCTCGAAGTGTTTGAAGAGACGCCCTTAAATGCTCCTCATGCTCCTCTATAGTCTTAGAGTACACCAAAATGTCATCAACGAACACGATAACAAATCAGTCAAGATACGATTGGAATACTTTATTCATCAAGTCCATGAAGGCTGCAAGGGCATTAGTTAACCAAAATGCATTATCAGAAACTCATAATGCCCATACCGAGTACAAAAAGCAGTCTTAGGTACATCATCATTTTTCACCTTAAGTTGATGGTACCCAGATCATAAATCGATCTTGGAGAATATTGCTGCACCCTGCAATTGGTCAAATCGATCATCAATATAAGGGAGGGGCATCCATTCTTGATGGTAACTAAGTTCAACTACTAGTAATCAATACACAACCACATAGACCCATCATTCTTCTTCACAAACAACACCGAATCACCCCAAGAAGACACATTAGGGCAAATAAAACCCTTATAAAAAAGTTCTTGGAGTTGGACCTTCAATTCTTTCAGTTCGATTGGCACCATCCAATAGGGTGCTTTGGAAATAGGTGTGGTGCCAGGCAATAAATCTATCAAGAATTCAATTTTTCGATCAAGAGGCAACCCATACCCATGCAAATCTTTTGGAAAAACATCTGAGAACTCTCTCAATCACATGAATGTCATTAAGTGAAACTTTATCACTGTCATCAGCTACCACATAAGCTAGGAAGCCCTCACATCCTTTGGTCAACATCCTCTGAGCTTTTAGCATAGATATTAACACTCTGCTTCATTTTTGTTTGCCTTGAAATCGAAACTCAAGACTCTCTAGGAATATTAAATAGTACTTCCTTAGAGAAACAATTAACACAAGCGTGATATGTCACCAACCAATTTATCCCCAAAATAACATTAAAGTCTTGCATCAGAATTGACAATAAATCAACAACAAAGTCGCTATCACCAAAATTGATTGGGCAAGACTTATAAACCCGATTCACTACCATACTATCACCCATAGGAGTTGCAATAGACAAATAACACTCAAGTGGCTCTGTATTTCTATTTGCATGATTGGTAAAAGCGTATGATACAAAAGAGTGTGTAGCATTAGAATCAAATAGCACTCTAGCATCTCTAGAAAATAAAGATAGAGTACCTGTCACAACATCATTAGATGCCTCAATATCCTGCTCTGTCATCACAAATATATGACCTTAAACCTTGGGCTTTTTCCTTTGACTGTTATCATCTTAGGGACCGCTAGCATTATTACGCTTTTTAGGACAACCATTGATCTTACATCCCGTTTGCCCACAGTGAAAGCATGCACCTGTGAACAGAAGGCGTTCACCTTGATGCAACCTTCCACAAATCTAGCATGGAGGAATATTCCTCTGAAAAGAAGCTCCATCACCCTTCTGTGAAGACTTGTCACCCCCACTTGTACTCTTCTGATTATTATTAGAGCATTTCCCTTATGATCCTCCTTGTCGCCCATGCTTCTTCCGTTGTTTTTGTTTCTTCCAGGATTCATTCACACGTATCTCCGTAGAAAAAGCCCTATCCACCAAATCAGTATAATTTGTTATCCTTAAGGGTTCCAAAGGATTTCTAATAGATGAATTTAATCCCTCAAGGAAGCGCCTACATCTCTTTAACTCGGTATCAACCAACGTTGAAGCAAATCGAGATAAGGCATATCCAGAAACATCTTCCAAGTAATCAGTCCATCACCTAAGTCGTTCCTCAACAATTAGGCCCTAGCCTCCCACCAGTGATCCGCCTCACCCTGAAGCACGAATGAGGCAAAAACCACCCTCTACTCGTCAACACACCTGATGGCCTCCAATATCTTCTGTACTTACTTCAACTATACCTTAGTATAAGGCCAACACAAATGGCCCCAACTTCTAGAACTGCTCCAAAGTCACTAACACTCTGCCTCCAGCAGCAGCACCACTAGTAGCATAAGCACCAGCACCAGCACCATGCTCCCCGCCTCTAACATTCTGAGCAAGATCGCTACCTTGAGCCATCCCCTCAATTAACCTAGTCTGCCTCTCGTACACACGTTTTTCGGTCTACTAATATGCTACCATATCGTCAGTCAACAAAAAGTCAATCACTTGGTCCAATAATGTATCGCCACATCATCAGTCAAAGCCACATCATCCGGTCAAAGCCACGTCAGCATTTTTCGGTCGAATAGGTTGATGCCACATCATCGGTCAAAGCCATGTTATGTGTGCCCCAACAAGATTCTAAAAGTACGGAGCTGTTCACGCATACGGTACTGTTCACATATACGATTCTGCCCTTTATGTCCTTCTAAGGTTTTCAGCTATTCTGAGCTCAAAAACATGATCCGTTTTGCTGTTTGACCTCTCGTTAATCATGATATAACCAAAATATCTCTAAAATACATAAAATACTCAAATTATAACAAGACACATACAATTAAAGTTTAAGTAACATAAATAAATAAAAATAGAAATGTTAGGGGAACCTAGAACACAAAATGACAATTCTATTTTATATAAATATTTTTTTTCAACACTCAACAACCTCTCTATAACATAATCCAACACCTGCATGGCTGGCATACGATCACGGGCCATCCCAAGAAAAGTGGGGTTTGCCCCACCATCTCCTTGGCGAGGATTGATTGTTCCCTAATCATCCTCTCGTGGGACATTAGCTATACTAGAGGCCGATCCACCCTCAATATGGAGTTGGCCTCAGTTAGCATTATTTATACTTTTAGGAGGCATTTTTCTATTAATCATCAAACATACACACATCAAAATCAATTGAGCATTCACCTTCAACAATAAAATTACAGAAGTTCATATACACTTAATCATTTTCTTTTTAAGAAAATGTCAAACATTTAATAAACAAGCAAAATCTTCAAACAATGAAACGATCGAATTTATCAAAAACGAAACACACATTTTTTTTTTTTACATACCTAAAATTAGCTCTTTGTACTACCCAAAATAACTAGAGGAATTATCGCTAGACGTGAACCACCTCAACTACATCATATTTCCATCTTACTCCTCTAAATTTTGTTCTTAAAAGTCTATAGAGTCCTCTCTTGGTTTTGCTGTAATATCACAAATATAACACCCCAATTCTATTAACAAGGTACTAAGGTGAAATTGAAATGAAACTGCATTTCGTCATTCTCATATCTAAAACCTTCAAAGTAATAACCAACAATAATTGTTCTAAACCGCCAAAAGAAAATAAATAATGAAATAACATATCCTTAAACAAAAATCATCACAAAGGAAGCTAAAATATTCGTAGCTTATTAATATAACATTATTTGCCAAAAGAAATCGAACTCTTATCATCCCTCGTAAGACCATAAGCTCATATCATTTAACTATATCTGCAAAAATATTGTAACAAGGGGTGAGCCCTCAACTCGATAAGTAAATTCATGCACAATACTAAAAATCATTAAAATAGAATTAACTGAAATACTTTGATATGTATAATAATAAGAGAACGTACCTTTGTAAGTCATTATTTAGCAAAAATAATTTACAATATCATAAAATTATTTAAATCTTTTAAACATAACAATAGCAATTGAAACACATAAAATATAATTAGCTCATGCCCCATAATATCACCTGATGACCCGCCGACCCTGCCATATAACATCATTTAGGGTACTGTACCCCACGAGAATCGTTAACATTAACATCATATGTGCACAAAATCTAGCTAGCCTTCCATAACATAACATAACATCACTACAGACAATAAGCCCAATCATTTAAAACTATCATTGAACTTTTAATCATTTATAATCTTCCGTAAATTACAATTAAATAATTGATAATTATTTCAAAGTTTGACTTAAAACAATTTAATAAAAGCTTAAAGAATGATTTTACTTAACAAAATATTGTAATAGATTAAACAAATCAATTTCATATACTTTTCTTTCAACATAATACATATTTCGAATTAAAAGTAATTTAATAGTGAAGTACATGTAATATGCATGAATCTACTTACCTCGATCCTCGACAATGAAAAGAACAGTAACCTCAACCACGAGCTCACCCTCGTCCTAATACATCAAGACACATTCTTATCAATATTATTACTCATTCTGACTTTGATATAAATCTAACATAATCAACCCTAATCATAAGCATTAAACCATCAAACCTAGTCTAAACTTGACCATCTTATACAAGCTAATTTCTACCAAGCTAATCATATGTCGGAAAATTGTAAAAATTAAAGGGAAAAAAACCATAAACATGTGTAGCACTTCATATAAAAAGTCAAAAAAATGAATAAAAGTCATAAACATATTGCAAATAGAATTTTATATGCAAATATCTACACCGTTTAGCAAAGATAAAAACAGAGGTAGTTGAATTGGAAAATTCGTAAAATATTTAACAAAACTCATAAAAATTAGGCCACTTGATTTTAAAATAATAGAAAGAAACAATATATTAAATTTCTAGAATTTTAAACGAATTTATATTAAGAGACCCACAAACTTGTCCAAAAACTTTTAAATTTGTGTTTTGCACTTAAAAAATTCATAACTTAACGTTAGCTCAATAAAACTTAGTCAAATAAACTTTAAATCATAGAAGACTCATAATATTATATGAATAAAATTTTTATAGGTCATTCCAAAGCTTTTTAACAGCTTAAAATAATTTTACCATTAGCCATCACAATTTTGGAAGTAGTATTCAAAATTGCAACAGCCCAACATAATGATTGTTAGTAATTTTTATGCTCACCAAAAATTATGAAATTAAATATACAATAAGAAGATATATGCATATTTGATTATCAATTAGAAAGCATGTATTAAAGAAGGATAAATACCTCAAAACTTCTTTCAAATGTGCATAAAAGAAAACCCTATAATTCTTTGCTTTTATACGCATATTTGATTAAAGAATTTTTAATCATAGGTAGATAGAAAGAGTTTAAGTTTTTTTTAAAAAAACTTGCTTTTATAAAAATATTATATACGATAAAGATGATAATCCGTTATAATTTATTTAACAAAATATTAATCCAAACAAAAGATTACAATTAAAAAGATAAGCAAAATTAAATTTAAACAAACAAGGAACGAGTGTTACATTACTCAACTTAGTACTCGATTCATTCAACATATTTACTCAACTTTCTACTCGACTAGATACTGGACTTACTCAACTCCCTTAGTTCACTTCTTACTCTACTTACTCAACTCCCTTACTTCACTTCTTACTCTAGTAAATAATCCACTTACTCAACTTTGTTCTTGACTTCTTTAAAAAATTACATAACTCGTGTTGGACTTGTTTAAAAAATTTACTCAACTTTTACTCAACTTGTTTTAAAAATTACTCAACTCATTCAATATACTTACTCACCTCCCTACTCAACCAAATACACGACTTATTCATCTCTATTACTTCACTTCTTAATTGACTAAATACTCTACTTGCCTAACTTCATACTCGACTTCTTCCTAGACTGATTTTTCAATCACTCATAACTCAAATTGAGGTCTTAAATCCCTACATTTTATGCAATTGTGTATGTGCAAGAACAATAATGAATAATGTACTATTAAAACTCATAAATCATTAGCAAATATACTTATGAGGAAATCAAATCAAACCCTAAGCATATGCCCCTGAGAGCGTGGTCGGGTTGGTAACAGCATGAAGCTTGTAGCAGTTGACCGCCCGGGTTTGAGCCTTGAGGGAGGTAAAGGGAAATAAAAATTATCTGGGCTCAGCCCACTCCCTTACCTTTTAAAAAGCAAGGAAAAAAAAAACTAAGCATACAAAATGGTTACATTTCAAACATACCTTATCCACCACTTGACAATGCACCTTTTGAACTGTTTATTTTTATCAAAAACCTTTGTATTAGAGGTAAGAGATGAAATGGTGAGAGAGAAGGAAATTGTGAGAGAGGAAGAAATAGTGAGAAGAGGAAATCATGAGAAACGAATGGTAAGAGGAAGAAACCATGTGAGGAAGAAATGGTGTAGATTTATGATTTTTTTAAGGGTATTTTTTACTTTTTCCAACTTTATGAGGCATTATGTATGTAATAGGGTATAGATTTAGTATTTAGGAGCAAATAGGATATATTTAAATAAACAAGGCCATGAATAAGTGTTATAGTATACACATCATATATAAATATAATTGACTATAAGAAGAGTATTCGAGTCGTCTACTTAGTGATCAATACTTCCTTATCTCATTTCGGATTATACTAGTATTAATATTCTGTTTACACTGATTATTCTAACATATTTCTCAAATCAATCAAGAATAGTACAACTCATCAAATCTTAAGAGAGAAAAAGAATGAGAGAATAAATAAGGGAGACGAAAAAAAATATTAGTGAAAGATTTATTACACCCCATCAGATCTCCATAGAGAGAATAGAATGAGAATAAGCAAGAGAGAAAAGGAAAATATTAATGAAAGATTTATTACACCTCATCAAAATCTTGAACATTTATTATTTTTATAACAAATTAGTGTAAAAATTTGTGTTTAAAATTGTCTCTAGAGGATGATTTAGTGAGCACTGTTGCCTACTATATATATGGTGAGCACTGACTCTTGGACATGTAACACAATTCTATGACTTTGTGAATTATACTAAAGCTGTCAATTTAACTACGATGTTAATATACATACAAACATAGATTCACACACACATATATAACTCGATTTTAATATACATACATACATAGATTCACACACACATATATAACTCGCTCAATTAATTAAAGTGAGGAAAAAATTAAAAGATAAAAAGAATACGAATTTCAATTTAATAAATAATAAAATATATATATATATATATATATATATATATATATATATATATATATATATATATATATATATATATATATATATATATATATATATATATATTAATTTTTCTGTCTTTTAATAATAATTGGGTCGTCATTCTAATAAAATGATGGATCTCTTTTGGATGATTATATATATATATATATATATATATATAAAGTATTCCATAAACTGAGCACTCCGTCATTGCCATTTTGTTTCTCCATATCCTACGCTCAAAGAAAATGAGTTCATTCCAAGACCAACTTCTTAAATGTTCAAACGATAAGCAAGATTTCTTGTTGGCCATGGAACTCGTCAATTGCTCAATGCCTCAGACTACCATGAAAGCAGCCATTAAGCTTGGTGTGTTAGAGATTTTGGCTAAAGCAAGCCCATCTCAGCTCTCTTCTTCTGAGATTGCCTCTCAACTTCCCACAAATAACAAAGATCGAAGCCCCAATTGTTCTTGACAGAATACTGCGCCTCCCTGCCTGTCACTCTTTCCTCATAAGTAAGCTTGTCACAAACAAAGATGGAAGCATCCAAAAATTATATGGTTTAGCGTCAGTTTCCAAATTTTTTGTTCCAAACGAAGATGGAGTTTCTCTAGCTCGCTGTTTGTTCTTAACTCAGGAAAAGAGTTCTTATGGAAACATGGTATTTCTTCCTTTTTTATGACATCATATATATATACTCCTCTAGTGTGAGCCACATTTTCTTTCATGTAGATATGCTATTAAACCGTATGGTTTACTAGAGTTAGTGCAGACACATTATTAAACCACATAGTTTTACAGTGCATTGAAAAATGACTCTATTAAACCACGCAGTTTAACAATGTGTCCATATTAAAAAAAGAAAAAGAGCACTCGCACTTGAGAATGATATAAACACCCACGTACCCCCCGCACACACTCACACACGTGTGAGCGTGCACACATACGCACACACGCTCGTACTATTTTTCTTTTTGCTTCTTCTTTTGTAAGACATAATTAAGAAATTAAAATCTTCATATCTTTCAGCAGGAACATATTCAATGATTCTGTATTAATGGAACGGACCGTGCCATTTATGAAGGCACATAATGGATTGCATCTATTTGACCATGCTGCCAAAGATGCCAGATTACAGAACCTCTTCAATCAATCAATGCATAATCTTAGAGCGATAGTCATGAAGAAAATTCTTGAAATCTACAAGGGATTTGAAGAGATTAACCAATCAGTGGATGTTACTGGTGGTTTAGGCGCAAATATGAGCTTAATAATAGATACCCACAAATTAGGGGTATTAACTTTGACTTATCTCATGTTATTGAAAATGCTCCCTCTAGTCCAGGTATTTTTAATTTAAACATAATATGATATTTCATAATAAATTATTGTTTTTTAAAAAACAAAAAAATAATTTCTTTTTTTCTTTTTGTATTTCTCTTGTAGGTGTGGAGCATGTTGGAGGAGATATGTTTGTCAAAGTTCCCAATGGACAAGCTATTTTCGTGAAGGTCAGTTTGTTATTCAATTAATTTTCCTCAAAGAGAAAAAAAAAATTAGTATCTTAATTTGGAAACTAATAAGAGATATTCTTATATGCGAAATTTACAGTTTATACTCCATGACTGGAGTGATGAATAATGCTTGAAGATATTGAAGAATTGCTACGATGCACTCCCGGAATCCGGGAAGGTTATTTATTATTGTAGAATCTACAGTGCCAGAATCCCCTGAGATTTCTAGCATCAGCAGGAATTTTTCAACCATTGACGTAGTTATGTACGATCTATTTCCTGAAGCCAAGGAGAGGACAGTGGAGGAGTTCAAGGCATTGGCAGTGGGAGCTGGATTTGGAACTATTAAAGTTATTGGTCGTGCTCATTGCTATGGGTTTACCATGTAATCAAACCTTTGTATATCGGTCGTGTGTACAGGCAGCCAATATTTTATTGACATGTGTGTGTGTATACATGTTATAATTTTATTGGCTAGTTGTACGTACAACGGAGGTACAAAAGAATTTCTCTGTCATTTTAGGTTACGCATTTTAAAAATATAGAATGCAGATGCCAGCACTCTTTATTTTTTCTTAATGCATTCGCGTAAAAATAAATTAATACAACCAGGATATTTCTTATTTTCACTCTCCAACCTTCAGGTCTTTATTGTGACTGACAATAATGCGCTTGGGTCTGCTGAAACATATAATTCGCTTCATTTCCCCTAGTGGAGCACTTCAAATTTTTGGGAAAAAGACACTAATTAAGTACCCCAAAATTGGTTCAAATGGTCACATTAAAATAAGCGTGCAATAAGTAGTAATGTACTACCTCAAACGCAATATGCCGGGATATATAACCATACAATGCTACAATACTTGTGATCTCATTCAATCATATACATCAGCCTGAAAAACTAATATTAACGTTTAAATCTCAATAGTATTGATTGATCGTTCCTGTTGAATCAATTTTGAAAGTATTATCAAACTAATTGAATATTTATTTAAATATTTTAAGAAGTAATGTCTTGTGATTGACCAATATTGTTGAATCAATTTGAAGATTTGTCCTTATCAAGAATTAAATAAATTGGAGACTTGTCAATTGATTATCTTGTAATGTCTTGTGAGTTTTATGCAAAAGAATAAAATTTATTATAAAAAAAGGTAAATTAGGGGGATTAAATGATGATTTTTCATTATGATACAGAATATTTTTGGGCAAAGGGTAGATAAGGCAACCGATGTCTGATTTCGGCATTACTTTATTTTTTTGAAGCTCTGGATGAGAGGAACAAAATCCCAAAGCTTTTTTTTTTTTTTTTTGCCGGGGGGGGGGGGGGGGGGGGGGGTGGGGGATGGGGATGGTGGGGGTTTTCCAAAAATTCTATCATTTAGTACCTTATGTTATGACAAAAACCTTTAGTGAAAACCATCACCTATAACCCAGGAATATTCATGTCGTATCACCAAGAATTAATAGTAAATTATGCGGAAGCGTACCTAAATCCATAATGTTGAATTCATCTCTAGAGCTGTGTGGTTGACCTTCCAAATCAACACGTTCTCCTAGAGAATCTTTTAAGTTTTTCACTACTCTTTCTCTGATGATGGGATGTCATGACAGAATAGAAAGATACGTGTGATCTGGGGACCATGACCACTTATATATATAACTTTTTCCTGTTGTCACTAAGTATTCCTAATTCTGCCCATCATAGAATTAGAATACAATTAGGTCTCTACACATTAAAGGCCCACACTCTATTAGATACATTAAAGCCCATAATAAATACCGAAACCCTAATTAGATCACTTTAATTGGGCTTAACCTTATTTCATAATTCCGCAATATATAATTATTCACATATAAACCCAACGTTGAATTAAAGATTCAACAATGCTGGATAAAAAATCCAACATCTCAAAAATAGTTTGAAGTCTTTTTTAAATTTTAAAAAAATTGTCAAATTTTTATCTTTCTTTTTTCGGACAATTTTAAGTGCCTTTTTTTTGTTATTTTTTTTTCAATGAGTATAATTTTATTATGTAAAGATAACTTGGTATTGTGGAGTAGTTGTACCCTTTACTTCTATGCATTTGTACTTATATGGAAAATTGATAATTTTTGCAATCATTAGGTGGAAAATTGATACTTTTTTAATGTATGTAAAATCATCATATTGAATGTCCAAATTATCATTGTGAGGTTGACAAAGTTAATACATCTTAAGGACAAGATGGAAAAATGTTACACTTTTGAAACTTCTTGCTGAAAATTGATAAATTTATAACTTTTTTTCCAAGTATTTTTACACTTTTACCAATGTTATGGTGGAAAATTAATAATTTCCCTTCTCGAAATCTAACACTTGGAAATCGCAAGCTGATCACCTCGAACCACTGGCAAAACCTATGAAATTAGTAGCCATTGTCATGTCAAGAACAAAGAAATCAATGAAGAACAAGATTTGAATTTTTTTGTAATGCAATTAGAAAGTAATTAAATCCATGGAATTTGAGAATTTTTTAAAGTGGCTTTTTCCCTAAACTATTTCATGATAAGTAACTAGTATTTAACAGTAAATGAGACTCACTGCCATAATAAACCCTATCTTGAACTCCACCTAGGCTAATTTTCTAATTTTGCATCATTTTTTAAAAATTTATTTTGGCCTATTTGTGGTTTAGTGATTTACAATGCCCGAATTCTGCCAAAGGCAGTCAAAACAGCAACTCACCAAAACGGGACATTTTGCTAGTTAGTCACCCCAGGCATAATGAGAACAAAGCAATACAACGTTTTCGTTATTGGTTTAATGTTGGACATCTGGATCAGGACTCTTTCCTATTGCACTTGTAATTACTAGTTATATGTTTTAGATATAAATATGCAAATAATTAAATTTTAGTCATACACTTTCATGAATAAGTGTTTCTAAATTTTTAAAAATGGCAGAACTTCAAAAAATTTCTAAAGTATTTCGAAAATTCATGGTCGTTCGATATTGTTTTTCAATTGTTGTTTTCACAAAAATGAGAATAAAATGCTATTTTTAAATTTAAAAATGTGTCCACATCACTTTCAAAAATAATCTTGAAATGAGAAAAAGTAAAACACGTTGGGTAGGATTATTTTAAAGAATTATTTACATAAACTTAATAATAAGTCATGTATAATCATTTTTAATATTTAGTTAGTTTGATTATTTTAGTTTTAAGCATAAATTAGGTCATCTTGTTAATTTTTTTGTTGAAAGAAAAATGATAAACTCTACATATTTGATCTAATTAATATATAAAAACATAAAAACTATAATGTATAAAAAAAATTATTGTGAAATTGAGAAATTGATTTTTTGGGTATAATAATAATAATAATAATATTATTATTATTATTATTATTGTTGTTGTTGTTGTTGTTGTTGTTGTTGTTGTTGTTGTTGTTCATTTTGGAAAAACGAAAAACAAGAAAAAGTTGTTTTCTTATTTCCTTTGTTAAAAGTGTCGAATAATTTTATATTTTCAAAAATATTTTCAGAAACGATTTACCAAACACATATTTGATGTTTTCTAAATTCAAAAAACAGAATCAAAAAACAGAAAATGGGATTTGAAAACAAGAATGAATTCAGAAAACTCGTATTTGGTGTTTTCAAAAATATTTTATAGTTCTTGTTTTTACCAGATCTCAAATGAAGTGAATTAATAAATTCACTCTTATCAATAATATGAATAACTAAGAATAAAGACATAAGGACTTACTTCACTTATGGAATATCTGTGGCCAGAATCATCATTTTTAAGGCAGAGTAATGCAGCCTTTGCCATGTTTTGAACCACCCAAGAATCATCACTATTCATTAATCTGGGATCCATCAACTGGGTTATGGGACCATTTTCTAGAATCGGCAGAGCCTATGTTGCAAAAGAAAAAACAATGCTAACATTAATCATATGATCAATAAAAATGATGAAGTATTGGTTGACTCGCTCAAATTTTCAGTAATTAATTAGAAAAATCTTTTAAGATGCTAAATTTAGGATGGTTATATAGGACGTACTTAATACCTTTTCAGGATCATAACTTAAGTTATAGGTGTTTATTTGGGATGTATAATATACAGTTTCAAAGATTGTAATGAGACAAACCAAACCTAAAATGTTTAGCCATTTTGCTATGTGGTAGAGACAAAATTCTTTTTTTTTTTGGCGATCATTTTGTGATTTTAAAATGTTTTGCTATTTTTCCTATTACTTTCAAGATTCTAATCTTTTTTTGATATCATATTTGTGTGCTATTTATTCTGTTTTCATTATTTTGACTAGGAGAATTTTAATATAACATAATATTTTGGGTTTGTCTATTTTGATAAATTTTCAGTATTTAGGGTTAGAATGAAAGTGTTCATCAACCCCTACTTTTGTTAATTCAAATTTATCAATAGTAATTTAGTTATTCAGAAACTTTCTTTCTCTATCTTTTATCAATCTTTATATTTTCAAGTTGTAATTAAAGAGGTTCGCAAATAACAAATGAATTGGTTTACATTCATGTACTCCTTTTTTTTTTTTGGTACAGTTTTAAAAATAAATATATAAATTCTTTACCCAATCAAGCAAGGATTGACCTTCACCGTGGTTGGTACACAAACCGGCAGTCTTTCCTGTGATGAGCTCCACCAGGAACATCCCATAATCATGTACATCTACAGAAAGCAGCTCATCTTCCTCTGAATTATGATATCTTCTACCATACAAGCGCCGTATCAGTCACAACCTCAAAGGCCATGCATAAAGATTTCTATTTTTTTAATAAATCTACAAATATATAAGAGGACCATCAAATAATATTTTGCTACATGTATATTAATTTTGATATTAACCAATCATATAAATTGTTCAACTTGACGAGCAACGCATTTATAATTCAAATCATGTGGTGTGGTCTCATTTTAAGAATTTTTTATATCTAATAGAACAAAAAGGAAGATTTCTTACCCTGTTGATTCCTCGTTAAGCAACTTGGCTGTGACGAAATTCGAAAGCTTGAATGGTAGTCAAATCTAAAAAGTTAGTTCGATGTCTCTACGCTTTGAAAATTTATGTATATAAATTGAATATAAAAGAGCATTCAAAATTGTAAATCAAAATGAAAATAAATTATAGGAATTTTTGGGACAATGGTTAAAATTATGCGAATTATTTCAGTATAACGGATTCAAAATTCCTCAAGCAAGTTGGTTAATTGAGAGTTAATAAAGAAATTAGTGACTTATAAATCTAGAAATAAATTCAATTAAAATTTTGCATTACGTTTCAAAAAGTAGAAAATTGGGTTACCTGTTGTTTATCTCTCATGAATTGAATATAAAATATCATTCAAAATTTAAATCAAAATGACAATAAATTATAGGAACTTTTGGCACAATGGTTAAAATAATGCGAATTATTTCAGTATAAAGGATTCAAAATTGCTCAAGCAAGTTGGTTAGTTGAGAGTTTGAAAAGAGATCATTGACTTACAAAACTAGAAATAAATTCAATAAAAATTTTGCATTATATTTCAATAAGCAGAAAATTGGATTACCCGTTGTGTATTTCTCATGATACATTTTTTTTTTTCAAAAAATAGAACTTAGACATTGTAGGAAATATAAAATTAAGTATATGATAATTCTTACCATTGCTGAGGAACAATGAGAAATGGCAACATTAGAAGAACAGACAGATTGGTGAACAATTGGCTCATCAGCACATTCTTCATGAAGATAGCGCAAGCTTCCTCCAATTTCTTGAGCAATATACCACCTTGCTTTCCATGACAATTTGCTAGCTGTATCATCAACTACAAAATAAAGGAACAGAAAATCGAAATTTTAAAATATAAATTCTAACCTCATTAAGTAAACAATCCCTAGCTAAATTTTTCAGCTTTTACTATTTATTTCCCTCAATAAGTTCATACATTAGAGGTGGAGTCACTTGTGCTTGAACCATTCTATAAAATGTTAAGATAATGAAGAAACAACAATTTTTTTTTCCTTTTATACAAATAGATCAAATAATATGTTAAAAGATTAGAAATGAAAAATTATGATGTCACCTTGCATTATTTCTCTTACCTGTCAAATTAATCCCAAGGGTAGCCATGCATGGATAGTCGGTAAGCAGAAACCGATTAGCACCAGAACAGCAGTATCCGATGAGGTTCATAATATTGCGGTGGCGAACTCGGGAAAGGATCATCAGCATTGACCAAAATCGCTCATCATTTTCCGAAAACGAGGATATTATAACAGGAATCTCTTGAAAAATTCCATATTAAATCTTTGTATCATCTATGTATTCAATCATATGTTCATCGGAAAATTCATTTGTAATTTCTTCGACTTCATTTAAAGTGAAAGCTCGAGGTTGACCAGTTCTCCAGGATAATGGAAACCAACAAGGGCTTGGTGGAGTTGGTGCTGAAGCTGATGATGCTGGGTTTTCCTGAAGAGTAATACAATTAGGGTTTTGTGACTCATTGTTGCTGGAAACTCCAATATTGGTTATTTCAGTCGTTGTTTTAGGATTTTGATAAACTGAATGTTCAGTCCTTGGAGCTTTTGATGGCATCAACGTGGCGAAATTTTTGCCCTTCATTACGGCAACGTTGCATCCTACATGACAATATATGTATACTTTGTGTTTCTTCAAGTGGCTGTTTACAGAAATGAAATTTATTGATTAAAATTAAATATCCAGGATAACAGGTTTGCTATTTGTTAAATTGGTCAGAATTGTTTTGTGATCACCAAAAAAAAAAGGTTTTGGTTGACATCAAATTAAGAGAAAAAAGCATGAATTTCACTTGCGCTTTAAAGTGACATGCGATTAAAATAGTCCTGTTTATGAAACTTTTGATCTCCATTGGGAATCAAGAAAATTTGACATCGGAAATATTTCAATTATTTAAAGAAAAAAGAACAAAAATATTTATTACGGTTTGAACGACCTCTTGTGATTCTTCTTTTCAACTATAAACAATAGACTCAGCCACTTTCATATAAAAGAAAAATAGTCGATTTTTCAAAACAAACTGTCACATTACTTTTGTTATACATGTCGAAGTGGTCGAAAAGAAAGGATCTCTTTTATATATCCTCTGATGAATTTTCTATACATTTGAATTACATTGATAACCAAAAAAATAAGAGCTTAAGCAAGGAGTTTAGAAATCAAGTTTAGATAAAAGGACGTGGGAGACAACTTTTGTACAGTGAAGGTATTTTACAAAATTGCATCAATTAATAAAAATAAAATACTAAGAGGTTTTTTTTTTTTTACTTAATCACTTAATTGACTTAATTGCAATCAGTTAAGTCATTAAGATCATTTGTTTTTCAACTTAATAAAAATTTTCAGTAATTAAATTATTAAGTTATTAGGCTAATTTTTTTTTTATTTTTTGCTTAATCTCAAAAGTCTGAATGACATTATTAAAAGAAATTCTCCAAAATATCGTTATCTAATTAATTAATTTTCATTCATACCTAAATAAGTTTAATAATTAGCATTATTACTCATCTATATGACTTGTGATAATATAATAGTGGACTATTATTTTTTTATTTTTTATTTTCCTCAAATTAACATTATTTATTTTTATAATTTTTAATGAATATTTTTCATATAAACATCATAAACAACAATAAAAATGATTAACATGTACTAATTAATTCTAATTGAACATTATAATGTTATGAAAATATATTATTTTATTTGTGTTCTTTGAGATGTTATTAATTTTTAACATTTATAATTTGTAATAGCACAAATGTAAAAATATTGGTTTTCAGCTTTTTTAATTTAAAAAAAATTTAATACTTATTTTTAGCGATTAAAAAAAAAGGAAACATGTTATTCAGATTCAGATATTCAGCTCTATTTAAAATTAAGGAATTGTTTGATTTTTGTCTGAAGTCTGAATCTTAATTATTTTCATACATTTACAGCTTTTATTTTGTTTATTTTTTATTACTTATATCTGATTATAAGATGTTTAGGTCTGAATGAAAAAAGTTAAGTATTTTGACTTTTATCTTAATGGAAAAATATCTGAATGAAACTTTAATATTATATCTCATTAATACCCCTATTAAATAAATTTATTTCCTATTATATAGATTATCCTTTTATTATTGTTTTATTTATCCCCTTTTGTTGTTATATACGTATATTCAACTATTTTTTTCTAAATGAGAATTTTAAACACAATAGAACTTCAGGTGAATGTGTTTTATAATAGGTCAATCTCTTTATATTTGTATTTATATTTAATATTTTTATAATAGATTTTGAATTTTATTTAATACATTAATTTTAATTCAAACGATTGAACAATTCTTGATTGACTTATGTAATTAACAAAGAAAAAATCAATATAATATACTAAAAATAACGTTATAAGTAGTATACATTAATGTAAAAACAAAAATACATGTGTTAGATATATATTTTATTTTTCTTGCTTTGTTAACGTAAACACTATCAATTTTTTTTTTTCACTAATCAAATAATTTATTTATAACTTGTCATATTTTTAACCAATAAATATAAGTATTGTTAATATTTATGAGGTTATATATGTCAAAATATCATATTTCAGATATTTTCTATTTTAAAAACAAACAACTTAACACTTATATTCAGATATTAAAAAAAGAAAAACAAACATGTCATTCAGATATATGTATTCAGACCTATTCAGACTTCAGCCAAATTTAAACCCATTCAGATTTTAGACAAAAAAAAAAAAAACAAACGGTACCTAAAACTAATTCAGGTCTATTCAAATTTCAGATAAACAAAACAAACAGCACCTAAGTTTTAGCACACAATATGCACTTATTTTTCAACCACTAACAACTCAATAAACATTGAAAGACGATAAAGAAACATAGAGAACAAATTTAGCAAAACAACAAAAATCAAATGAGATTTGATTCTTAGGATTTACATGCAATGAAGCAACCATGTATGTATATAATGTTAGATCTTTAATCCAGCATTGTTGGATCCATAATCTAATGTTCGGCTAATATGTGAATAATTATGTGTTGCTGACTGTCATATAAGTTTAAGCCAAATTAAAAGTGATCTATTAAGGTTTTCGTATATGATAGGTATGGGCCTTTAATGTGTAAAGACTTAAAGGTAATTTCTATTTCTACGATGAGCTAAAATAGAAATACTTAAAAATAATAAAAAAAGTTTTCTATCTAAGTGGTCATGGTCTCTAGGTCACACTTGTCATTCTATTATCTATTGACCCTTCGTCATTAGAGAGAGAGCATAAAGAAAATTAAATGATTCTCTAAGAGAATATATTATTCTAAAAGGCCAACCACATGACTTTAGAGGGCAATTAAGCATTATAAATCGAAGTACGCTTCAGTATATTTTGTTATTGATTCGTAGTGATACAACATAAATATTCCTAGATCATAAGTGATGATTTTCACCAAATGATTATTGTTATAACATATAAAATTATTAATTATTCACAAATGAGGACGTCCTGTGTCTAATAAAGTTCTCCCTAAAATTTAATTAATAAAATGAGAACTTATTTTAAATTAAAAATAAAGGCACTAACTCACTAATGATCCAACTAATTATCAATATACTTTATTTAGTTCAATTCAGTGGGATCTTTCATTGACATTTTTTTCCACCAAGAACGTTTTATAAAACTCTTGGATCCACGAATTTGGAGATTTCGCTAACGAAAAAGCCTTCAACGCTGCCCAGTAACCCCCCCCCCCTTTTTCCAAAGATTTTTACGAATACGTTTTTTTA